>VXAU01001100.1:333248-605754 GCA_013399695.1 Formicarius rufipectus | reverse complement strand
GGTGGAACTTTTTCCAAAAATCAGCTGTATGATGCTTCTTATTTGAGTACATACAGTAAATCAGAATTCATCAGTGAAAAGGAACATTCCATCTAGTCCATATCTCAACCAACAGGAGTTTATACAGCTATGACACTGTATATTTTTTTGAAATGTTCTAGAAAATTACGTGTTTTCCCTGAGTCTCAGTTTCAAGTAAAAAGCATGAAAGTTTATGTTTTTCCAGTGATGTGTTGGGAATAGTATTACTTATGCAGCTGAATTCCGGGACCAGACAGCCTCTGTTTCTTCTTTGAGCAATGTCTGTCTGCTGTAGATTCTTGTTAATGTTTACTTCTTGGTCTCTGATTATTTTTTAATAAGAAAATATGATCCATCATGATCCAGACTTATGACTGAGTGACACCTTTGCCCTTAAGCTTTGACTCTGCTCCCATGCAAATTAATCACACTGCTCCTAATGATTTACTTGCCATTAGTTGGGACATCTACAGAGCAATTTCAGTTTAAGAAGAGTTTTAAGTGAATGGGAAAATCCTAAAGTGCCTTCCACACTGAGGCTCTGTGCCTTAGTTTGCAGTAAGTGTTCCTCAAGCTTGTCTAAGTCCCCTTCAGTTGTTTGGGGTAACTTAAAATTCCTAATTGTCTGTGTTCAATTTCCAGAGAGAGCATGTGGGGATGTGCCAGGTCAGCTGTTAACCCTTTTCGTTTTTTCAACTCCAGGTATGAAGCATTTTATTGTGTATTATATAATGTTCTATTTTATTGACAAAGTCTAGTAGCAGTACTTTTGAGGTTTCTCTCCCTCTTTATGTGATGACTGGGGGGGATATGTATGGCTAGACAAGGTTCAAAGTCAAGTTTTGCAATTGCTTTTTATGTTTTGGGGCTGGGAGGGTGGTGGGAAAGCTGCATTTCTTAATTTTTTTTTTCCTAAGTCCAAATGTTTGAAATATGAGAATAGGAAAAAACTATCTCGTTTGATAATGTAGTTTTAAAATGTTCAAAATAGCCTATTGAAATTGAGTAACAAAGTTAATGTGAATCAGTGTAGCTCATATCATAATGGGTCATTGCCAGTTTCCATGAAGCAGTTGGCAGGCAAAGCTGTAAAATGAAGGAAGCGCTTTTTCAAATGTCTCCTTGCTTTTATTTCAAGGAGGGCAACGTTTTAAAGCCTTACTGTGTAATGTGCCTAGTAGATACCCTTCTTTAGGGTGCAGATTTTATATGCCAATCCAGCGTGGGGTGACTGGCAGGCTTCAGCAAGTGCTGTGATGCCGTAAGGGCCCTCAGGTTCACCGCACGTGCCCAGGTAGAAATGATGTCACATGGCAGCAGGGGCATGCCAGACCTGATGGGGTTCCTGTTTTTGATGGATTCCTTGCTCTTGTTTTACTGGGGTCTAAAACAGTGTGCAGTGGTATGTCCACTCTCGGTGTGCTTGCTTGCTTAGTTGTCCTCCTCCTTTCTTTTGTTTGTTTTGTGAGCCACTCGGAAGATTCCTTGGGAGTCGTGTTTATCGTGTGACAAGTATAAACCCATCAACTCGCTGCTTTATCTACTCTTAGTATGCCTATCTGTGCAATACAGAAGGGAAGACAACTTCACACATTCAATATAATAAGTTACAGAATAAATCAAATTTTTCATATTTATAAGTACAGCTAAACTTCATAATAAAATTATGAAGAAGGCATCTTTAAGAGCAATTACATTTTCAAATTGTTAATGAGTAGTCAGATACAGAAATCATTCCTCAAATCTACTTCTTTCTCCAATTTGCAGTTAATTACAACTACTATATTAAATTTTGCAAGATCTTATTACTCAAGCATATTCAAAGTAGCAGCAGGAACAGTTTCTCTGTTAAAGCCAATACAAAGCTTTTAAGGTTTCCTTGGCTATGAAATTGAAATGGTATCTTTATTTTTAAAAAATCCTTAGGATTTTCTTTGATCTGCTTGAAATTATCAGTGCAATTTCAGATATTGTTCTGAAGAGCCATCTAGTCTCCCCAGATGTTGTATTTCTAAAATATGTGTGTGTTTCAGTTTTTAATGCGGGCTTATGTAGTTGAAATTAACTGTACTATTCTGTGTCATCACCAATTATATTAACTTCTATTCTACAGAAAGTATTTTCAAGAAGGAAGTTTATGTTGTTTGTATTTTGCTCCTTTTTAATGTTGTCAATATTTTGCTTAAAAAATCGGTCATGAATTTACATGTAGTGTTTACACATACCATAGTAATGAATGTGAGATCCTACTAATGAGGCCCCCTGAAAAACATGTGTGGTTAGATGTAGATTAAGATAGCATAAGTCACCTGGAGAAGAGGAGGCTTAGGAGAGACCATCATCACTCTCTCCAACTGCCTGAACGAAGGTTGTAGCCAGGTGGGTGTCCATCTCTTCTTCTGGGTAACAAGCAATAGGACAAGAGGACAGTCTTGAGCTGTGCCAGAGGAGGTTTAGGTTAGGCATTAGGAAAAAGTGATTGGGCATTGGAGTGAGCTGCCCAGGGAGGTGGGGGAGTCAGTGTCTCTGGATGTGTGCAGACAGACTGGATGTGGCACTGAGTGCCGTGGTCTAGTTGACATGGTGGTGCTAGGTCATAGATAGAACTCCACGGCCTCAGAGGTCTTTTCCAACCCAGTTGCTTCTGTGATTCTGTGAGCTCATGTAGCTATTTTAAACTGCTGAAAGTACACTCTGACTGGAGTGATATGAGACTGAAATGTAGTATTTGGCAAGACAAATAGATTCTAATAAAAACCAGAAATTTGGAAGAGAGCTATGGGGGTTTTATGTTTTGGGGGGTTTTTTTGTTTGTTTGTTTTTGTTTTTTAAATAAAGGACCAAATTGATCAAGAAAGTCACATCAGTCAGACTTCATTTAGGCCATGCAGAGTGAAAGGTGGAAATTAGATCAATGAGATTAATGTTAAAGTCAGTGTATTATTTGAAAATATGAGTTCATACAGTGCAGTTTAAACTGCTGACAGTGCTAGGAGTATTCCTCATAGCTGGTCCTGCTTCTTGGGATACAGCGCTGTTGCAGTTCAGGAACAGTAACTGCTTGTCAGAAGTAAATTCTGCTACAATTAAATGCAACTATATGAGTAGATATATGTAGATAGATGTAGATGTATATATATTTCACTTGAATGGAATTTCCTGCCTCCCCATTTTTGGTTTTGTTTTTTCTTAATTTTGTATTACTGATGTTCTCTTTTTCCTCTAAATTGCAAGAAAGTTATCCTTCCATAAAACTGCATTCAAAATTATGGTATTGTAGCTATGATAATGCAGAAACAGATATTTGAATTTCTTTGTGATGATGGGGGAACAGAATGGCTCACAAAGTCTTGAAGAAACATTTTTTGTAGGCTTTTTTCCTGTTTTTTTTTTCTTTCTTTCTTTTTCTTTAATTGGGTTCATGAAATCCACTAAAAGCTGTTACATTTCACACAAAACTTCTACAGCTGCTGGCCTCTGTGAATGACCACAGGCTGGGACTGGTGCTCCAGTTCATGCACATCTAACTTCTCATTTCCTGTAAAGTGTTGAGCATTTTGTCCATACTACCTCCCCTGTTTCACCAGGACAGAGTGTTAAAATGTGCGAGTTTCAAGTACTGACGGGCACAATGTGCCTCTTCATCCTCAGTGTCTCACAAACAGTACTACTTCTGCTCTTGTATAATTTACCACTGTTCTTTTTAACACCTTGTCCACAGGCTCAGCCAGATGGGAGATGTTTGGCAGCTGGAGGACCCAGATGCCAAATTCTGGAATATAGTTTTCCTGCATTGGCCTGTGGGTTCATGTCTGGCTTCTTGGCTTGCACCTCTGCTGGCTTCTTGGCTAGCTGTCTAGCTGGCAGCTGGAGCACTGCCTCTGGGGCTATGTTTGGGTCAAGCTGCTATGGAGTTGGATGACTTTCCTGATCCGAATTACCCTGCCGGACACCATTTTCACCTTAGTTTGCTTTGACTCTCCATTGTTCAAAGACAAACATTTGTAATGTTCTGTTTTATTTCTGTAGTTTGTAAGACTAATTTGAAGCAGTTGCTCTCATTTGTCACCAGTTCAAAAAGAAAATAAGCAGTGCAGGGTAGTGTTTCACTTGTTAGGATTCCCACTAAGTTAGTGAGAATGTTGAGGCCCAAGTCATCTCCAGGACAGAGCTGTTAACTACAGAGCACAGGATTAAAAAAATATGTTTCTCATGTCTAAAATTTGATTGCTTTCAGTCAAAAGTGAATCTAGCATCTGTCAAAAAGAAAAAAACCCCCACATTTGCAGAGCCAATCTGGATAATTTTTAAAGGAAAGGATAAATAGTAATAATGATGATAATAAATAGAAAGTTACTGGTAACAATTAAGAGCTCTGCCAGATGAAAATGCTTGATCTGCTCTTTGCCTGGTTTGAAATGTCCTCATTTTGTGTTTTAGTTTTACCTCAGGTTTTATGTTTTGGTTTTTTTGTTGGTTTGTTGTAAGCTTTTTCCATAAAGGAGAAAATGAAAAATTAATGCATCTAGCCAAAACATTTGAAGTAATTCCCTAATCTACATTTTTTCCTTCATGCAGCACAGTGCATAAGCATTACGTTCAGTGGGAAAAACGACAAAATCAGAAGGTCACTAAGACTCTGGATAACTACAATAAAGCACAGATCCGTCATACCTGCTAGGGCATTTTCATTCCCTCTCTCAGCTCTAGTGAGACTATGTTGTACTACCCTGGAGGCACTGGTATCTCTTACACGCTCACAAAACTTTTTTAATGCTTGAGCAATTAGCACTTGTGTCTCACTGTGAATACAAACTTCTGCCTGTATGTTAAGGTTAAGCTCTGCAGGTTGATCTGTCTGCTGAGGAAGAGCACTTGAATTCCTCATTATGATTACTGGAGAGAAGGGCATGTCTCAGGAGCAACCACAGAAGAGCCCCTACCCATCTAATTTAGCTCTATACTTCATAATGGCGTAGGGACCGCAAATGCTTCCATGGGAATACAGCCTATTTATATTAGGCAAGTCATTATGGACTACATAATAAAAACATCGGTAGGAAATAAAAACATTGGTTTCCCTCAGAGATTATCTGCATAGCCCTTTTTGTGTGATAATGGAGCAGAGAGGATTCTTTTGACAAACAAGCTGGCAGCAGCAACAGCAGTATTGCCACCTTCGCAGATGAGCTTCATTAACTAGCTCATCAAAAAAGTCAGAGACCTGAGGTGTAGGTTCTCGGCACAACCTCCAAAGGGTTGTTTTAATCGTTGGGATCCTTAGTGCAGCCCTAATCAGAGGAGATAATTGGGGAGCAGTGGAATGCCTCATCTCCCTTCCTGCTGAATATGAGCTGTTATATAGACAGGAGTACAAAAGTCATGGGATAGGAAGGAGAGTGGATAAGGTGAACCTGTATCCTTCCTGGACATGGACAGGACTGGGACTATAGGCTCCATGTCGTGGAGCAGTATCAGGCCAGAAACAGCTGTGGATACTGAAACAGGGCTTTCCCCGTTCCACTCTGAGTGCTCAGTGTCCAGATTTCTAGTACAGAGCCAGAATCCCCTTTTCTGCCCAACCTTTTAGCCTCATGGCTCTTGAATTCCTGGTTGCAGAGTAGCCTCACTTCCATGGACACTTAGGCAGAAGACCTTGTGCCCTTGTAGCCACATCATTCTTGGAGTGATGATCCTCCTCTGGGTGAATTACCTGACTACAGGGCTATTACACAACACCTTGCCAGTGGTACCACCATCAGAACTCTGCGTCCCTTTTGGGGCTTCTTTGCAAGACATAGACAAAGTTCAGGACATGGCCCAGCATGTGGGTGGAAAATGGGCAGCTGCCAGAATGAGTGTGTGTGAACATGTGCCTTTGTGGTTGGTACAGAGAAGCTCCAGCTTACTAGTGAAGGACCCTCATGGATTTTGGGAAATGCTGTTCATGAAACAGTGTGTGGGAATGTGGTCATGGACCTAAGAAAGCTTTTTGGTGGCTGCCTCCCAAATCAGGGTTGCAGCATGTCCGTTTCCACACTTCTCCATGGATTTTGCTTTCCAAACTGTATTTTCTTCTTTCAAAGTAGCAGGCTTTCAGTGTTTTTTAATGTAGTAGAATTAAAGATGTTGCTTCATTATCTAGACTTTTCCTTTACCCTGTTTACCTTTTACCAATCAAATAATAGGTCTGATTGTTCTTAATTTTTGCATCTGAGCCACAATTTCTACACCATCAAAAAGATTTTTGTCACTTTCTGTGTTCCAGAGGTTTTGGAAATCATATATAAGGTTGAGCTAATTCTCTTTTTTTTTTTTCCCCTGAAAGCACCTATGGTTGTTGTCCTTTATGCATTCTTTTCAAGCAGAGAAACAATGTGTGCTGTTAAGAAGGGAAAATAAACTAGAAAGCTATTTTTCTCTTCTCTTGCACCTCCAGTACATTCTGTAACCCAGTTACTCTAAATGTTTTTAAACTTTTTTTAAACATGCATACTGTCAAGAGGTTGTGGTAAAACAAGTGTTTCTCATAAGGCTAGTGAAATGAAAAAAGGGATGAAAAAAGACAACAGAGTGAAGAGAAAATCCCATGTTTGGTTTATCAACTTTTTTTTTTTTTTTTTTGCCTAGTGGCAGATTCTTGGAGAAAGGATCATTTTACTTCAGTGAAAGACTAGCTTAGGGTTTGCTGATTCCTAAGGCAAAAAGAAGGCACAGTTTCCAATTTGCAGGCTATTCAGTGTGTGTGATGAACTGAAGTCATTTGTGGATTTCTGTGTTGCATTTTGACGTGATTAAAAGTTTTAAGTCTATTGATTTCATGCTGGGGATTAATGATGCTGAATGAAAGAGCATCAAAGAATAACACATGTTTACATGCTCGGTTAAAATAACTTAAAAAAAAAAGAGTCAGAGTACCTATTATTGGATAGGAATGCAATAAGAGCAGCATAGGACCAATCATGCATTCTATGTCAGTAGTAAAATGAATTAACTTCTTTAGGCATATAAAGAAGAAAAACAAAAATTTGATAATTTGATAAGTAATGACTGTACCTTTCTGAATGCTTAACATTCAAGTTTGATGCCTTTTTTTTTGTTGTTGTTGTTGTTGGTTTTTTTTTGGGGGGGGGTTATTTTTTTGGTTTTTTTTGTGTTTGTTTGTTTNGGTTTGGTTTGGTTTTATTTTTGGAAGAGGGGATTAAAGACGTTTCATAATCAGTTACCACAGATCTGTTTTACTGAGTCAATCAAAGCATGATGCTTAGCTTCTGAGGATTAATGAGACAATCTTTTAACTGGAGAACTTGTTGGTAACAGCAATGTTAATAAAGGACAAGACCTAAAGATGAACTGGACATGAGATACACTAAAGATGGTGTTTGCTGCTTTGAATTTGCATAATACTAAAAGATCTGTTTGTCTTGGCATATTAGCTCAAAAATGTATAGTTATCTTAAAATGTTCATAGTGCTAATTGGTTTGTATCTGCCCTCTGCAAGTGTTCCTAATGACTGTCTAGATTCATGGGTCATTTCTGGAGTTTCAGTTAGATGTCATGGTCTTTTTACCAAGATAATAGGTAATAGATGGAAAAGACATATTTGCTTGTTAAATCCACCCTGTTGCAAGCACAATATAGGCTCTTCCATTATTATTAAACTGTTAGCACCCCTGATGTTAGCCAGAATGCCAGGGAGAAAAAAATTTTTTGTGGTATATCTGTGGAGAAGGATGCCTTAATGATCAAGTTAGTATGTGAAATACTTGATGCACATGAAATACTTCCTACTGAGCTAGGGAGAAGTTTAAATGTGCAGTTTAATGCAGCTGAGCAAGTGTTTGACAAGGCCAGCTCATGCACTTATTCCTTCTTTCTTTGCTGATGCTCTGATCCTGATTAGCATATGTGAGATTAATTCAGCATCAGACCAATAGTCCAATACACACTACAATTCATTTATTTCACAATGGGTTAAATGATTATCCTAGCTTTGAGGCAACAGAAAGGGGTTTGACAACATGAGGTTGTTTTTAGTCCCATTTCCATTGCTTAATACAAGACGTGAAGCCCTTAGTTACAGAACAAAGTATCTGAGCAGTAACCAAGCCTGTGCAAACCCAGAGAAGAGTAATGACTGTTCCCTGCAAGCTTCCTGCCTCAGTGCAGGTGCAGGAATCAGGAGGCCTTGAATAATTCATAAGGTGCAAATTAGCCCCAGCTTGCTCCCAGTGCTCGAATTTTGCTTCTGCTTACCTACCTAGTTGCTAGAAAGAACAGAATAAAAAATGCTTCGAAAACTAGAGAGAGAAAGGCAAAGAGTGTTACAGTTTAAAGGCCAAACTCGCAGAGACTCCTGAATGCTGGTGTTTCAAGACTCAGTGCTTACTGAGGAATTTGACTTTACATTGATTATTTATGTAGTGTTTTCTCAGGAAGAAGGAAGCTCTGGGGACCCATTCCATTGCTTGGAGAGGCAAAAACTTCCTTTTCAAAATTAGGTTTTCCCTGCTTTTATTGTTATTTTTTTCTAAAAATTATTGAGTTAAAATAAAAAAGGTGTTAAAAGTTCATTTAAAGCCTCTTAAGGTATTTGAGAGGGTATATATTTATGGTGTCACTCCAGGGTCCAGAGAAATTTGATGAAAAATTTTGGATGTTGGGATGGTTACTGCTTTGAGTAAATATGTGTTCCAATGGTTCATATGAAACTAATTACATATGGAAATGCCGTGTGCAATTAACTTGCATTTTTTGTTATTTAAAAGGCAGGATTCCTCTCCTTTAAATACTGTTAGCAGTGGTTACCTTTTCTGTTGGGTTACTTAGCTGCTTTTTCTGCCCAGAAAAACAAAATGAAAGGTGAGTGGTGTTTAATTCTTCTGCACAACATTGCAGCTCACCAAAAGGTTTTGCTGAGCACTGTTGTGGGAGAATGGAATTCCTGACACAGATCTTGAAACAGTTCATGTGTCTCTGTGCAGTATGGAGAGGAGGCAGCCTGAAAAAGGCATGTTGTTTCTGCTGTACCTGAATATCCCTTTGAGGTGCCTCACGTGGGAGATGGAAACATCTAACATCTCCAGCAGAAGCAGGAACAAGGTAGCTGGTTCTCCCTATTGGCAGGTGTTCAGATGGAGAAAAACCCTCCTAATGTTTTTACTGTGCTGAATATGAAGAGAGAAAAACAGGAGGACCAAAGCTTCCTCTTAGTGGACTTTGGAGTTTTCTCTTTTGCCTTTCCCCCCACCCCGTGCCCCTAATATATATCCCTTCTTTCTTCATTCCCTTCTACCCCACCCCTCCTTGGCTCTCTAGCAACTAGATCACATTGCCATCGTCTGTTTTTGTGTTTCCCTCACTTGGGTAGCTGGAATAGGAGCTGGCTCTCATTTCTAGCTGATTCTGTCATTTCCGCTAGGCCCCAGCTTGGGCAAGTGCCAAGACCAACAGGTGATCCTTGTAGCTGCAGAGCAGCAGGAAGAAGGTTGTGCATGGAGGAGACAGTGCACCAGAGGGGCTGCCTGGCACCGCTCCATCTTGCTGTATAATTAACGCCCCCCTCTCCAACCCCCCATACTGAGCAGAAAATCTGTGCAGAACAGCTCAGCTGTGGCAGCCGTCGTAGGGAAAATGGTAATAAAGAGTCCTGGAAGAATATCGGCTGTGTGAGCGCAGAGATGCGCTCCCTCTTACAGAGAAACCACGGTCAGTCCTTTGTAGGAACGGGGGCAAAATTGCATTAGCTGCTGTAAAGTAATACGCACTCTGTCAACCACTGCAGGAAAGTAAGCATTTCAATAAATCTTGGTGTTATGGTCACAGGCTTTCTTATTTGTATAGGAACTAGTTTGGAATGAGATGATAATTCAGTCAAGCTTTTCTGTACCAGAAGTAGCTGGCAAAGTCACGTGGAAATGATTTGGGCAGAGAGTTAACTCTGGTTGGGAAGGGCTGTCTCGAGCTGTAGGACTGGGAGTGGAGCAGGAGTTATGCAGGCTCTGAATTCTCTGGGTGTCTTCAGTGGGGAGGCATGACTGTACATGGCTTCATAGGGGTGATTTTTAGAACATTTGAGAAACTTCCAGGAATTCTCAGGATGGCCTCAAAGAAACAATTTTTTTCAGAGGAAACTCCTAAAGCATTTGGGTTTGGTTTTTCTTTATGTTTGTTTTGTTGTTACAGGGTTTTTTACTAAAAACAAAGTTATATTTACATGACAGTGGCTTAACAAAACCAGTTTCAAATCATATCTCCAAGACTTGGTTTAATCCCTTGGCATATACCATAATGTGAGATAATGTTTCCTTGAAAACCTTAACTGCATGTTTGTATTTGTGAAATAGACAAATGCCTTAATCCTCTGTAAAATAGATGGTATGTCAAATTCTTTCTGCTCGGTACGCGTGGAAGCCAGATTGGTTCTTCTGCCTGTGGATTGAAAGCTGAAGGTTTCATGTAGACACAGTGTGTTTTGTATGCACTTCTGTAGGGAGCTAGACTCTCTCAATACACCACATCTCCACAGCAATGGGAATCTGTTATGAGAAGTGAACTGGGAAAACCTCCATTAGCTCTGCTAGTGAAATTGAAGTGCTGCAGCAGATCTGCACAACAGCAAGCATCATCTGACCTGGCTGTTCCTACTCTACAGAAACCAGAAGCACAAACAGCAATGAGATCAAACTGTTATGAAATATCAACTTATTTAGTAATGCTTCTTTCAGCTCTCTGTCTGCAGTCCTTTTGAGAAAGCCAGCAATCATTTCTCTGTGTCTTGTTCCACAGTTTGTCAGCTGTCTGATGGGGAGGAAGCACCCTAGCAGGGGTACATTGCATCTCAGGGATGCTTTGTCTGTGTGCAAACCTAAAGGTGGCACAAGGCCTAAATTGACAGCAGATTGTTCGTGAATATACACTTTACTTCCCTTGGGCATGTGTACCAATGCTAAAATGATGCAATGGACACTAGCATCTCAATTTTTTTCCCCTCTTGTGCCCGTTCCTTTCTTCATGCTAGTTTATTGCTTTTGTCTCCTTCCAAAACCTTTGGTATGTGAGACTGTTAGCATGGAATGAGATCTTTCTGTCACAACGTTGAGAATTTTTCGCTTCTGTATCTTGGGAGACCTACATTTTCAGTGGTTCCTGGGCAGACCTGAATAGTCCCTCTGGCAGCCTCCGCTGTTCCTCTTTCTTACCCTTGGGTTATGGGACTAGGAAGAATGATTTCTTTCTCCGATGCTCACCTGTGGCTCTAGTGACTTTGATAAAGCCCCATGGGCACAGCAGGATGAACCTGAAGCATTTATTTGCAGGGTGATGAGAGATCCCAGTGACTGTTCCAGCGGAAAGTAGCAGTACCTGTTGGGGAGGCTGGAGAGTGAGCAAGGATACTCACCACCCGCATTTGGCTCAATATGGCCCGATCTGGCCAAAAGCCCAGCAAAGAGTACAGGAGGCAGGAGAAAGGCATTCTTGGGCAGCCCCTGGAAAGTCAAGTTTTCCAGTGCCTGTGGCAGGCAGCCTGAAGCAGATCCATTCCTTATGCCAGCCCCATGGAGTGCTACCCCTCGCCATTCTCCTTCCTGCTGCAGCACATCCCTTACTGTTATTAATAGTCTGGAGGTACCAACAGCATACTTTGTTCTGGACAGTATGTGGTTGCCCAGAGTGCAGGGAACTGTGTGGCAGTTGGGTTTGTGCTGGTATATGGATTTGGTAACTAGCATTGTCGTTTCTCCCAGTCATTTTTTCTCAATTCACCTTCCTCTACCTGCCTCCTCCCTGGGCTGTTCCCACTATTCTCAGCAGGTGAAGGATGCTGTAATTCCTCTGGCAGAAAAGAGAGAAGAGCTACTGGGACACAGAGGTACATGGTAGCAACAGGCTCACACGATATCAACAGCCCCTCACTGGAAGTAAGTCAGCTATGCCAGTTGGACTACAGAGTTCCCTAAACAGTGAGCCCTAAAAATCAAGAGAAGAGTGAGCGAGAGAAACAAGTCAATAGTGAGTTCTCGTAGCCTGTGCTGTTGTTTGAGTGTGCAGAGTCCCACGATGTGGTTTGTTGGTGCGTTCTGTAGTGTGTAGAGAAAAGAACTGTGCATTTGACCTAGTGTGTCTTGGCCCAAAGTCATGGACTTCATTGTGCCATCACTGTGAAATCACTGAAAGCTTCAAAATCTGTGGCTGCTGTTTGCTGAATCCTTAATAGGCGTGTTGACTTTGGAACTGACAAAACTTTCAAATACATCTGTTTTCAGACTGCAGAACCTTCACACAAAAAAAGGTGCGAATTAGCATGCAAGCAAACAGCACTTTTGGAAAAAACAGTGGATTTGGGAAGCATGCTAACAAAATGTCCAGTCATGGGGTTTCATCTGACCTCAGTGTAGAATAAGAAGAGGCAGCATGCCCTGAACCTCATGTCTGCCAGATTAGTTACTGTTTAATGTTATTCCTATAAACCATATACTTCCTTGTGTTACACCACCTCCTCCTGTTTTTCCACCCTGTGTACTTCTACTGTTTCACTGAGTATTAGCTCATTGTAGCACATAGTTTGTCTTTTTAACTACTTTGTGAAGTACCTAATGCTCTTTTGGGTGCTATAAAAGTAATAATAATCATTTTCCAGGTGTACTGTATAAAGTTGTATGTTGTGCAGACACAAAGTAAGGGTGACTGCTGAATGCTGATTAACTCAGCTGTAAGGTAAACCTCTAACACAGAAAAGGAAACAGTCTGGTTTATTTATGAGTACACTCAGAAACAATGTCTACCTTCCAGTTTACCTGTGCTTTTTAAGATAGCAAATTTTACTTGGATGCAGTTTTGCCAAAGGTCAATAATAATCAGGGCTAAATTGCTTACAATGCAATGGTAATGAAACACTCTCATTACACACCAGTTCTCATTTTCATTGTTAATCCAGTGTTTTTTAACTTCTCATTGGTTTCTCCCTTACAAATGTGGTAGTGAGACAGCCAGGCTGAGCCATCTGCTGCTGGTGCTCTAGAGGTGCAAAAAGGCACCGCAAAGAAAATTGATTGACTGCAGTCGACTGTATTAGGGAGAGACCTTACTTGAACTGGCAGTAACTGGAGGGAAGTGTGAACTGACTTTAATTCTCTGTGAGACCTCTGAATATTAAGGATGTATACAGCAGTTGGGAGGACACATTCAGAGTCCGGTCATGTTCAAGATCACATCTCCTTGGCTTTCTCATTGTCTCTGTTGTTGTTTGCAGCTGAGAAGAATTCTCTAGCTTTTGGATTTAGTGTTGATACGTAATTGTGTGGAGAATAAATGTGAGCTTAAAATAATTTGGTTTCACAGTCATTATACTCCTTAGCTTTAAATTATTTAGCTTTGTGTCTTTGGTGTCTCCCAAAAGCCCTGCCATTACCAATCGTTTGACTGTCTTTATTAGCTTATATTTTTCTCTAAAAGCAAGGCCTCATGTACAGTGTAATTATCCAGCAGTGCTGATTAATGGCAGAATTCCCTTTTTCTGTAAAACTGCTGTGTAAATTTCATAAAAATTACTCATCAGGCAATTTTGTGGAGGTTTGTGGGTTTTTTTAAGGTTCCCCTTTCTCAGCCACCCTCTCTATGTCTGTGTCATGATAATGTTACACCCTCTTGCAGTGAGACTGAGTAGCCCACTCACCACTTTCCCATGCCCCTGTGTATTCCTTCATGCTCCCTATACCTACTTCCTGCCCTAGACGATACTGAGAGGATTCCTGACATGTTCTTTTTGGACTATGAAACATGCTTGAATAGCAAATGGTACTATGCTCATCAGGTCATCTGGATTTGACCTGCACAAAACAATGAACAGTGTATAGTGAAGAGCCCTTCCTTGTTGGACTGAAGGATAATGTGCATATTGCAAGCTGAACCTTTCCCTTTCTGATGAAGTTGTCCCCTTTTCTAAAACTGTCCTTTGTTGCATGTGCCATGTATTTGTAAGCACCCCAAGCAATATGGAGTTGGGAGGTCAGCCTAGTTCTATTGGTGTAAGAACCAGCCTACCTGTCTTCTGATATGTGAGCCCTTCACTAAAGGAGATGTTCAAGCACTGGTTTCAAAAGGGCATGTTTCACTAAACATGTATAGAAACATGTATAGAAACAACTGACCAAAGTCTAAAATGCTTCCTACTCAGTCCAAGTGAACTCAGTAACCTGGCTAGTGTTTACCAATCGAGCAGAAAAACAAGGCTGCTGTAGAGGAGTTCTTTATCTGCAATACTTACTTCCCCTTCTTCTATCTATCTTTAATTTATAGTGTAAAAAAAAATTTAAAAATCAGTTGTTTCTGAACCTCAGCCTCTGTGACTAATTCTTGACCTTCATGTTTAATATACATATATGGCCCTGCCCTTTATGGACTTGTCTAATCCTCCTTTGAGCTCCTTTGTAGTACGCAGTGGCAGTGAGTTCTAAGTATGTCTTACATGAAAAAAAAATAGTTCTTCCCTCTGTTCAAGTCCCCAGTTCTTAGAAAAAGCAGTGAATAACACTTCCTATTGGTACATTCTTGACTGTGCAGAGCTCTAGTATCTCCCCTCGGTTATCTCACACATTTGGCATTCCCAGGGTAACATGGCTGTAGGTCAGATGTCAAAGATGTGGCTGAAATAATTTTCACAGGGAGCTCTTTCACTGTGTGTGCACTCTTTTCTTGAGACTGAATTAATCTTAGATCTGCCATTGTTTGAATTTGTTACTAAGAACGGGATAAATTAAAGAAACATGCTTACCATGAACTATTCTGTCACTCTTTGCATTGAGAACAACACTACAAATCATTTCTCATGGCAGAAATAGTTGCAAAGCATAAAACTGCTGAAATACCAGAATTCAGCTGCCCTCACCATTTACTTCTAATGAGATGGTAGGTTGTTCAACTCTCATGTCTAGGTATGACAAAATTATGCTCATTGCTATTCGGTTGCTTGAGCTGTTGGCACATCCCTGTAGAGCACCTCATTTCTTCAGTGCCAGGAAGAGCTGGGATTACTGTACAATTGTTACAGTTATTTTCAAATATCACTTTAGCCTGTGTTTATGGAACTATTTTGTTGTCTTTTTACATTTTGTTTAATCCCATGCACCTGTTCTTTTAGACTATACATCCTTTTGCTGATACTCTTGTGTGCTGCTGTGAGCTACAGCAATGAGCAGATAAACTGAGACGAATATTTTACAATTTAAAAAATAGTTGATGTAATGTGTTTAAAAATACAAGTGTGTATTTTACATTACATATTTGCCTGAGGTTTAGACTTTCACCATTCATGTTAAAAATGATCCCGATATGTTTTTCCCCTGGTTCTCCTAGTCTCAGTGGCCTGAACAGCCAGTATCTTTGTTGACACATGGCTTGGCAAATAAAGGCTGAAACAGTAAATGGGCTGTCCTCTTTGATGTGTTTCAAAACTGTTTTCCATCAGGCGTTTGCAATACTGATTTTAAATGTTTGATTACGCTCAAAGTCATTAGAAAACTATTACATGTGTCTGACTTAGAAGTGAGAGAAGTAACCCCTTGAAAACAGTTCTCCCTCCTCCCCCAGTTTCACTGTAACATTGTGACTAATAATACTTTCTCATATTGATTAGTTTTATTATCACAGCAGAGATTGTTGTCTTTAAGTTCCCATAGTCTTTCAAGTAGAGCTGGCTGTTGGGGACAGATGTTTGCAGGACATTAGGGGACATTATCATTCAGAGCACCATAAACCCCCTATTTCGCCCTACACTGTTTCAGTACACCTCCATACCTCAGAAGGGCTTTGAATCAGTATGTGTACTAAAGAGTTGCTCTACTGTAGCAGTCTTTTCCTTATACCTGGGGGGAAAAAAAACAGAGAAATGTGTTGCTTTGCAGTGAAGATCTGTTTAATTGTAACAGAGGTAGGTCTGTAAACCACGCTAAGTTATAAAGGTCACAGCTTCTGTGAAAAGTTTCTCTATTAATAGTCTATAAGTATTTTGTTTCTGCCAAGCTAGTGCTTAGAACCAAATTAGTCCCCCATTGCAAGTATAATACATTAAAGTCGAGTGCATGCCCTGTGTTGCCTCCGGACACCCTCCCTGGTCCATCACTCAGACTGTATTTTCATAAATGCACACATATGGTAAATATGAGTAGACAGATGACTAAGCAATTTGTTGAGCAATCAAACAACTTATAAAACAAATAAGTCTTTTAATTTCCTTCCTTTTTTCTCCCTTCTTAAGGATATTACGCAAATGTCTACCTTTTACCAGCTGTGTGGGACTGGTTGCCGTGATTTCTCAGTATCACATGTTGCCTTCAGTGTAGCAGCTAAAGATACTGTCATGGATAAATAAATATTAGATTCTTCTCTTGGTATGACTCCTTTCATCAGTAGAGTTCATTCTGCATTTAATGGAGAGAGGTGGGCTTTTCCATCCCATTTTAAAACACTTACGTCTAAGAGATGAATTCTCCAAAGAACGGCTGGTTTCTCCCTGGGTCTGTCTTTATTTTTGGCCATCAAAGGAGTCTAAGCAAACCACTAAACTAAGTTAGAACTGAGAAAAAGAAGTTTTGAAGAGGATGTAAAAACTGTAGTGGAGGTGTAAGGTAAAGATACCATCCTCAAGAAAAGAATCTGTCTTTAAAAATTTTATGCAAATTCTAGTCCTTAATGCCAAAACTTAGCACCCAGAGAAAGCCTGGAAAATTGAGTTTGAAGATGAGTTATCCTGAATCACGTATACGTTTGAGTTCAGTAGGTATATGATTCCTTATCTGCTATGTGCCACCCTGGTTATCGTAGGTTTCTTATGCCCCATTTTTTAAGGATGCTCCAATCACCCATATTCACCTTTTCTTTCCATCCTGTAATTCTGTTCTATTGTATATATAAAAATAAAGGAAATAATAAAAAATAATTGGGCAGTTAATTACTCCGTGTGTTGTTCCTTTGTCTGAAAAATGGTAGTAACATTGTCCATCAACCTCACTTGGGTATTGAGAATAAATTCATAAATCTGAACTCTGTTCAGATTTTATGTTGATTCTCATATTAAAACCTATGAATTATAGATAAACCTGATAATAATTGAGAATAAAGGGAAGATGAAGGTTTACTGCTTTGTTTGCTCTCTTTTTGCTCCCTCTAGTAGAACAAAAATGAATTGTTTATTACTGTAGTCCTGAGGTGAGACCACTGGTGATTTCTGCTGCTCTCATAAATTGTGTTGGGCCCTTGATGCAGTTTTTAAAATGGCCATAGGTTTCGTGTAATTTCTGAGTCGTAACTGTGTTAGGCCCAAAAGCAAAGATTTTTATCCCAGTGGTGCAAGTACACTCTTGCAATCAAGCCTTGCACCTTCAGAGAATATCCTAAATTTTTGTGATGTCCCATGTGGACACAAGTTTGACCGTTTGGATCCACTTCCAGGATTTAACATTTAAATCCACCACTTTCAGGTTTTTTACCCAAACACAACAGAGAACTGCGTATGTCAGTGTTGGGTAGTTAGGGCTTTCTCTTTAAAAGGCATTAGGATGGTGTGAACATGGTCTTCTAGAGGACACTTTGTGCCTGGGATGCTTCAGTTGTGATGTGGCAGTAATATATGTGGGTGGAAGTCTTCGTTTGTTGACTTAGCATTTGAACCCCTTAGCAGTGGCATAACTTGGTGATACTAGACTCTTTTCCAAAAGTAGCAGGGATGACTTGATTTCTTAGATGAATGGACAGATCTGTCAGAGTGCAGTCCCTGTTCCATGGGTATTCACCACTTCTCTTGTGTGGGTACCCACGTTTGGCTGAGTTCTGGTGAATCATGCCTGGGAGGGAACTGGCACGTGTTTTCTCCCTACCCTCTTTCTCCATATGGTTAGAGGTGTCTGTGGCTTGGGATGGAGAGGGGAGAAAGCATAATTGCTGCCTTTACTAGATGCCTGTGGTTACCTCAATTCAGGTGTATGGTAAGACCACAAAGTCAGAAATGTCAGATAATGATCATTTAAGTAACGGATCTGGTCTGTGTTCAGACCCTGTATCGTCGTTTGATCTTGCAGTAGAATTAAGTCAGAGATGAATTCAGAAGTTAGAGTTCTGTTTGTTTTGGTTTTGTTTACTTGTTGTTTTGTTTTCTTACATATCTTTGTATTTATTTTGGTACTTGTGTCAGTCTGCTAGTCTAAAATCCTCGGTTCTCAGAATCCTATACTTCTTATGGAAAGGTGAGGATGAAGATATCTCTTTGTAGCTTTCTGTGTTTTGTAGCCTGTATCATTGCACAAGACCATGTGTATGCCTCATAGCAAGGCAGCTTGGCCCACACTTTACTTCAGCCTCACCAGCCTTTGGATATTTGTGACATCAAATTGGCATAAACTGTATGGCTTTTATGAAGAAATCTGAAGTCTGAGTTGTGAAGGTAGCCCAAATGTAACATGTTGATGTGTTAGAGTACCACAGCTGTAATTACTCCAAAAGGTTGTTTCCTGAGTGCTCTCATGTGTCCGGATCAGTAGAGATAAAACCATGGCAACGCATATATGTGGAGATCCTCAAAATGCTGGCAATATGTGTGAACTTGAAGTCTAGTAGGTTTTAAAACACATTTATCGGAAACTTCACGGAGAGGACTGATGCAGCTGAACTGGAATTGTTTGCCTGAATAAAGTGCTTGAGGGCTCAGTAGAATCAGCTTCTAATTGCAGCACTTTACAAATATTAAGGAATTATGCATGAATGGACTTCTAGAAATCTGTTTAAGGTATTTCTGTATTTCGGTTTTAGTCATGTGAATAACAGAGGTTTTGTTCATGACAAAGAATGTGTGAAAAGTACTAGAGAGCTGGAGGAGGTATGGTACCCTAGCTAATACCCACTGGAGGAAAGACACTAGCAGCAGAATGGGGGAGGGACATACTTGCAAGACCAGTGACTGAGTAGCAAAACTAAAGGTAAATATTAGGAGAAGGGAAAAGGAGAGGCATTCAGACAAGGTGGTTTTGCTTGAGCAGGAGTTTTCCTTATGTGTTAGGTTTTATGATGCATAAAGTAGCCTCAGCTCATATAATACACTCCACCAGCATAACGCCAAAGATCGAGATTGAAAAAATTGTTCAGTGTTTTAAAGCCATTTTCTTTAGGTAGATTTTTTTCCCCAGTGTAAGTTTGTTACGGAATGGCACCTTTTTGTTCCATTTCTTCTGTGTGTCCTCTTTTTTCTCTGTCCTTTGCCCCTCCCTTTCTGTCATGCTGTTGTTAGCCAAAAAGAAGCACTATTTTCCAACATTTCTCCAGGTGACTGATAGGGGAAGGGGGAGGGGGGGAAAAATGTTCCTTTCTTTTTCCACTTCAGACCTCAATTGTTCTGTATGCTACGAAGAACCTTGTAGCTTAACTACAGGAATGACTCGATTCTTTTTAGTGAAAATGCCTTTCAGTCATCTTCCCCAAACTGTGCAGCTTGGAGCACTAAAGTCTTAATTTTGGGGGAAGAGAAGGTAGGGTAAAATGGTTTGGAGGGTAAAGGAACAAAGACTAGGAAACTAAGGAAGGGGAAAACCAAAATCTAAAAGAAGCTACTGCCACCTAGAGTCAAGACTTAAACGCTGTTGACATTTTTGGAGTGGCATTCAATTAATGTTTCTATGAAAACAATAGTGGAAGAAAATACCTCAGAGCAATGGAACTGCTTTCTTTGCTCTTCATTTCAGCGGTAATAATAGGAACTTTTAAAAGTATTTTTGATTTTTAGTAAGTGGTGAGGGTTTTGTACATGTAATCTAAGTATGTTAATTCAGATTACAATTTTCTCATCACCAGTGAAAACTTAGAGTTAACCTACACAGTACTAAAAGGAGGACAACAATTTATATGGAAGTAAGCACTGTTAAATTTACATTACAGTAAACCAGGTACCTCTACTCTCCTGCTTTGGGGCAGGCAGAAGCTCTCTTGCTTGTGTTTTGATGAGGATTGAGAAGCAAGCTTCCTCACAGCACAGCTACTGCATAAGGCAATACATCCCTTTCAGTTCCTGATGGCATTAGAAATACCATTGCATGTAGGAGTAGAGGTATGGCACTTGAAACAGAAAAGGTAACAGACTGTGCTGACTTGAATGTATGAGAAGGTCCCATCCCTAATGTGCGGATTGCAGGGTGGTGGAGGGGCCTCATTCACCGTGGTGGGTTGTAGATGGGGCCAGGGGAAAGAAGACAAATGTCAGGTTGGGGAGAGCAGGACTGGGCTCGGCATGGCATGCACAGACTTGAAATATTGTTCCCTAATATCTGGTTCTGTGTGTGCTTTCAGAAGAGATACCTATTGCCATTACAGGATCATTATATCTTTTCATCTCTGGTGCATCCAACTTTCAGAGCATGGATGTAACTGTTAATTGGAAAAAACATTTTGAGTAAGTTTATGTATTTCCATTCTCTATAGAAAAGGTTATATTTCAATTAACTTCCTTTTCACTTGTGTCATTCAATACTATTTTAATTTTCAGCTATTCAGATTTTGACCTCTTGGTTTTAGTCAATTAAATGTGTAAACATACTTTATGTTTGGGAACCACATTTTAGCTAAATAGAGACACTTGTGCCTGTAGGTGCAGCACTCCCTGATTTAAAATCAGAAAGTGCTCTTTGTCCTTTTCTTTGGCTCTGGCAGCATTTCTTTGACCTACGAACAGAAAGGAATATGATTCTATTTTCATGGAAGTTCAGCTTAGGATCAAGCGTTTCACAGACTTTGATAAATCTGCTCAGCCACTTTTTAAAAAGAGGTCTGTCAAAAATTGTTTTATAGTTTTACTCTTCTTTTATTTTCCTCAGTTCTTTGAATTATCCTATTCTGAGTCTTGAAAATAACTTCACATTCGTTAGTGGTTTTGTCTTTTTTCATTTTCCCCCAGTATGCTCTTGTCTTGTTATGGCAACCTGGATGCCACTATTAAGAAGTTAAATTCACAAAGTATGTGAACTGTTTTTTCTTTCATCTCCTTTGAACTATTTGATCTCTGTATTTAATTTTGAGGTCTAAAATGAAACCCTTGCACTGTATCTTTACCTTGATCAATTCTACACAGTTATGAAAGGAGAATTAGGCATATGACAGATTACTCAAACTGTTTTTCTTTGTAGTTGCTGCAATTAAGATTCACCAAAAACTTTTTGAGAGTTTTGGGGGGATTAAAATTCTCTGCTTGCTGGCATAACATGATTACCTGCTTCAATCTCCTTTTCTGTCTTCTGGTTTAATAGAGTTTTAAACTAACACAGTATTTCTGTTTACTTTTAAACTAACATAAAATTTCTGTTTACTTTCTTATTTGGGTATAGACATCTCATAATCTATGAGTGGGATCTGGGTTTAAAAAACTAGGTAAATTAGTTTGCTTATATTCTCTGGCAGACCGATCATTTAGTCATTAAAAAATGTGTTACATTCTTTGAAGTAAGAGCTTTACATGGAAAAAAGTGTGGAGGGGAAAAATATTATTCGCAAGACGTATTTACCTGGATTTTAGATTTCTGCGTGCTTGCTTTCTTCTTCACCCTGGCAGTTCTACCCATCCTAATTTACAATGGGTTTTCTTATGTGACATTCACACAGTGTAGTAGCATTTGATTACACATACAGCATGTGGGTCTCATCCTTCAAATGCTACTGTCATGCGTTCACTGAGCACATGGCATTATTTCAGGAAACTACTGCATTTAGTACACTTAAAAATCTGAACAAGACCTGAGAGGAGCAGCAAAGTGCTTAGATTGCTGGAGGAGATAGCTAAAAGGGCAGAGTAAAAGAGTTAAATATGTTTATCATGGCTAAACAACAGTTCAGGGGAGTGCATGTCTTGGAAATGTAGAGAAGATGGTACAAGAAAGAATCAATTAAGACTGGAAAGTATTAGGTAAAAGCAGTGACAGCAGATTAACTTAATCAATTCAACTTTCAGTTTAAAAATTTTCTGCCAGCACCTTACTTTTACGTCAAAACATATGCTGAAGAAATCTCTCTTTAGATTATTTAAATGAAACAAAAAATTACAAGGATCCTTTATGCGTGGGAACCAGAAGAAATTATGGCAGTGGGCTCTTCATGTGTGGGGTGTTAAATTTGAGGAAATCTCCTAGTCCTGTTGAAAGCAGTAGCTTGCATGGCTGCTGCATCTTAGTACATCCCCCTTTCTCCTGTCAATGCGTCCTGCAGGACTTTTGTTATTACTGGTGATGTCCCCGTGCATTTGCCTTCAGGAGAGAGGATGAGGTGTCAGTTGAAGCATATGTAATTCAAAATTCTGCTACCTTGCAATTTGTCTTGTCTGTGCAGGGCAGAAGAGCATAACCCATACTGTGTGCATGTCTCTCCATACTCCCACCATGTTAATCCATGTTTCTATATCAGATGTCATGTTGATAGTCTGGGCAGTTTTAGTTGTAGATCTAAACCCAGGCAAAGCTGCAAAGGTAATAGGGAGGGATGGATGAAGTGATGGTTCCATGGAAATAAATAGGAAGTTGTTAGCCAGTGTGACCAGAATTTCTCACCAAGATAGTGGTGTGTTAGTAGGGTTACATTCTTTTAATTTTACTCTTTTGCATGTCATAATATGAGCCATTAGAGATTTCACTAGTTTAATTCTTTTTTTTCCTGTAATACTCAGTGAACAGCTCTTCACCGAGATGCCCTGTTAGGTTTTGGTTAAGTCAAGTAAAAAAATATTTATATTGCCGTGTCTCCATTTAAATAGGCACTACTGTCCTTGAAATGTCAAATAAAACATGACCTGTCAATTCCTGTATGTCAAGCACATGATGTATTTTCAGCCCCTGTTGATTTAGATGGGTTTTGACGTGTGCTTGACGTATTCTAATGGTGCTTCTTCAGTTCAGCAAATGTCTTGAAAACAACACTGAATGGCACGTAAATCACAGAACCACCTTTTTCAGGGACTTATGCCAGAACATGAAGTAGCAGCTTTGAGTTCCTCTGAATATATGGTCGATAATGTCCCTTTATTCCCAGAGTTGGGAGCCTGCAATTTCTGGCAGGTTTACCAGCAGAGCAGAAGCAGTCAGATCACACAACTGTTTTACTCAATTATTTTTCAATCATTACTTCAGAAAAAGAAAATTTAACATTTTCTTAAGACATCTTTTGAAACCCCCATGCCAGTACTTGGCTTGCATTTTGTCTGACGATGTGTAGAAGAGCGTGAAGTAGGACCATAGACTTCATCACCATCACCATACAGTGTTAGAAAGGATTTCTTCCTAACCATGTTCACGTAAAATACACACCTACCTTAACGATAAAACACTCAGTTACTATCATTGCAAAAAGTAAGTTGCATTTGCTGACTTACAGCAGAGTCAGAAATGGGGATAGGTTACTTTCCGATCTTCTGTACTACGTACTTTCGGCTAGTTGTGTCTGAGTTACTCTTCTGTCTGGAAAACATGTATGTTCATACAGTGTATGACTCAGCCACTTCCCAGAAGGATGATACACCTTGATACTAAAGTGGCAGGGGGGAAAGGGAAAGAAAGAGTAGTATGCCCACACTTTCTAAATCAGGAGCTAAACTGCAAAAATAGTAAGGAGCAGGACTAAGAATACCCAGAAAATCATTTGCGGAGCTCAGGCTATGTTACCTTCCTTTCCCTGTCTTGGCTCTGTCACAGTGTAACACATAGTTTTAATGAGAATCTGTGCAATTAATTTGACTGTACTTGTAAATGGTATTGTTGAGTAATGAGGGCTTTGAAATAATGTAAAAATGCATAAGACAGCTGTCCTTCAAAATGGCTTTTGGATCCACTGTTTTCAGATGGGTAGAGTTAGACTTCAGTCTTTCAGAAATACAGGCTCACTGACAGCACATCTATGTAAACCATATCTCTGTTCTTTGAGCTTCAGAGGCTGAAATAAAAGCAGCCTGTCACAAAACCAGATGAATACAGTTGTTGTGGGGGTTTTTTTGTTTGTTTTGTGGTTTTGTTTTGTTTGGTTGTTTTTTGGTTTGTTTGTTTTTGTTTGGGGTTTTTGTTTTTGTTTGTTTTTTGTTTGTTTGGTTGGTTTGGTTTGGTTTGTTATTGCTCAATTCTTTGTCACAGAAATTATTTGCTGTCCTGGTGTGAAACGGAGAGCAGTAACAGTATGCACTGCTCTTTGGGCTGATATTCTGTAATTTTACATACCATATTGCTGCCTGCATTTTCCAGAAGAGATTTGTCAGACTTCTAGCATGAAAAGATGCCACAGATCCACCTGCCAGGACGCTGGCCACTGAAAAGGTTAAAGATGTTTTGAAAACTACTGTAATTTGCTGAACATAAAGCACATTGAAATTCAGACATCTTGTTTTTGTAGGAAAGACCCTAACAGGAAATAACTGGCCAGGGAGCATGGCTGTTTAACAGTACCTTGAGCAAGTATGTTGGCAGAAGTGCTACAGCTTTATTCTGTGCCTATTGCACACGAATGGTAGGGTAGGTATCCTTGTCCTCATCCCCTACCTGCTTCCTGTGTTGTAGGAGAGGGTCTTCATCAGGCCACAAAATGCTTCTATATCATACTTAGTTAACATTATTACTATTAAAAAATCAAGTCCATCAGTATTAAAGACTTACTTACAAGCTCCATTGCATTTGAGTGGCCAAATGTGAAATGTACATGAGAAATGGATTATGTGGCTGCTGTTACAGCTAATAGGAAATTCAGAACAGACCTCCACTTAGGCAGAGGTGGAAGGGATGGGCTTGGAAATAGGAGTTTCCAAAGAGAATTCAAGGGTGTCATTGAAGTGAGTGGCTTCCCAACAACATTATTTCTAAAGAAAGGCATCAGGGCTGTCTTGGATTAAAAAGGCAGATGTCTACCAAGGAAGGTGGGAACCTTCCTGGAATAGAAAGAAGATGCATCTCACAACAACACAGTGACAGCAGCTTTCACCCAGTCAAGTGCCCCCTCCCGTTTTGGTGAAGTTACAGCCGCAGCTGGCAGGGGCACCATCGCATGCTGGGAGGTGAGTGGGCAGCTGGGAACGCGGTGCTGAGTCCCACAACCTGCGTGGTTGTGGTGGTGGCTGCAACAGTGGTGGAGACAGACTGGAACCTTCCCATGGGCAGCACATGGACCCTCTCACCCTTTCCCACATGGTGGGAAGATTGGAAACTCCTCGACGGGCAGCACTGGCCCGCGATGAGTCTGGAGCGAGCTCCAGTGGTGATGGCAGTCTGCAGGGAAGATGACATGGGAAGTGTGCAGTCCGGGGGTGAGCCAAGACCCTCCTGGAGCTGCTGTAAGCCACAGCAAGGTGGCAGCTGAGTGCCAAAGCTGATGGGACAGGAGGCATGTGGACTGGCAAAGAGGAATGTGGAGAACCTCTCCACACTGCTCTCCCATCCAGGGAAGTGAAGAAATCCCACCCAAGTCCAAAACTTGCCACAGGTGCTCCCCCGACTCCCTCTGGGCCAACCCCTTGGCCATGGCTGAATGGGGAATGGGGCTTCCCCCAAGCAATTCAGGTGGTTTTCAAGGACTGCCAGCTACTCTTTTGTGTGCCTTAACCATTGGCTTTTTATTTCAGGGAGCACTGCTCCAGCAGTCAGGAAAACCCCAGCGAACGACTCCTTCTGTGGGCCAGCGTCTTCCCAAGGGTTATGGAAAAATTCACCAAGAAGCCTAAACCCATAACACGGCACATCAAGTTCTATATCCAAGTTGTGCTCTTGTGTCAAACTCCACGTCAGTCCGCAATGACAGTCTTCCTTACCCCATTCCTCCTGTATAGGATTAAATATATAACAGGCAAAGAAATTAGAACTGGTGATGGAAAGAAATAGTCTTGCTCTCTCGTCCTCCTGAAATGTGTTTCTTCATCTCTGAGTGGGTGTCACAAGGTGATCCAGCAGGGTGAGCAGCCGCCCTCATGTCCAAGGCAGTGTCATCAGTGGCACCTGCCCAAAGTGATGGGTGACTCCAGCAAGCACATAGGGTATGGGATCCATTTCTAGGGCGAGATGTCTTATTTAGGCAGTTGCTTCCAATGGTCTTGGTTGTCTCATCTGACCCTGTGCTGAATGCCACTCTAATGTCTCTCTCCATCTGCCTAACACTTTCTCTTATTTACTGTAGTTAAAACAATATCATCCTGTGTTGCTGGAAGTTTTGGATTTGGTTTGGGATTTTTTTTGTGCCTCTTCCAAATGAACAATTGTGACAGCAAAATGCTTTGATAATTATCCCTTTTTACTGCATGCAAAGGCTCCAAATGTTTTAGGAAATTATGGGTGTTTTTTGATCTTTAAAAGTTCTGATATGTTCCATCCCATTTAACAAAACAAAGCAAAACAACATATGTGCAGGGTTGAGTTTTGCAAGATTTTAAGAGACTGATTTCTCCAGTAAAAGCTTGAGTGTAAGCATGCTGGTTGTTCTTAATTGCTATATTGGCAACACTAGCTGATGCTTTATTTGGGAACTGCTACATTCATAAAATATGATATAGTAAACAGGCAGAAATTTTAACATATTAGGAAAGGGAAAACATCCAGTAGTGGGTGTGGAGGATTTTTCAGATTTTCTTTAAAATGTAGAATTGAAGAAATCCTGATGTGCATTTCAGTTATTAAGCCAAACGTTCTGTTGGTGAAGATTTGGGAGACTAAAGCTTTCAGAGAATCAATAGAAATTCCAGAGATGAATGAACTGGACCCTGGGTCAGCACAACTCACTTTGGGCTAATATATGCAGGAAAACTGTGGCAAGCCAAGGGACCACTGGGTCCTAGATAGTGCTCCTGACTGCACATTTAACATACTTGTAATTCAGAGCACTGTGTTCTAGCCACTCAGTTATGTTGACCTGCGCTAATGAGCAACATGCATAAATTAACAAGGTGAATGGAGTGGCCCATTATCATTATCCCTTGATTCTCAGCATTGTAGTTGGGATCTCAGCAGTTGGGAAAGATATGCCAGCTTCAGAGAGCAGCTAGACAGATTCCCTTCACTTCTTTGCAAGGTTTCCTTTGTAATGTGAGTGTGCTTCCAAGCGTGAAAACAAATATAGTGATGGTGGTGTAAGAAATAAATACATCAAGAAATAAATATGTCAAGTATTGATAACAAGGCCATAAAAACATTCTTTAGCACTAAATAGGACAAGAAGTATCGTGTGGATGAAGCATGTCTGATCTCCATTTCTAAGATGTCTGTAAGAAATTCTACTAGTGACAGGATGATTTTTTTGCATAGGTGTAAACTTAGTTCCTTCCCTCCTCCCTGAGGCAATTTTAAATCAAATGAAAAAATATGCTAATCTAAAAAAGGGTGGCTATTCTAACCCCTGTGAAAAAAGGGTCATTTAACTGTGGTGATATATGACTGCGAATTCTCTTTCTGTTGTTGGGCAACATTGTTTCTAAATACTTAAAGAATTCTTGTGGGATAAGCCAAAATAAAGCTGATTTCATAAAGCCTGCAAACATACAATTTTTTGCCTGTTGCTAGTGTTTAGGGAAGGGCCAGGTCAAAAATCTGACAATTGCAAAGCTTGTTCAACTCTGTATGGTTTTTTTTCCTTTTTTGAATACAACATTCAGTGTCTGTTGGAAAGAGCAGAATAATTTTGCTCAAATAATATTTGACATCCCATAGAAAGACATACACCATTTAACCAGTGGAAAGACATTTCTTGAGAGAGGAATACATTGTGTTACATTTCAAAAAATATGAAGAGGCAAATTTATTTAAATCTCACCTGGTTTAAATACTCCCATAAATTCACATGCAGTTATAGTTAATATATAACACCCAAGTCCTTGGTCCTGTTTTACCTGAATAGAGCTAGGGCATGCATAGAGGGAAATCTTGACCCTTTATTTTAAAGGCAGAAAGGTGTCAGGATTTTGTTCTTGCTTTTCTGAAGAAGAATATTGTAATCCTAAAGATATCTGTAGTTTTTCCTGATTGAGAAATAGCCACAGTGAGTTGTTCAAGTGGAGGAACATGAGAGCAAGACACCTCAACCCAGTGAAGTCCAGAGGAGTAGAGTTGCTTGGCTACCAGCCTAATAGTGCTCTTGAAAAAGTGTTATGGGCTATTTATCAGGAAGAATAGACTGTACTTTTGAGTGCAACTGTAACAATTTTGATGACAAGCAGATCTATTAAAGATGTATTTCCTTAGATTTCCGAGTACAAAACATACCTTATGGCCATATGAAGTCTGCTTACAGAAGAAATTTTGCTGTTAATCAAACCTTGCCTTGCCTATGAGCACTAGAGGTTGTAAATACAGTTCTGCCTTGGTGAGAAAGTGTTAAGAGGACCAGTTCATGAAAATGACAATATTGTAGTTTCCTCTTTCTGTTGGGACAGAATATGTCTGACTCCACTGAAGTCAATGGCAGCTTTGCCAGATGTCACAAGACCTACATCCAAACTGGATATCTTTGTGACTTCTAAGCTGGTGTAATGATAAATAAGGAATTGCTGAAATTTGCCTTTTTGTTATGTGTAAAAAATAGATCAGTGCTCTGTTGCATAATTATCTACATGTGGCAAGACTCTATTACCCAGGGTTACGAAGATTGCAGATTGAATATTTGCTAGGTGAAATTTTAATAGTGGAGAGAAGAAAAGATATGGCTTGCCACATGAACCAACCAATCTGTGCAAAGCCAGTAGAAAGATACAGTAACTCTTCCAGCACATAGATGGTGGTAATGAGTTCCTCCCTCTCAGAAATTACATGTCGGAGGGGTTTCTACAGCGTTCAGAGCCACTTCGTGTCCCGGTGTGCAGATGAAGCCGCTAGAAATCTTTCAAATACTAGCAAATACAGTGAAACTGCAAGTCTGTAAATGTCTACTTATGTAAATGTATTACTGAGTGACAAAACCTGCCCCTGTGATTCTCTAGAGAGACAGTTCCCAGCTGGATAATTGGCAGCAAGTCTGGGGGAAGAGGGGAGAACAATAAAGGACAGGGGAGAGGAAACAAATGGCAGTCCTTAGGAAAGGAGTATGGGAAGTTGGATCTGGTGAAGCCCAGAACATTGATTTGGGTGAGACTATCTTATAAATAGGTGCGGAAAATCACAGGTGCAAGGAGAAGTCGTGTGGTTTCTTCGTTCTGCAGTAGTGTAATAGTACTCTGTTCAAGTATTGAGGCCTTACTGTGCTTGTTCTTCTTTGCAAACACAAAACAGCCAGAAAGGTGTAGCAAGGATCTCATATTCTAAATGAGTAAATACTTAATTGACATGCATCACTGTAAAGCCAGGAACATGTTAGCATATTGAATAGAAAAGCTAGCGTCTTACATATCACAAATACATCAAGATTCCTCGCTGTTAACAAAAATGCTTAGTAACACAATCAGTATGGCTTCTGAGGTGTAGTAACAATTTCGATCTATAGGATATTTTACTCATGTTCTTCTGTTAAAAAATTCCGTTCACTGGGACAGGGTACTCTGGAAGGAAAGAAAAAGCAAAACTATAAGTCTCAAAATTTTTTTATTAGAAAGTAGTGTTAGAAAAAGAAAGCCAAATTTCTGAAGTATGATCTTGCACTCAGTAACTTTTTTGTCCCTGAATGAACTAAACTTTTTAGTCTGTCTTCTCCTAGCCAGACCAAATAGCTATGATACTTACATTATGTCTGCAAGAGATGAATTCTTTGTAATATATACTCTCACACAGAAGCTTTAAGAGGACTGTGGGGCGTAAAAAATAGGTTTTCTGAGTTGACATTCTGTTGAGGGTGGGAGGTTGTCTTTACAAATGTATGAGCACCAAAATGTATGCTTCAATGGGGTCAACCGTTTAGTAGTTAACAAAATCTGCTTGGTGACACACAGTATGACAGATGACCATTATAATTGCATTACACATAGGTATCCAGGGTAATCCAATATTTAACTTATCAGTAATAAGCCCTCTGAACAGGAAGAAAGTAAAGGTCATTCACATGAGCTTTGATCCCAGTGTAAACAATGTCCTCATTTAATAACACTGACTTGGCAAGATTTTAGTGACAAATTTGTCAGCTAAGAATAAAGAAGAGGGAATTTTTAATCACCACTGAGCTGATAGTTCCACATTTGTTAGTCTGACTAACAAGAGGAGAGGTGGATGCTCAGGTGAGGTGAGGCTCATAATTGTACAGATGCTGGGACAGACTACTGTGTTGTACATGGTGAAAAATCAGAATTAGAGTTAGGAGAAGAAAGTGAAATCTGGGGAGCAAGGGAGTCCTGTACTAGAAAGTGGACCATCTGTGTTCTTTCTCCAAGTAACCAGAACAAAGGTGAAAGACATTAATATATGTACATACTCGTTTCCATGCTGAGAATTTCAGCTCAGCCCGTGTTCGCAACAGAGTAGTCTTTCTTTCCCTTCTCTAATGTTTTTCTTCTGAGAATACCAGTATTGCCAAGGTTTGTTTGTGTATGTGTTGCCAGAAAAACATGAAGAAAAAGTATGAATCAGAAAGAAATGTAAGAGGTAAAAAGCAGGGCCCTGTGCTCTCAGAGCTGAGTTATAGGTGCTCAGTTACCCAATTTTATGCTCTGTTTAGAAGGAGACAAAAAAGAACAGACTCAGCATTGATGCACTGTCCATCTGGAAGGAGGGTTAGGATGGCTGGTGCTAGAGATCCTGTGTGAATGATCGCTGCTGTTCTGCCGGCTCTGAAAGGAGGGGATGAAATAAAGCGTTCTTTCTCTGCTAGACCAGGTTCAGGTCGGAACTAGCATGCATCAAACATGTTTGGCATACAGGATTTCAGGAATTGTTCCTGCTTTCGGGAAGATGTACAGTGCTTTGTCTTGAGATTGAAAGAGCAGGTATATGCTCATGCACTTTATTCCACTTGCAAGTTCATTGTGAAGATATGTTTTTCCCACTGCTTGAGGTTTCCTTGTTTTCATGGATTTTCACTTCAGCTCAGAAAAACTAAAGCAAAGTAAGCTAGTTTTTGTTGTTTTTTTTTTTTTTAAAAAAGGAAGGCATTCAGGTTTATGTTAGTTTATGGTCAGTTAATTGTCTTTCATTATAATGTGTAGATACATGTATTAATGGATATAAACATTTTGTAAGAATTATTTAGAAAAAGCAAGCATTCATTAGAAACTCCCTTTTGAACATGATTGTGACTGAGCAGTGGAACACATTGCCCAGAGAAATGCCTTTTTTTTTTTTCCACCTTTGAACATTTTCAGACTTGAACAGGACAAGACTGTCAACAACCTGGTCTAGCTCTGAAGCTAACCCTGCTAAGCAAAAAATTTATAGGTTCCTCTCCAGATGAGTTTTTCTATTACTCTTTATTCCACAGTAATCCAGTATATTACAAAAAGTCATGTTAATGTGGACTTCAACATCCAGAGCACTCTGTGCACTGTGTTCAGCCAGCCTGATGCGCTGGAAGCGTTGATGCTGTAGCTGCACATCTTTTGTATGGTGCATTTGTTAGAAAAAAATACTTCTGAAACATAGCTAAACAACTGCTGGTTTTTGTCACCTCCAAGTCTGTGACAAAATCTAAGGACAAATGTCTGACTTAATGTAAGTCTGTCTGTCCCAACCAAGGGAAATGCAAAGAGCAGAGAAAATTATGTTTAAAATTCTTGAAAGGGTTTTGTTTGTGTGTAAAACTTTTATAGGTAGAAGCAATTTATCTCTTGCCTTGTTAGAAGAAATGTGAAATTCATCTTAGTTAAACAGCGTCTCAGTAAGCTGGTAGAGCTGGTCTGGGAGCTGGTATTGCCCATGTTTGGTTACTGTGGGATGTAGTGGTGCAAGTTCTCATACAGCCATGAACTTTCTCAAAACCAGGAATAAATATTTTAATGATATTGGCAGTGCTTATATGTAAGGTAGTTAACATATAATTCCCTTGGTTTTTTACACAATACCTTTCTAGGGTAATAAGGGTAAAATAGATAGAAAGGTTTTGGTGCATTTTTCTTTTCAGTGGCATTTTAAACTTCATCATATTTTTTGATTTATGGGTTTTCTTTGTCAGAAGTGTGCTTTGCAGTTCTGCAGTCATCAGAGCTGGGGGACATGCTGGAGTGTATCATAGATACTTTCTGACCCAGCTCCCTTTCCTTAGAAGACAAGCATAGGGGAGCATGTGTAAGAGGAAAATACGATGTGCCTGTGGTTCTCAGCCCAGTGTGGAGCTAGGATGCACCTCAGGGCAGCATAGCTCTAGGGAACTGGCAAGTGCTTTTGGATCCCACAGCACAAATACAGATCACTAGGATCAAGCAAATGTCTCATTCTGTATCTCAGCTTAACACAGCTGATAACAGAGGTGATGAATAATTTTGGTAAGTTGTACTGTGGTTGACATTTATGCTTTTCCTAATAGACCCCAAAGTTCTTTCCCTCTGCCAGAAGTTTGTTACATGCATAGTTGTGCTTCCAGTTCCACCCCAGCCAGAGTGATGTTGTGATGCATTCAGGTTTTGCAAAGCAGCTCCAAAGTTTATCTGGTCTCGGTAGTAAATGTTGCAGATAAAGTCATGGTCAAAGATGTGGAAAGTGTTTTGTTTGCCAGCCTCCCGGAGCTGAGGTACACGAGCATGGGAATGGCCATAGGGAGTCAGAGCAAAGGATCATCTTTACCAGGGTGTTGCCTCTGGCAGCAACCAGCAGTGGATGCCTAGAACAGAGCATAACAGGAGAAAGTTACTGTGCTCCTACTCCCATCTACCCATCTGCTGCCAGTGCAATTTTGCTCCATCTCCAGCTCAAGCACTTTCTGAACCAAATTGATCCAGATCATCTTTTATCTCTGTCTTGTTTATACGTGTAATTTTCCCATTTAATATGTGTACTGTTTGTGTATGCTACCAAATTCCTCCTTTTGTCTTGACAACATACATAATTTCCAGTATAACATCACCTTAAAATATAGTGATTGAATTAACTACTGCTAATAAAAGAGTAACACATAATTTCCTTTTATGATCACCTTAAGTACTGCTTAATATGTTTAAATGTCTGGCATTCCTAAGGCAGCTGTTTGCTTTTCATGAAACATTAATTAGAATCTAGGAATCAGAGAGGACAAAAAAAAATATATATCTGTATATATGCCTGTGCATCTGTTTATGAGCAGGAGACAGTAGAAACTTTGTATTTAAAAAAAAAAAAAAAGGAGCAGTAAGTAAATATTTGAGTGAAGACTTCTATCACGAGAGGACACTGATATTTCAGCAAAAAACTACTGTTTTTGTATAGTAGATAATGGCATCTCACTACTAGGAGGAGTTTTTTAAACCATAATGAAAAATAATCCATGTCATATTTCTTCACAGTCTAATGTGTAGTGTTTACAAGGATATTTTCACCAATATCCTGTGCAGGAAGGTAACATTATATGACCTGTCAGAAAATGAAATTACATTATGTGAAAAGCTGCTACAAAAGAAGGTAATTGAGAGCTGGAATCTGGGAAATATGATTCAATGCCCCTTTGCAAAAAGGCACGAGGGTTCCCATATCATGCCTGTTAGCGTCTGAAACTTGAGGTTTCAACCGTACAGGATTCTTTCTCTTAAGTGAGATGTGGTGTGCTGCTGTGGACGTGCTCACTCAATTGAAAAATGTGCTGGAAGAGCCAAGCAAAGGTGTTGGGACTGTGGTCATCTCTGCTTCTCACTGTCGTTGGTGGGGAACTGCTCTGTGAACTGTGCAGCTTCACCCAGAGGAGGATCAACAGCTGCCGGGGTGGGGTGGTGTGTGTGCTGCTCAGTGTGCTCAAGGGGTGCCATCCCACCACTGGATCCAAAGGCCATGATTTTAAAAAATACTGCAGAAAGCTTCACTTATGCCTGTAGTTAGTCACTTAACAGCTCTAGTTTCTGTAAATATTAAGCAGCCAAAATCTGTGATGCTTCTTTCTGCAGCCCAGATTTCCTTTGAATGCCAAGCAAATGCTAGAAATAACAGAGATTTTCTTCAGCTGCTCATTACCATCTGAATGCAGGCATGTTACATTCTAGGTTTCTGCTTTTATTTAATTTGCCTGCACTTTTAGTTACTACCACTTACGGGTTGACCCAGAAGCTTTGCATGTCTCACAAAGTGTTCGCATTGCTAAATTTATGCACTCCTTGTTTTATTGAATATTGTATGTTTATGTATTTTCCCTTTAAATATCTGCATGCCCAAAATTGACCTGAGGGTGCGATGTGTTTGCCTCTTGGTTCTACCCTGTATTGCCAAAACGCACTGTCAGTTTCTAAGCACTTACCGTAGTTATGTCTCCCAATTTTTGTTTCCAGCCCATTTATGTGTTTATTTTCTGTATGTTATATACTCAAATACCACAAGAAGCAGCTTCTCTGTGGAGCAAAAGGTGGATTTTCCAGTTGTTCCTGGTGCTGATTGCTTATATCCATGTTCTCAATTTCTTCATGCATATTCTAAATTGCCCTGGAAGCTTTGGTAATCGCCATTAGTTGCCACTGAAAGGGTTGATGATGCTCCCCTGACCTGACCCATGGCCACAGGTTCCCATCCTCTCCCAAGGTGTCAATGCAGGTACTTGGCAGACTCCACTACTTCAGGAGGTAAACCACTAAAAGCTTTTCAGGTTGTATTTTTGTTTGGTTGGTTGGTTTTGGTTTTTTTACGCAAAATTGACTTCTTGTCATTGTGGGTCTCTGCACTGATTACTACAGAATCAGACAAGTGGCTATGCCAGCACAACGGAAAGCAACTGGGATGAGACTGTCTTGATATGCCATTTTAGGCAAATGGCCTGCTTTGCAGTCCAGAGGGTGAGAAACTCAAGAGGACCACAACTAATGTTATGCCCACCTTGTGGAACATGCTCTGGCCTGATGAGCCCCTCATCCAAGTTGAGCAGATGCTGTATGGGGCTGTTCCAGCCTGGTTTTCTTCTCATGCTAGCCAGGGTGGAGGGAACCTCACTGGTACGTGCCTGGGTCTCACCCCAAAGGGAAGATAGTGTCTGTTTTTAGTTGCCTGGTTTTAGTTTAGTGTTTGTTTTTAGTGGACTGTTGTTAAGGTGTAGCCACAAGTCTCTCAATTAGCTACAGGGCCAGCTAGGGAAGAATGTAATGCAGTCTGAGTGCTGTAAAGGAGAGATCTATGGTAAGGTGGCAGGGATGTTGAACAAAAACTGGTCTATACCTATTGGCCTATTGGTCATTGACCTGTTGGTCAGTGTGTTTTCTGTGAGGTCTTTAGAGGCAGGCAGGATGCATAGCCAGAGTCTGAACTCATAGTGGAGGGGCCAAGGAAAAGTAAAGATGGCAATCGCAAGGGTGAAGATGCAACATGGGGATGCTCTTTGGGTTTGTACAGCAAAGAGAAAAGCATGGCTTGCTGCATGTCACTACCTCCTTGCTAGCTGTTCCAGCCAGCCCCTGACTGACTCCCTGGGATGCCAGAAGCATATACTTTGGTGGCCAAAGGTAACCCTGCATATTGGCCACAGAACAATGAACACACTTGAGCAGACTGTTTGTTGAGAGCAGCCAGCGTACAGGAACTTGTGCATGGCATGTGGGTGGTATGTCATGAGACTGAACACAGTTCAAGGCTTTAATAAACATACCATGCTCCCCAGACAGTTCCCTGGACACCTCTGCTCTTCATTATGCTCAGAAAACACAGGAACAGTATAAAAAGATCCATTATATGTGGTTTTTAACAGTGTTGCTACATATGCCAAGGGCCATTCACAGTCTGTGTAGAACAGAGGCGAAACACCTAGGAGGTCATGGGTAGCATTCATACAAAGTAAAAATAATCCTGTATTACCAGAGTATTCCAATCCCTGCCTCATGTAGTGCAGATCACATTCAGCAGAACTCGATGGCCATCTACTGGCGAAGCCTCAGTCGGTGTTAGACTTTGCAGAATTTTACATCAGAGAGCCAAGCACTTGGCCAATGTGTGAATTGCAAGGATGCATGTTTTCACTTCTAGCTGGAAATAACACAACAGAATATTTATAAATCACCTTAAATGCTCACACTGGTTTTACTTTTTTCAGCCTACCGGCTGTACTGACTACAGGGGTTGTAGCTACAGGGACACAGTCAGCAGTCTTACAGGTTTCCTGTTAAGTGTAATAATTTCTAGTCTAACATAGAAATTACACTGGTTTTAGAAATAATGAACTGCTAATAAACAAATGTCAAGATGACAGGTCAGAACCCAGTTTTCTTCTTGGTTAATTTATCTTTCAAACTTGATATATCAGCAGTAATTTGATACACCTGCAATTTCACAGAGCTGTTATGTGTGGCATAAGTCCTATTGTTAAAGCCTATCATGAGTCTTATAGGCTGTCTGAGATCTTGGCCATTAGTGGGAGAACTGGCAGCTTTTCCTCCAGATACTCTTACCTCTTGGCTGATGACAGGTTTCCAGGTCTTCCCTCTATGCAGTCTGTGAGGGATAGTTGGATTTGAGGGAGGCTGCTATGATATGGTTTCCTTGGGTTTGGGTTTTGGTTTTGGCGGGGTGTGGGAGGGGGTGTTGTAGGGTTTTTGGGTGATGTTTTTTCTATATTTATTTTATAGAATTTTAAATAACATTTTAAACAAAAAGGATAAAGAAGTCAGTTTAAAAATTAAATACCTATGAGTTCCCAGACACATCCATGCTCAAAGGCTTAGCCCACCATGGTGCTATCAAACAGTAGTTTCTGGAACCCTGTGCTGACGAGAGCCACCTGAAAGAACCCGCATGGCTTTTAAAAGGCATAAAACGTGGTTTTGAGGACTCCTTTTATGTCTGCATGGTCAGTGAGAGTGTTTTGTAGAAATTGCTGAAGAAAGAAGAAGGTGTCCCTTTACTGCTGCATGGCAAAGGGAGAGAACAACTGGAAGTTATTGTGAGAGGCACTAACATGAGGAAGCTCATTAAAAGCATTTTATGCTCTTTTTAGGGCTTTTTATGGTATCTTCATTTAAAAAAATTGCACAACTTTTTCAAGGCTGAAACAAAGCTGGTGCTATCAGGTAGATTCTGACTCCTTTTCTATCAGTGAGGATGTCTGCTCTATGGGGTCCCCCTGTGCCTCAAGGTGTGGAGTGGCAGAGGAGAATCACCTTTGACGTATGCTTTCACTTGCCACGTGAGTCTCCTCTGCTGGTTAGTTTATCACTTAGCCTGCACTGCTGTGAAGAGAAGGCGTGAGGTTACATTCGCTGGTTCCAGCTGATAGTAGCTTTTCTCCTTGGTGTGTCGAGCAAGCCATGACTGCGAAGCTCTCAAGGGGTGGTGACAATGCATGTCACCTTCTGTGGCTTATTCACTTATTTTCCTTCCTCTGGAATAGGTAAGGTCCTTCACTTTTTAGAAATGCAGGAGCACTGATCATGTACTACCTTCACAGCATTGCTTTCTGCCACACTCTCCTCTATAAGTATCTGGGAAAGCACAGAGCTGTTCCTAGCAATGAGATCACTTCTTGCATGTGACGTATAGCTTTTATGAGGTGCTGACTCTCCTCAAGGTTCGTTTTATCTCCAGGCTGAAAATTGCAGAAGCATTATAAGCTTGATCCTCCTATTTAAATGAGCTGTACTATCCAGGATCTAAATGTTCTGTTACAAAATAGGCTTTTAAGACAGCACATAAATCACATGCAGTGAAAATGATGCACAAATATTTATTCTTAAAGATTTTAGCTGGATTTTTTTAAGTTCAGTATTGCCTTTTAACAATTGATTTACACATTTGCTTTTATTTCAGCTGATGAGATGCTTAAAAAAAAATTATTGGAGTAGTGAGACTGCTCTCAGTGAATCATCTAACCCAAGACTTCTATTTGCTCTGAGATGGAGAAGCTTAAATGCAATTCCTAAGGCATTTCTGTGAGAGCTAAATGTATCTGTATTCCAAGCATATAGTTAAAGTGCTAATGTGTCATACTTTCTTGTGGGCAACCTTTCACTAGTTAATACTGATATTGCAGCCCTTTGTCAACTTCTTTCTCCATTTCAGAAATTCTCTACAAACCTGTTTACACCCATCGTATTTTAGGCAAAAATAATTAATCTGAAATATGTCTTGCCTGAAGGTGAAATATAAATATATATGAAATGCTGAGAGAAAAAGAGGACTGTCAGAAAGAAAGTACCAGGGTTTTTTTCTTTATCTTTTAATAGTGCTTTAAATTAGGGTTGTGTTGGAAAAATACTTAAAAACTAAAATGTGTGATTTGGACTACCATTAATTCAAGACCTAAACATTTGCATGCAGAGGATTAGAACATTTGTGAAATCACATGCTAATTGCATGAGATGCTTTATGCAGAGTTCTAACTCAATATAAATAGTCCTCAGCAAATTCTGGAAGTCTCTCAATGCCAAGTTAATGCTGGCACAGCTATAGCTGTAAAAGGAGTGGCTGTTGTAACAGAAGTTTGCAAGTTGGTATTAACACAGGAGCTTCTCAGCAGATGTATCAACATCAGTGCTTCTTTAAAATGGCTTTCTTAGTATCATAGCTTCCCCAAAGGTTCATGCTTACTGCTTTTCATTCAAATCGATCTTAAGAGTCTAAAAGAACTAATGAAAGCTGTAGCTCATTTGCCTTGAATGTCAATAAATCTGGGAAGCCCCAGAAACCTGATGAAGGCCAGTGTTGTTCCAGTACTTAAAGTAGCTAAACAGGTTAGTGTAACTGTGGGTGAACGTGATTGCTGTGTGATACAGTTATAGTGGGAGTGATAAGATGATCAGTTAACAATGGCTTATGTCTGGGTAGTATGGTTACTGGAAGTCAATAAAGGTTGGGATCTTGGCCTACAAATTTGATAATAGTTTATCTAACCAAGCCAAATGCATTGCTGTACCAGGTTTTTTTCAAGTTTTAGACTGAGTATGCACTGTATTTAGAAACTGAAGCAGCATAATGTCAACATTTTAATTGCTTAAAATTGGGATAACTGATAGGCCTTAGGAGATTGCTGTAAATGGAGTATCTTTGATGAGTATTCATGTTTCTGTGGGCATTGTTCTCTGGCCCTATGCTAGTAGACTTTATCAGTGGTCTGAAAGGAAAATAAAATTCATTGGCTTGCACATGATTGAGAGCTGTTACATAAGAAAATGGAAAAATCACTGCTGCGAGGTGATACGGATCTGTTAACGGTCTGTATTCAAGCAAACAACAGATGTTTGGCCAAATGAGGATCCATAATCCAGATCTAGGTACTGGAAACACTTTTCCTAAAAGGTTTCAGGCTTTTTATCTATTTAAACTTGTCAAGGAGAAGTTATGGAGGCTATATAAAAAACTGTTTAGAAAACAGAATTCAGTGAGCTTGTACCTGGACACGTGTCAGATAGAAATAGTGCTTGATAAAGTCAGGCTATATCAATTTATGGAGCAGTATTTCGAGGATCATGGTGCTTTTTTAGGGCAATAAACACCTCTGAATCAAGACTCCAGTTATTTCATACTGCAAAATAAGCTCTTCTTTAAGCATTGTTTGTGTCAAATATGTACTGTGAACAGCATTGTAGAAAGGGAAATAATCAATTGTCTATATCGCTTTTGTCACACTAATATGTTACAGTTGATTTTTTGGGGGCCTCGTGCTTCATTTTTTTTTGCTTCTGTTCTGTTTTTCAGTTCAATTTCACCATTCAGTATTGAGAGCACAAGGCGTCAGAGAAGGTCTGAGTCTCCAGACTCCAGGAAGCGGCGCATCCATCGGTGTGACTTTGAGGGATGCAACAAAGTATATACAAAAAGTTCCCACCTGAAGGCTCACCGGAGAACGCACACAGGTGAGACTTTGCTTATGCACCGTGGTTAAGACAAGCAAGTTCTTTTCTGCCTCATTTAGGGCATATAGAGCTTGTTGTTCTACACTAAGGGCTTGTATCTAACAGAGATGTCTGGGAGTGCATCAGCATTGGTATTCAGATGCAGATCAAGAGCAGCCATGTCATCCCTCCATGGCAGCACAAGAGTGGTGTCAGCGCAAACCAGACTCCTCTCAGATGAAACTAAGCAGAAAAGTGGCCTCCAGGGACACACTTACCGTAACTACCAGTGGGTGGTCATTGCTTGGGACCAACCAAGCTGGTCCAAAGAAAACCCTCAAGAAGAGCATATAGTATGGTCATGAATCTTCAGCAATATTTTTTTCACTCTACAGATCTTCTCATATTGAGTTACTAGCTTTTACAGACGTAGCCTTTGAATGCCAGGTGCTCCTGAAAGTCTTCAGTTCAACTCAAGTGTAAACTCACGTCTTCAGCAGGTCGTTTTGAAGGTTTTCAGAGGCACCTACCCCATGCTGGAGAGGGATGTAGGTCACTGTATGAGAGTAGGTTGTTCTAGATCCCTACAACAGAGATGGAAGAGAAGTGCCTGGAGGAGCTAGGTCCCATTCAGTGTTGATAATACTTTACACTTAATCAATACCTGGTGTCCTTATTAACTTCATGAGCTGTTATTAGTCTATGTGACAGGCATGTAAGGGTAGTTGCAGCAGTGATGTTGTAATAGTTATAATTTTATTATTGGTAAACTCAGGAACAGCCATTTGAAGTCATGAAGAACAGCTTAAAAAGGAATTGATTGAATGGCTAGAAAGGCAGTGGACAGAACACTCTGAGTCTCAGTGCTATTTCTTACTCTCCTACTGATTTACTTAAATTAAGTTTATTGATCTCTTTGCTCTTAATGGACTTCAGCATTCTTGTAACTCCTTGGAGAAAAGATGGGTGTTTATCCAGCATCTAGCAGAATGTTATTCTTTGCCGAGAATCTGCTGGCACTTTCTGTGGTGTGATGTACTCTAAAGAGTATGAGATATTATGTAAAAAATTAAGTGATGGCTTCTCCATTTCAGTTGAGGCCGTGTCTCCATCACTCTTTCCAGTTTCATTACATTTCCCTTCAGGTCAGTTTTCCTAGTTTCTTCATGTCTTCCTCTCTCATGATTTGTAATATCTTAATTCTTTTTTCTTCTTCCCTATTCTTTCTCATCTTCAATGTGGTCTGGTCTTTCATCCCTACCCTTCTAATACATTTTATGTACTCTTACCCTTTCACCTTGTTCTCTTTCATTCTTGTTTTTTTTTTATCCTAGTGTAACCTTGCTCTGTCTCTTTCCTTCTCCCTGCCTTGGTTTCTGTGTTGTTTCCTTTTCTTGCCTGTATCGCCCTTTGAGCGTTATATGGCTATAGCAGATTCAAAGACAGAGAGCTCAACAGAGACATAAAAACAGTAGTGTTTGGTTGGAACCAAAAAGACCATTTATTTGCTTATGCCATAGGGAAGCCATTCTTTCTAGCCTGCAAAACTGGCAACCAGCCCAGAAGTATAAGCAATCATCACGTAAGGAACTGAGTTACAAAACTAGATGTGAACAACCTCAGAAATGTCACACCCAAGTTAGCCCAGAAAAAGAGAAGGCTCTTTCCTGCCATGACATTTTAAAACACTGAGAAGTACATTTGTCATGAGTCTGTAATTCTTTAGTGATCTCATGGGGCAGACCAGCACTTGCAGGTAATGCACCCAAATCAACGTTAATCAACACTGCTGAATCTCAAGCTGTGTACTTAGAGTGCTGAAAACTAGACAGTGAAGGCTTGAAAAGGGTATAGGTAATTACAGCTTTAGCATCTGTAACTCTCCAGGGAGCACAAAGGGAGCACCTGCTGTAATTGTAGGATCCATCTCCCCAGCCTTAGTTCCCTGGCAGCTGGATGTCAGGGCTATGCTATCTGTCTGGGATCTCTGGGTAGTCAGAGGAGAGGGATTGGCACCTCTGGGGCATGTTATTCCCTCCTCAGGTATACCCAGGGATTGCCTTGCAAAGATGCTTCCCTTCCACTGCTGAGTATGCAGAAGGAAGCCTGGATACCTGCCGGGCTGTTGACTGGCTGAGATGAATTCCCATGCCTGAACTATCTTGTGGTCATGCTGGAAGTTTGTTTATTGCTTCAGAGAAAAAGAAAAATAACATCAAATCAAAACCCTTCATTAAATGGTCAGTTGATAACTGATTTGTTAAAATTAAATGTGTTTTGCAGAATACTTCTCAGGTCTTGGTAAGAAGTTCATATGTGCAGACTTACATGTAGCATTGGCCATGAGCGTACTCCGTGTACTGATCTCGTCTTACATTTTTTATCTTGGCCTTTACTTTTGCTTCAGGCAAAAGAAGTTAATTATTCACATATGACCCGCAGTAATTAGTGCAGTTTTGGATAAGTATAAATGAAGTATGACAGCTATGCACGCAAGGGTGAGCAAGTTTCAGTAAGAAACTTTCTGAGAAAAGATCACAGAAACTCAGCATTGCATAATCTGGATCTTTTTTTTTTTTTAGGTAGGCTGGTCGTGCTCACAGTTGTTTACCTAAGAAGGATATGTTTGAGAACGTTTGGGTGTTTTTCATTTTCTTGATAGTCTTAAAGGTCTTTTGCAACCTAAACACTTTTCTATGCGTAGCCACGAAAACAGTCACAGTAGTGTGGATGCAGCAGAAAAAACAATGTGGTACTTGGACAGGATGACAGCTTTGTTGGTTGGAAGGTATACTTCTTTTCATCTAAATTAAAAATGGAAACAATACAGATGGTAACAGTTCCATTTAATTCTCTTGGAGTAACTCCTGTGCTACTGTCTAGCTTCCTAATACTTGTCACGCGTGTCCTCAAATCTTAGTGTACTGGTGTGGGCATAGAGTCCACTGGGGGGCGAACTTGAATTACATATCGTCTCTCCAACTAGAAAAACTGCAAGTGAAACCTGTAATACTTAGGGCGTTTCATAAATCACAAGCGCTGCTGTTAAATTTTCAATTCTAGTATCAGCTTCTTGTTGTTCTTTTGCCAGATCATCAAATAAAGCTATCAGGAGGTATCGGATGTGATGGAGAGCCTTTGGGGCTTGCAGGCAATCTTGTAGCTCAGGTTTATCAACTCTTTCTGTAAGGAGAAACTATGAAGGATTGGCTCACTGGAGTTGTGTTGAGTTAGTTTCTGCTTCAGTGAACTTAAAGAAAATTACTAATGTGTGACTCCTCAAAGGAATAATCTTAAAAATGGGAAAACCAGCAGCCACATGTTTCATTCCTTGTTCAGGTACATCTGCTTTTCACTTGACATAGGTGCTAGTGTCAGCCCCAGGAATGGGGAGAGTGTAACTGCTGTTCCCATGAAGTCTGCACCCGTGCAGCCCTGATGGGACTCAAGTTCTTCAGTTTGCTGCTTTTACTTGGAAGATGGAGAGGGAAACAACCGTAGCGCTATGTATGATTTGTAGTGACTATTTCAGACCTTTTTTAGGCAGTACTAAAGTTGCCAATGACACTTGCAGTTGGACAGCTGAGCCTTACAGACTCAGTAATAGTGGTTCCTTCCACTGTATGAACATCTAAACGTTTGAAGATGCTTGCAGTTACATCCAGTTCTACTCTCTTGTCATATGGAGAAGCCCAATGAGTTTAAAATATTGTGTGATTAACCGTGAAGAAATCAACAAAGAAAGAATATGCCTGCTTTGAGGTTACATGAGACATAATTTGATAATGTCTGCTACACAGAGATAGTTCCCTATCTCTCAACTCGATAGGTTTTTCTTTTGCTGTAGTAGTAATCAGCATTCTGTATTTCTGTGCAGCCTTATTTCAGTCATTAGTTACAAATTTCTGGAAGAACATGGCAGAGAGGCTTTCTGGGGTCAATGGCAGCAAAAGCCTAGTACTTTCCAGTTGTCATGAAGTGGGAATATTTAATCCGTGAGTATAGGACATTTTATATCCACAGCTGTGGCTTTGCTCCTGCATACGAGGAGTGAAGGAGGACAAGGTCTGTAACCAGAGCACCTTCTGTGGGACTCAGGTACAACTCAGCTGCAACTTCTGCTCTTCATCGGTTTGCCCACAGTGGGTTTGAATCACCCTTGTCAGGGCTGCTACTGCAGAAGATGGGGCTGCTTTGTCAGGTTCTTACGGAGGCAGGCTGAATATAGCCCCCAGGCCAAGTGAATTTTTTACTGTTCGATGCTTTGTCCTCGATCAACGCCTGTATCATTCCTGAGAGATGAGAGCAAATACCTTTGCCACAGATGTCATGAAGCCTATTTGTCAGTGTCAGAGGGTCTTCAGCGGTGTTACATGGAGACAGAAAACATCTCAGAAGTACAGATTTGTACCTGAGAAAATGACAGCATTCCCTCTTCAAGATGTTCCTTTGTAGCTAGATTGAGACATCACCTTAGAAGAAAGAGGGCTTGTGAGTACATGGGTGTTTTATTTAGTCTGTGCTTTTTCAAACATTGCATTCCTCTCACTCACTGTTGCTCCATGTATTATTTTAATATGAAAGGGCCCCTGTCATTAGTCTTTGTTCACATTTTCCTTTGAGCACTTTCAAAATGGACTTAAGAAGTCAGAGGCACCAAAAAAGTTATTTTTGTTCTGTATGCTTTTAAATTTCATTCATTACCTGTTGTTTGCTTAAGGTCTGTTTACTGCCTTTTGCTAACTAGAAGCTCCAGAGAGATATTTACAGATTTATCATTCCTTCTTTAGTCATATTAGGAAGAAGCAACAAGTTTTAAATAATACTTCTGGATTTTAATTGAACTGTGTAGAATTTTGATCTGCTTTAAAATCAACACGTCTTTGTCACCTGTCTTCCAGACTCACTCTTCAAAAGCCCAGCTTTCCATTCTTGTGTCTTATGTGCTCCTTATTTGTGAGCTCTCCATCCTTCACATAAATCTGTCGGGTAAAGAAACTTTCAACAGCAGGTTCATACACTGTTCCAGAAACTGGGAGTTTAAATAAACAAAGCCAATTTAAAAATTAATTTGCCTTAAGTAAAATAGGAGGGTCTGTTTGTATTGGGTGATGCTTTTATTTTTTAAGAAATACTTCTAGTGTTTAAAATTTACTGCCAATTTAAATAAACAGTAGAGCTTTCCAATGTGAAAATGAGTATATTTCACAGAAGTTTTCCTTTCTAGCTTTTCTGCCCTTTCTTCATGCAGTTTCTCTCTGGAAGGTAAACAGATTATTTAATAAATGAAGCCTCAACTATTCCCATTGATGTGACTGGGTTCACATTTCAGGACAGACATATATTTAAAAGCAGATGAGTGCTGGTGCAGTATATACCAGGATGTAAAGGCAGACTTACCAATGCCACTGCAGCTTAGTAAGGTTATGTAGAAATGGGAACCTCTGGATGTAGTGAGCTAGTTGTGAGAATCCTGCTGGTTACGGGCAGGTGTCCATAGCAGAAGAAGCTTGTACATCCAGTTCTCTTTCAATAGGCACTCTGTGGAAAGATACATGAATTCGTTTCTGGCACATTTTGCAAGCTCTGAATTCACCTTACACACAGGAGCCGTTCCTGTGTATTGTAGGTCTGATGCTGTGCCGATATGGAAGAGTGCCCATGTGGTTATTCCAAGACACTTTGATGGGAAAGCAAGTCTAATTGCATCTGTGATTGCTTTCAGTCTCTAGGTTATGAAAAATATTTGCAACAATGCCCCTTGACTTTGTAAATATGGGGTGCATATGTGTTTTGTCTGTGTGTGGCACAAGGGAATAATGATAATTTCATTATGCAGAATAGAATTTTCTCTAAGCCAGCCATTTAGTACTTAATGCTCTACCTCCAAAGAACTGCAGTTCATCTGAGGTCTCAGGCATGATTGTGGTCTACCATGTGTAGCCCTGAAGTGGTATGAGGGCGAGAAAGACCTCTTTACTCCCATTACTTCCAAAATACTTTCCCAGATGTTGCACTCAGACCTGGAGGAATAAAGACACAGTACAGCGTTTCCAAGTACTTTAACTCTTGCAGCCCACTCAGTCCCTGACAAGAGGGAACAGGATAGCAACTTACTACTGAAATGCCCAATACTGGTGATACCCCATGTCTTTTGGAAACTGTCTGAAGTTGCTCATTCCCATCCTGTCCTTGTCACGGCAACCTTCCATTGGAAATACAGTCTTTGAAAGTGGAACATGCACAAAACTGCAAGTAAGCTTTTCAAAAGCCTTTGTTTTAATGTTTTATTCAGGTTCTGGTTTTTTCATGAGTAAAAGGAACGAGAGGTAGGTCCTGAAAGTTAGCATTTTCAGTCTTCACTTTTTGCAAATAAGTGACTAGAAACCTGGGTAAATTTTACAAAAACTTTTGTTTCATGGTAAAGTAAAAAGATCAGATGACACTTGTGTAGGAGGAGTTATTTTCTGCACTTCAGTGTTTTCTCCACATAGGCTATGAAATAGTGGTATTTTGGTCACGTTAATGAGCTTTTCCTTTGTCATGCATATTTTTGTCAGTTAATGTTTTTCTTTAACATTATATATATTAATTCTGCTTTTTATTGTGATAAAAATTAGTATCTCTTTAAATCCATTCACAACTCACTTAAATGAGAGATAGGTTCCTTAATGCTCTGTTTCTGTAGACAACCAGCACACCAGTGTTTCATCCTCTGCTTAAACCTGACTTCTAGCACAATGCAAACAACAAATAATCAGTTGTGCAAAACTCTGTGAGGGAAAACTCATCCCTTGGGGCCTTTTTGTTTGTTTTGGGATCTTTTTTCTATTTTTTTTGGCAAGTTTGTTTTATTGTTTTGTTTTCTACAGGTAATGAAAGCTTTACGTTTTATACTGAGAAACATTATTTCTCTTGATGAACATGGTGGAGCAATGTCTGGAGCATCCAGGAGGAGTGACAGTACCAGTATTGTAGGCAGATGGAAAGGGAAATGTTGCTTGTTTGGTGTTTCCTTTGTAGTCGTGGATACCGTGAAGGAAAGTTGTTTTATTTGAGGAGGCCAGATTAAACCCCTAGCCTGCAGCACCCCAGATAAAGAGAGTAAGTGTGCAGGTCTGCTGGTACCCTCCATACAGTTGGCTGCTGACGGAAATACGGATCTGTTGCATCACCTTCTCCAAATACCTTCTGTGAGTGAACGCTGCTATAACAGGCAAAATCAGCCTTTCCCCACAGCACTGGAAATTCAGAAGTCCCATGTATTTGCTGTATCTGGAGGGAAGAAGAAAACTTCATTCCATCTTCCACTACAGATATATTAAGTATATGTATGTGTGTGTGCTTAAATATTTATATATGTACTACATTATGCAGGAAACAAATTTCAGGAAGGTTAACAAAATGCTATTTGTCATGCGCTGTTGGGATTTGGTCTGGCTCCCAGATTCAGGTACACAGGAAGAGACTTTTTACATTTCCAAATATTTTACTTTTTCTGTTTTTACAGGAGTTAAAATTTGTCATTATGCATCAACAGTGCCTTTGGCAATGTATGTATCTAATCCTTGTCCCAGAGCATTAATTCACTTGTATGTTACACAGCACTTGGTATGTCCCATTGTAGGGCAAAGTCTCTGCAGAAGCACAAAAAGAGAAAATGTGGAAGAGAAGTTTTTTTGGATTCCCCTCTTTCTTTCTTTCCTGTGCATGCACTGACAACAGAGCAGAGACCAGTGTAATGGATCTGCCTTCTTAAATTACAGAGAATTGAATTTTGTGGGTTTGGTCACAAAGGCTATTTTTCTGGGATTTGTATTAAAATGGTGTCAAACTGAGACAGCTGTATACCTGGAGGGGCATGTGGGACAGTAGCAGGAGAAGGAAAGAGGTAGGGTAGCTGAACTAGTACTGTACGAGGATGGCAAACAGGACCCAAGCTCATCAGTGCAGTGAAATGAAAAGGTAGCTGTGTCTTGTGATGTGGGGAAAAGACTCACACGTGAATTATCAGAAGTAGAGCTTGTAAGTAACTAGTTCAGAGCTACCAAAGAGTAAAGAAGTTCTGAGTCTTCTTCTAGAGCGGAGGTTGTCATTGTATTTTGGAATTCAGGAAACTGTTTTGTTCCCGGTTTTCACCTGAAGAAACTGTCTCCCTGTGCTTTGCCTGAGTCAGACCAAGAACAAGAAATAAAAAACCTGAATTTCAAGACTTGTCCCAGGCAGCACAATATGTTCCTGTTCTGCTTGTAGAAATTGTTTTGCCAGACTTGCTCAAGTGATACGAAACTAATCTCTTCCTGGAAAGATATTTTATTTGCATATTTTGACAATACTGAAACACAAAAGTCAAATTGCCTGTGTTCACCAAAGAGATACAGTGAACTAGTAACTAAATAAATAATTGAATTGGATTTTTGCACCAAAGTGATTGAAAAGGATGAAACTAAGATCTGACACTTTTATTACAGAGAATAATGTGTTCCTAATATGTAAGTCTTAGCCTTGCTGTTTACTCTCTCTGCAGTTTTGTGAAGGCTGCTGATGCTTGCTGTTTTGGTTTTCCTTACCTGCAGAACGAACATGATGTTTGCTATGCAATTCTACTGCAAAGACAGACTGTTATGATCAAAAAAGCTTTATAAGGCACTTAGAAGTTAAAAAGTGCTTCATAAGTTCTCTGGTTTTTTTTCATTTAAAAATCATACTAATAAGAATATCACAAAAAATGTAAGAATTGTCATTTTTCCCTTTCCCCTTTGTCTAAAAGCTAAGCTCCCTTCTTCCTATGGGAGTGCCTGAGGATAATCATTATCAGATAGTGAGTTTGCTGTAAAAAAGAATCTTTTCTATCTGAAATTTTTTATTTCAAGTAGAAATGCAAAATCTAATTAGCCATCATTTGTGGATTTTGATATATAATTTCCCCTTCTAGAGTCTTGTCAGTATGTGTGATATGTTTCAGTTCTGGTGTTCACGTGGGAGCTGAAGTCAGCTGACATAAATACCACACATTAACATATATTGCATAATATCATATAGCAGAAACCAAACCAGGAATCACCAGGAGATGTCCTCAACCCTGCAAGCTGCAGATCTTTTCACCTTGAGTAGAAAATGTAGCATCATCAGACATAAACAGAGGCATGCTCTTCTTTCCACTTGTTTTGGGCTAAATTCTTAGGACCCCACTTTGGTTTTATGTGGAGAATACTCTTCTAAGGGTAAAGGCAGTAGAAACATGGGGTATAAAGATGTATCTATATATAGCAAAACTAGGCAGGTACCCCCTATTAAACTGTGTAGATTTGACTCAAACCTATTGTATTTTGTGAATGGAGTGAGGGGTGGTGCTCCCACGTGCTCCCAGCCACCCCATCTAGAAACACTGCACAAACATATATAGCAAGTTTTGTTTCCAAGTGCTTTCTAATTTTGTTTTTCTCAAAAGTGGAGGTTCAGCATGTGGCTCTGTCACAGGGATGAACACTTAAACACAGAAAAAAAATCTGATTAGATGGTTAAACCTTTACCCCTATACAGTCCCTTATGTTTATTTTCTATTTGACTCTTACGTGGAATAAAAGTATTACCAGTGTTCCAAAGTGATGAGTACCATTGCAGGCAGGGGCTGCAAAGAAGTGACATAATAACTCAGAGTCATGGTGACAGTTCCATGTTCAGGAAAAATGGATAGATGACATATGGACATGACACTCACCTGTAATACCAGAAAGAGAGGGGAATTTATGCCAGAGAAAGAGAACAGTTTACAACTTGAGCACTGTCATATTTTCTGTCCTGGTAGTATACAGTATTACCTCGTGGTTACCTAATGTCGTGGTTGCCAAGAGCCTGCTAAACTGCTTAATATATGAAGCTTAAATAATTCACGAATGAAAGGAACTGCAAGTGCACGGGGAGTACATAGGGCATCTGCAGTTGCAGTAAGTAAAGTTCCTTGCCTAAGGAACATAAGCCCAGCTCTGTTTCCTGTAGTTCCAGATCAGTTTCCCTGCTGGCAGATTAAACTATAACTATTTACATGGTAGTTTTGTGGTGCCTGTCTTGGAAGCACCAGGCATCAAATACCATGATACTAGCTACTTGATGGACAGAGGATAACTACTGAGGAGCATATCACATGGGAAATTCTGCATGGCAGAGAACAGACCCTGGTCCCTTCATCTGTTACATGGCATGATCTTGTGCTGGTACCTACACAGAGCTTTTTTTTATAAGGAATACATCAGTGTCACTGGGCAGTAAAATAAAAGTTTGAGAGAGATTTATTTACTTGGATGAATGATCTTCAGATTTCAGAGTACATGATTAAAGATACGGGAAGACAGATGTTGGGCTGTGTGAAGGATGGAAAGTTTTGGAATCATTAGCTGAACAGTGCTCATTATTCAGCATTATTAATGCAATATTTGATGAATATTGGAAGATATAATGAGCAACAGTTGTAACCATGTTCTTAAGTGCTTACATGCGAGAAGTCACGGTAGGGTAGGAAAAATAATATCGTAAAAGTAATTGAACTAATTTGGATTGTGGCATCTGGACTACAAGAGGCAAGGTGTTGGAGTGCTCTTAGAAATAGATGTTTTGTTAATAAATTAAAAAATGACTAGTTCTATTTGGGACATTGAGTCCTACCTTTAAAACTTAATAATTAACTTCCCCAAGCAATAGTAAATGCTCATTTTCTACAGAGAACTGTCTAGAAGAGCTTCTTCATGCTCCAGGATCCCATTTGATCTATGTAAATGCCTGTTGTGGTGTACTATTCACTATCCATTGCAAGACAAAGCTGCTGTATAGTATCAGAATACAATTTTTCTGTATTTGAGGATATTTTTGTCCTGTTTCAGGACACAATAGATCTCTCAAAGGCAGGTGCAAAAGTAGAGGGTCAGCTCCTATAAAAATGTCCACAGCTTCAGGCATCTATTTTTAAATCTGTATCTTCTTTCAGTCTAAAACTTCACAGATTCAGAAATTTATATTTTACCAGTTTTTCCTTTCTCCTCCTCTTAATTGCCGCATATTTTTTAGTCTTTTTCTGCAGCTCTCTTTGTTACCATTTTTCAAAACATGTCTACAGTTTTGACTTCTTCATTTCCTGTGTATCCCCTGCCCTGAGCAAGACTCACAGCACCTGCTTTTGCTCCTTAGAGCTGAATGAGAATTTGAGTGCATGAGGAGTCAAAACGTGCCCACACTTTGAGCCTGAAAGTTTCTTAAACACTTAAACTCAAGTGCTTGCATAGAGAAAGAAGTGTCTGAGTCAAAAGGCTTGAATATTTGACTTCACTGCAATCCGGTCTTGAGATGGAGAGAGAAATATAGAGCTATATGTATGCACTAATGTGTGCAACATATATGTATGCATATATATATATGTTAGGTCCTTCCAATTAACAAACTAGTTACGTCCACCTCCTCACTCTCTGCTTTCTGTATTGCCCTGCTGAGGTCCAGCTCCTCTCTGTTGATTGTACTGAGAATTTCAGCTATGAGTGCTCAAACTCATCAGCCAAAGCTGGTGTGTGATACCTGACCACCAGCATTTTAGCTTTGAGCAGTTTTGCTCCTGCTGGTCCTCTCTCCATCTTTTGAACTCCTGGGTCTTCTGGTTTTGGCAAACTCAGTGGTTAGTCTTTGTGTCTGGGATGTTACCAAACAAAAGGTTAAGAGTTAATATAGTATTGCCTATGAAGAACATTTTTCTTCTAGCACTTGTCTGTGCACAGATAATGTAGCCATTTAACAGAAAAGTAGTAGCATTCTTTCCCTAAAAATTAGAGTTGCCTAAAATGTTGATTAATCTTAATGAACAATCATGTTTTCCACAGTTTTTCTTACAGTGGCTTTATTAAGGTGTATATGAGTGAATGATTTCAGAGTAATGCTACTTGGGCTGTTTATTTCCTTCTTACACTAAATGTATGTATTTAATTGAAAATAATGAAAGAACCTCTTAGGTTGAGCTTGTAAGAATGATTCTTCTTCAGTGGTGTAGATAGCTTTCAAGGAATGTAGTCAGTCCTGACTCTTTCACATAGCTCTATAAGGACTGGATAAGCAGGACTCATTGAGAAGGGATGCTTGAAGCAACATGTGGGAACTTCAGCTGAGCGTTCTGCACTCACATCCTTCCATCAGATGGCTTTCATTTCTTACCTGGACTGATACTGTTTAAACGGATGAACAAATTATTTCTGGTATTTCTCTTACAAACTATCACTTCCTACATTGGGTATCCATCCATTTTCTACAAAAGGAAAGAAGATCTGGGATTCTGTGTACCAAGGGGAAAGTTTCATGAATCTCTCTAATATCATTATCAGTGGTCTGGACAAGGGGATCCAGTGCACTCTCAGTGTGTTTGCAGATGACATCAAGTTGGGTTGGAGTGTCAATCTGCTGGAGGGTTGAAAGGCTCTGTAGAGGGATCTGGAGAGGCTGGATGAATGAGCTGAGGACAACTGCATGAGGTTCAACAAGGCCAAGTGTTGGGTCTCCTACTTGGCTCACAACAACCCCATGCAGAGCTACAGGCTGGGGGATGAGTGGCTAGGAAGCTACCTGGCAGAGAAGAACCTGGGGGGGCTGGTTGACAGCTGCCTGAGCATGAGGCATCAGTGTGCCCAGGAGACCAAGGACACCAAGGGCATCCTGGCCTGTATCAGCAATAGTATGGCCAGGAGGACCAGGGCAGTGATTGTCCATCTGTACTCATCCCTGGAGAGGCCACACCTCAAATCATATGTTCAGTTTTGAGCCCCTCACAGTAAGAAGGATATTAAGGTGCTGGAGCGTATCTGGAGAAGGGCAACCAAGCTGATGAACAGTCTGGAGCGCAGGTTTTACGAGGAGTGACTGAGGGATGTGGGATTGTTTAGCCTGGAGAAAGGCAGGGTCATGGAGTACCTTATTGCTCTGTACCACTACGTGAAAGGAGGTTGTAGCAAGGTAGGGGTTAGTGCCTTCTCCAAAGTAATAAGCAATAGGACAAGAGAAAATGACCTGAAGTTACACCAGGGTTGCACCAGGGTAGCTTTAGATTGAATATTAGGAAAAAATTCTTTACTGTGGCTGTCCAGTGAAGTGGTTGTCTCCATCCCTCAAGATATTTAAAAGATGTGTAGATGTGTTACACAGAACCATGATTTAGTGCTGGACTTGGCAGTGCTGGCTTAATGGTTGGATTTCATGATCCTAGAGGTTTTTTCCAATTTAAATAATTTTATTATTTTGTGTGTTTGGAGAGATGTAGAATTTCAGATGCTTTTAAGTAAGAACCTAAAGCTTAAAAAATATCTCCATACTGTGCTTTGGGAGCCTCTGTGATCAAAGAAACCAAGCAGGGCAGTATCTGGCCAAAAAGAGAGTTTAAAAGTATGTTGAGGATGGACAGGATAAGCGCTGCACTTGGAAAACTTGATGCAATGTGACCAAGGGTATTAGGAACAACGTGCCAAGTTGAATGGGGGTACTGCTGTATTTGTACAATGCTCTGCATCAGCTGTTTGTGGCAAGAATATGTTTGTAAGACAGTTTGGTGGTGAATCCAAGCACATTTTGTAGCACTGTATCATTGGCAAGAGCATGCAACCTGCCATCTGCCATGTAGCTTGTGCCTGCCTATCCAGCTCACAGCAACTGCTGGATTTGAGGTGTTCAATGCTGCGGCCACCCACTGGCAGTGAGCACTATTTGGTGCTTTGTGCTTGGTTAAGGAGTATAAAATTATCTAGGCTAAGTCACTGCTAGTGCAGCTACAAGCTGTGGCCACCTCAGAGGCCTGTTTGCTGGTTCTCCTCACAGCAACTGTTCCTCACCCCCGTCTAACATCAAAACTGCAACACAGCCCAGATGGTGCACAGAAGGTAGCAATCCAAGGAGCTCAAATGTTGCTGACAACCTTGCTGACATGTCATGCTGATGTCTGTCCAGCATTCGATTTCCTGACAGAGGCCATTTCAGCTGGATTATTCAGGGCTGTTTGAACTTTATGATGATATTCTTACTTGGGAATTTACTTTTGACACTGAGAGCTCTTGGTAAAGCATTTATTGACTTTGAAGAGATGCAAGGAGGGGAGGTACTGCCTACGACAAAGCAAGTGTTGCGTCACTGGTTCATGTAATTGAAATAGTTTCTTGCAAGCTGCTCATGATTCATAAGAGATAATAAATAACTGAGGAATGATTGCGCCTGACAAAGGAAACAGTTGTTGCAGAGATGCTCTTTCATTGTCGTGTGATTAGCTGGTTTCAGAAGGGGAAGTAAAGTTTTTGACACATAAAAGGAAAATACAAATGGACCCCACACAGTTTTCTTTCCTCAGTTTTGGTGCATGGTCAGCTGTGGGATCAAGGTAACTGCCAAGAGCATTTAACCCATAGACACTGGGGTGGATGGTAGAAATCACGAACTAAAGCCTACAAGCATGGCAACAATGGGATTTTACAACAGTTCACTTTATGAAAGCACAAAATCCCGTTTGGCTGTATTAAACTTCTCCTCTGACATAATACAACGTAGAATGAGGAGCATGCATCATTCTTACCTTTAAATATAAAGCAGAGGTTGGGATTTTCCAAAAATCTACACTTAGCCCAGTCTGAGCTCACTGAAGTAAATGGGTGTTAATGAACAGTATTGTGCAAGTCTCATGATTGAGTACATTTAAAAATTGCACACCATTCCTAGTAACATCTTATGCAAAATTAATTTGACCAAAAGTAAATAAGAGAACTTTTTGTAGATTGAATTATTGTTTCACTGCAAAATTGTAGTTCATTTTTACGAGCTTGCTAAGAAATGTCTTGCAGTGCTGTTTACGCAAATAATTAGAAACCTTCATAAATTTAGTAAAATAATTGGAAGCCTGTGACACCCCATGGTAAATTGTGAAAATAACAGGTAATCTGGTCATTTGGGGAGAAAGTGTGGCCTGATAAGATGAGGGTAACAAACTCATATGGTAATCATGAGAATAATTACACAGCCCTTTGTCTTGATCTTAATCCCCACATCACCCCTGCAAGGTAGGACCTATATTATTGCCTTAATCCTGTTGATTTTCTTAGTCATGTGAATGCCACAGAAATGATAAATCTCAAGGCCCTTTTCCTTATATTCAGCAGATCTGGTACCTCATAATTGTGTAATTTGGCCTAAAAGAAGCCCTAGGCAGTGGGTGTTCATGGGAAGCATGTAGAGGGGATTGTGGGGATTAATCGCAACAAGGGGAAAGTCACAACCTGTTTCTCTCCCCCCCCACCCCTCTTTCTTTTGTGTCTCCCAGGAGAAAAACCCTACAAATGTACTTGGGAAGGCTGCACCTGGAAGTTTGCTCGATCTGACGAACTGACGAGGCATTACCGCAAGCACACGGGAGTGAAGCCATTCAAGTGTGCAGACTGTGACCGCAGCTTTTCCCGCTCAGATCACTTGGCGCTCCACCGCCGCAGGCACATGCTGGTTTGAGAAACGCTACCTGTTCCAGCCAAGTTTAAGAGCTGGGTCTCTTAACTACCCGGAGTGAATTCAGCAGGGCTGAATCCCCCTCTACAGTGTTAACAGGCAGGGCTTTCCCTGATGTCTGTAACAAAAAGTAGTAACAGAAATAAAAAAAAAAAAAAAAAAAAAAAAAAAAAAGAGAAAAAGCGGAAAAAGAAGTGCCACTCTTCTCCTCGCCATCTGAAGTTAATCCTGTCTGCCCCTCAGCATGGCTGTCCCCTGAAAATGTCATCACAATCACCTGGGAAATAGCAGCCGAAATGCTACAGGAATGGGCATTATTTTACATGCTGCATCCTTTGACAAAAAATGTTTATAGCTTATATGTTTTCTCAGCTGCCAGACGTTTTGTTCCTGAAAAATCACTGCTTATTGGAGAATTAGATACCACAAACCAGTGACGATGATGATGATGAGAGCAAGACCACTAGATCTGTATTATCCCATCAATCCCCTTGCGTTGAATACCATTTGGCCGGTGTCAGCACTACACCTGAGCTGTGCTACAGACAAGCTGTATGTGAGTAGGCAAGAAGATTCTGCTGGAGAGATCCCACTGCTGAAGCTGAAGGGTCACTTGATCAGAATTCTGCAATAACAATGATGGCATTTTAATATCGTACCACAATTTGTCGTTGTGCCCCAGAGGACACCAGCAATTTAACCTTTTTCTTTTATGTTTTTTTTCCCTTTTCTTTTGTTGTTGTTGTTGAAGTCTGTAAAATAATGAAAGGGCAGCAGCATCTCTGCTGAAAGTACAATATTAAGTATCTGTATTTTTCCATGGACTTACTTAGAACCATTTTCTGATTTTTATAGAAAGAGCCCATCTAAAAAGTACTACCCCATTCTCAATGTACTGTTTTCTTTCATGCAGGTATCTCTTCCCCACAACCATTATTTGAACACAAAGAAATAGTCAGATCTTGTACTTGCTGGTACCAAGGTTAGTGGTGTAGCCATTCATGAAATAGAATTGAATGTATCATCAGAACAAAACAGATAAGAAACAGCTGCGTCTCTTGCAGAGAAAAAGCAATAATGAGGTAAAATAGCTCTTGAGACAATAATTTCCTGCACAGCAACAGAAGTGAGGGGTATGCAGAAGTAGCATGTAAGGTTTAAGCATTTAAGTTGATCTTTCTGATGGTTTCACTGACCTGCTAGGTACCACAATTAAATACTTTTATTTCCTTAAACATAGTACTTATGTCTGGAAAGCAGGAAAGATAAAGGAAAGAGCTGATAGTTGAGGAGATGGCGGATGAATTGTAAGTATGAAGGAGAAATGTTTCTGCAGCGGTATTCTGCAAGACATTAGGTTTCTCCCTGGGAGTTAGGGAATAACAAGATTTTGCCAGCTGTGTAGTATGATATAAATGGCCCTTTATATGGGTACCAGTGGCTGCCTCTGCTGGGATTTTCAATCCAAGCCTTTTCAGATTAAATAAAAGGAAATTCTTGATCTTTCCCATACAGCCTTATAATTGCGAACAAATTTGTATTAATTGAATTATGTCGGAAAGAGAGAAACTCTTAGTCATCAGTTATTCATGCAAACAGAATAGTGTTTTTCTGTTTTCTTTCCTCACAAAGATCTGCCTATTCAGCTAAACTGGACAAAGAGGAGGCTTGGCAAGATTTTTTAAGTGTTGAGATTTTCATAGCTTAGAGATGAAAGATGTATACGTAAAGGTCTTTTGCAATGCATTTAATTATGAGTATTTGCTTCCAGGAATTGCACAAATTAAACTTGTGATACCACTTGTTCATTTTTAAATGTTTGACCATCTCAGTTAATGTCTGATTCCTGTAGTAAACATTGTCATGTTGGGAGATTCTGAAATCTAGGTAATCTGTAGGAAAAAACAGCACAGAGTACCCATATAGGTATTGAAGTTAATTGAGGATTACTATGACCAGGATAATACTTTATAACAACATTCACAGGCCCCAGAGTTCCATTGTCTTTAAATATCCTGAATATTCCCTGGTACTGAATATATCAGCTTTCTGAAAGAAGAGCTTAGTACTGGTAAAGCTCAGCCTCCCCACTCATGAGTGATCAGCAGAAAAATGCAATACAAATTATTCACAACCATTATGGGAAAAATGCCTCAATCAATTCCCATTGACCGTGTTGGTAATCAACTTCAACGGAATTCAGCAACATTGTAGAATGCATCTCTAAATCAGGGACAGACCAGGGATTCTGGATGGACCATGAGACATTACAGGGCAGCAGAACTGTGTCTTTACCTAACAGCGTTACTGCTGTTGATTTTAAAAAATGGTTGTCAGGTGTTGTGTGTGAGGTGCTTCATGGATTATATCTGAGGGTCTGTGTTTTGTGTAGTTCAGTATTGTCCTGTTAAATTCCATCTGTCATTGGCATTTAGGGAAAGAAGTCAGGTTAGGTAGAAGTCAATTGATAAAATTATCTTTCTGCCCAAGAACATTTTACCAACTAATTATTTGAATAGCATTAATTCAGTTTCAGTTGAAGAACTGGTGGTTTGGAACCTGTGATTTTTTTTTTTCTCCCATAGAAAAATTTATTTGAGCAGCCACTCCAGAGGGCATTCTGCTAGTGTAGAAGAGGATGTGATGTTATTCACATGGGCAGCACATAACCGGGGGAGATCAGTGTTCCTCTTTTTGTTTCCCCTGTAGTCAATGAAGAGAGAAAAACTCCTACGAGAGAAACTGAGGGGCCTTAAATTTCAGCATTCAACTTTAAACTGCATGGTGGAGAAGCAAATGTATCACAGACCCAAGGCTGAGGTTGGTCTGTGTCAATACCTGGTTTTTCAGCTGGCTGCCCATTACTTTATGCATTGGAAACACTGCAACAGAATAAGGTCCTGGTTTTATTCAAAGAACCCCAAAGTGATACAGGGTTAAAGCAGCACTGATGCCAAGGAACACAGGCACAGAGTGTGTCAGTGGTAACAGAAAGAAGCCAAAAAGTAAAGGAGTGTATTTTGTTATTTGACAGGTAGGAAGTACATCCTCAACCTTTCCAGCACATGTCCAAGGGCTTCTCATGGTGCTGTTACGTCCAGACAACTTACACAACCAGCAGTAGTCCACCACTGGTTTTGAAATACCTAGCGTGGTTCTTGACAAGTTTCTTACTCCTACCAGCACCTGCAGGCTTTGATCCCAAATACTCTGTGAGGTTGTTTGCTGCTTTTTTTCCCTATTCAGAAATATTTTAAGAGAAGTTACTCTGTAGAATGGGGACGTGTGAATGTGGAGCTGATGTCCCCAGATCCTGAGGGTGTCCTTGCCAAAATTCTGTGCTTGCGCAAGACCAAGGGCAATAGCTCCGAGTAGTTTCCTCAAAATTCCTGGTACTCTATTGCAGGTTCATGACATTTCATAACCGTGGCAAAGGCTTGCATCATATGTAGCATGCAGAAATACAAGATCTCATCTTCACACAATGTAGTAGGTCCATCTTAATTGAACAGTTGGGGGACATAAATATGCATTGTCCCATTCTTTCAGAAAGACAGACACTTAGGCTTTTGAGTAAAGTATAGGTAATATTCACCATCCTGTGACATTGCCCATTTCAGCTTGCAAGGGAAACTGTGCCACAAAGGGTCAGATTTCATGTTTTCAAAAGATCTAAATGGATTTGAAAGGAAATGTCAGTAGCCAGCATTATAGGAAAATGTAAGGAGCAAACAGCTTTGATATGGAACTTTTAAAATTTTAACTCATTGTATTTGAGCACCTGTTATATTCAGCACTGTAAAATTGGCTCATTGCAACAGCAGTTTTTAACTTTCGGATAAAGATGCAGTATTCTTTATTCTCTCTCATACTTACACAGGTAATTAAATAGATTTAGATTGACTTGTATATGTGATTATTTGCTGGAGTAATGTATAACAAAATGAACAGTGTTGAAAATTACATCAGTGCTGTTGATGTTTGGGGTAAACTCAGTGCAGGGCATGGGCAAACAGCTGGACAGCCTTTCTCCCTTTAGTAATGGGAATAACAGTGATCATAAGTCTCATTTTTCATTAGCCACATCGAAAATGTATACTCACTGCCAGTTATAAATTTATCTTCTGATAATAAATGCTACTTAATGTAAAAACATCTCTTTCTTTTTTGTTGAAGGTAGGTACCTCAAAATCGGAGTAAATTTGAGTCAATATCTCACCTATTTTTTAGAAAGGTCAATGTGTGATACTACATCTTCCACAGAAGTCAAGTCTTAATATCACTCAGTAAATCCATGCTACTCCCACATGCTCATCCTTACATTCACACATATAAACCCCCAGCACTTCCACGTGTCTCTGCCTATGTGCAGGTAATAAATGAGTTTATTTAAAATTAAAATTTAAAAATCAGAAAAGAATTTTAAATAAACACTGTTATCAAAAATACTACCTTAGGAAACAAGCTCATGTTATTGTGTAGTGCCTTTGTCTGTGATAAATAACTGGAGAAGTGCACATAAAATTCAAAGACGGTTACAATTCTGCTGTAGCATAACAGTTGCTGTGTAATGTATGTTAATGACATCATGCCCACTGGTACCTTGAAAAGGCTTACATTCTCCACAGTAAATCAGGTTTTAGCATAAAAATGTAACTGTAAGGATACTGCATCTTTAGAAATCAAAATAACATGAAATTATTTTCCTATACTTGTAACAGTTTAAATATTCCATAATATATGAGATAGTGGAAATGTATTTTCCAGCTCAGCCTTTTACATGGGCTGTTAAATGAAGTGCATTTTTAAAAAATCCTTTAGTTTTCATTGGGAAAACTGGTAATATAATGCCATGCAAGGCTTAAACACAAAGCACAAGAAGTAAATTGTTCTGTTTTATCAGAGCGTGTTTTCTCTGCAAAATGGAGTGGCCACTTTGCTGTTTTGCAGACAGTGTGAGTTACAGCAAAGTTGACTTGAGTCCTTCATTGTCAAGTAAGTCAACACTCAATGTATTCAACTGAATAAAGGTAAAAAAACACTTGATCAAAATGGAAAGTATATGGAAGGTTTGGGGGCTTTGTGCATTTTATAGTGAACTGCAGATACAGTAATGGCAAGCGCTCATATGATTTTATTTCTTCTTGTATTTCCCTGACTACAATGCATCTTCATTAAAGGTTGCAGAGCTGACATAGGCAGCTGCTTTTTGCTGATTCTGGGGGAGTTTAGTCTTCTAGGTGCAGTAACATGTCAAGAAAACCAATTGTAGCAGGAACGTTCTGACGTTTAATGTACACAAACACTTCAGTGAGATAGCCTAAAATCTATTTTAAAAGGTGAAACAGAAACTGAAAGTGCCTGTAATTAGAACTGATGGGATGTTCCTATACTTTTACACAGCAATAACTTGAATGGATTCTGTTAACAATAAGATGAAATTTTACTTGGAGAACAATAATGCAGCACAGAAACAAACACAAAGTGCCATTTGTATGTTCACATGTTGAGATACTGTTAGAGGTTTTAGTTATTTTCTCAGATAACATCTGTCATATATTTGTAAGAGGAAAAAAAATCTTAGTTTACAAATGACTTGTAGCTGTATTGATTCTCAGTAGGTGTGATTGGAGGTTATTGTCAAGCAGTGTTTTAGGGGTTTCTGCCTATTTTATGTTGGATGTGCCCATGTATCCAGGATATTCTCTAATGAAGTAATCCAAAAACCAGCAATAAGCCCAATGGAGCTTTTTTTTAGGGACTATGATAGAACAGGGATTATCTTGAAAAATTGTCTGCATTGAACTCTGGATACAGAGTTCACCTTATGTCTCCTTTCTATTTGTCATGTAATGTTCTTAAGTATTCAATATCATCTTAGAAGTGATTGACTTCAGGTGTTGACAGAATATATCACTTCTCTTTCTTTTGGGGACAAATGAGTGAAAACCCAGGGACTGTCAGTCTAGAGACTATTTGAATAGCAAACAAGTAGTCAATACTCCTAAAATAAAGTGTGGAGATTTTTCCACTGAGTGGCCTAAACATTTGCATCAATAGACTAATTGATCTTACGAGAAAATGGCCAGCTATGACTCTTGCACTATATTTTCTTCTCAGTTTTTTTTTCTGGTAAATATTAACTACTGCTAATGGATTCTTAAAATAGTGGTGTAATGCCAGCCCTCCTGCTTCTTCTATTTCTAAAAATTAATTTATTGGCGATCAAAATGTTGTCCTAATGACTTTGCCAAGGAAGACTGCTTTCTGTCCTCTGAATTTGTACCTGTCATTTATCCACGCAGAATTTTGTGTTTGAAAAATCTGGTATTTTGTCTAGTCTTTCACTGCCTTCAGTGAGTTGCTGCTGCAGTCTCACTGAGGCAGGATGGGGTGTGCCCAAACATTCATATACCAGTAAAGTGCAGGTGCAAAAAAAAAAAAAAAGGCACATGGACCTGCATGTAAAAAAATCAGATGTTTCATGCACATTGATTAATCATGTGACAAAACTGCTAGTTTAGTAACAAATTTAAATTTTAACCACTGGCAGAAATAATCCCATCAGAACATGTGTACATGTACTCTGTTGTCCTGAGTTTAATCTCCAGATATTAAGCACATAAAAGATCACAGCTCATGCTGGGGATTTGAGGGGGGCACCAGGGAATGTGTTATCAGAAGGACAAAGGAAGCATTAGTCTTGTACCTTGTACCCAAGCTGTAGCTGTTGTTGGAGAGGAAAGTTTGTTTTTTTGTTCTGGAGCAGCAACGCTACAAGGGGTCACCATTAGAAACCTGCCATGTTGAAAGGTTTGGCCCTACGTGTGTTAGTTCTTGTGTGGGAAAGGTCACCATGTCTTCACCAGCCCAAAATGATCCAGGCTTTTTTCCCTTCATGTTGGAGTTTTCCTCCTTTTATTATTTTTTTTTTTTAGCTATTATGAAAATAAGAATAGAAAAAAATTATTTTAGATCCTGTTGTCCATATGTATAACCTGCAACATCTTCCCCAATACAGTGTCAAACATTTCAGTGAGCCAAGATGCTGTCAGTTGTAAGGGAAGAGGTGGTTCACACATTGGCTTGGTAAATCTTGCTCTGTGCTGTGACCTCTGCATTTAAACAAACAGTAATTCAGTGTCTGTGGGGGACGACAGGTGATGGTTTTGTTGGATCATCGTAAGTACGAACCACGAAATACACAAATAGTTTCAGATACTGCTTTTCTCCCTGCCTTTCTAGATGTAAAAGAGCTTCTCTGCAAAGACAGCTTGAGCCAAATCTTCATGACTGAACTAATACTTTTCACAATTCAGGGTTCATGTTGTCATTTCCGGTTTCAAACTATCGTGTACTGCTACATTTTCATCTTAAAAAAAGTTGCCGTTTATTTCTTTCCTTATTGTCCGATATGTGGCTTCCTTAGTAACGTAAGTTCTTTGAACACCTACACAATATGCTCTCTTCACCTGCTCTCTGTCCCTAAAAAAATTGTATTTCCCATTTGCACATTTTTAGACTATACACAGATAGTAATTAATTAACTTTCATGCACCATCAGCCTTAAGACCTTCAACCCACACACAGAGACACATGCATTCATACACTTCAAGGGAAGGAGAGATTTGGACGCTGCTATCAACTTGTGGGGTCAAAAATACTAAATCAGAAAGTTCTTTCAGCTGTCTTTAAGAAGAAACAACAGTAACAAAAAATACCATTCTTGGCCAAGTTACTTATGGAGGAAGCAAATTCCCCTGTGGCATTAGTTGAATGAAGTGCTAAGAATGGGGTTGCATTTGGCCCCAAATTGTTCCTTCTGATCAGGTCATTATCGTTGTATGTACCAATGAGTGTTCATTTGATCCTCCTGTGTAAAAATACAAAAACATCCCATAGTTTGCCAAGTGATTCATTTGGAACTGAAGCTCCACAGCAATGGAATTAGTATGTACAGCACCTCAGTCTTTTTCCTAGATAAGATGCAAAAGGGAGGGCCATTATTGGTAACCCCATAGAGATAATAGTGTCAATAGAGGTCCTACACTTAAAAGGAATAAAAATACCATTGCTAGCAAGCAAGCATATTAGTTTTTTAAGTCTTTTGCCTTCTTTTCAAAAGCTTTTAAATAAAAAATTACTTTTCTTCAAAAATTAAACTTCTGAAGATCTAATTTCCCAATAGTTTCCTCTGCATTTATATACTATGTAGTGTTTAGGCAATGCCTATGTTATAAGTTTATTAATATTATGTAAGTGTTGTTCTTGTATTTATGTATAGTGTACGTATTGTAAATATTCTCAGAGCTTTTTTTCCTCTTACTGTAAAAAGGTGATTTTTGCCCTATGATAATGTAAAGGGAGTCCCCTAATGAAATTCTGTCAGAGAATGATTATTCCACTCTATTCTCAAAGGTTTAAATGAACAAGTGTTATCGTTTTAAATGGTGTCTCAGACATATTTTGTTGGTGCATTGCTTTTCTGTATTCAACTTTCCTATGAATTGAGCTGTGAATTGAAATAGAGTTTAAACCTTTAAATGTATGCATTTGTACAATTATCTGAATGGAGGCATGAAGGCTAAATAAAGCATTTTGTATGGAACAAACCACCTAATTATTACTGTGGATGACTCAAACCTTCTGGAATACCCAGTTATTAACTTTTTAAATTAAACCTTAAACATACAGTGATTTTTTTAATAGAATGTTTGCTTAAGAAGTGGATTTTACTTGCTTTTCAGATTTTTTAAAAGCTATCCAAGACAGTAGACTTCCTTTTTCCTTTCACAGCATTTGTGCTGCTGTGGTGAAGCTGTAACAAATAAAATAGCACTCAGCAGTATAAACAAAAATATCCTGGTATGATATAAAAATACTTTGCATAACTATATAATCTGAGTTCCCTAAGTACTTCAAAATGGAGTTGTGTGTCTGTCTCACTTTGCTTCTTCCCTTCTCCTTTCCTGCTGTGTAGGTACAGTTAGTGTGCAGCTTCCTTGAGGTACATTTGTGGCCAGGAGGGGGTTTGTTCACTGTGTGCCCCTCAAGGAACAACTACTAGAGAAGGGCACACTGGAAACAGCAACTTCATATCTATTTGGAGAGAGTTGGTATTTGTGATTGTTCCTAGGGGTATTTCGAGGTCTGTGGACTTCTCCCTTGTGTCTCAGCATTCCACAAAGAAGCTCCCTTTATGTTTGAGCCAGTCTAGGACAACTGTGATTATCAAGTCAGAAACTTGGAGCTGCACTTTGTCCTTATGGTGAAATTTCTACTTAAAATTAATCTTCCCCTTCCCTTGAATTTCCAGCCACGTGCTTTTAACCAATGTGATAATTTATGTAATAAAACCCATAGTGTTGCATGGTTACAGGCAGAGAAACAAGTAACGTGATTTGGACACCTCTGAGCCTAATGAAGGTTTTGGTCTGAACCAAAGCTGTGCTGGAACAGATTTTCAATCTCTCAAACTGCTGATGAATTTAAAAATCAGATAGTCATGCTGGCCCTTCCAAAGCACTTGAGCTTTCCACACAATAAGTTGTCTGTTCTTCCTCAGTGTCCTGTGTGTTTGATTTCATTTTTTCTCCCAACAGTGCCATAAGGATAAAATGCATCACTGCCTGTTTAGTCTGACCTCTCCCATGAACGCCCACACCGTCCACTGTGCTGACCCACGCTCTGTTCCTGAAAAGTTATTTCTTCCACTTGCACAAACAACTGCTCAATTGTCATCTAGTCGCCCATTTACCCCCCTCCCCTTTTCTTCCTTTGTTGTTGAACAGTCCAGTTTGAGTGAAAAGTTGGCACGTTGTTTTAAGCACATCTTACAGGGCCTGTCTGGGTCTCCAAGAGCATGGCAAGGAGTGGCCACTGGTAACGACCTTCAACTTTGTACATTGAGTTGCTGGATCAGATAAGCACAGTTTCCTCTCTGTGGGCAGGTAAGAACTGCATTGGCACCATGCTTGAACCTGGGGAGACTGCCTACCTCCCTGATGGAACTCTGGCTCTTTCACCCATGGATTTACAGTGCTACTCCTCCTGTCCACCCTGTAATAAGGAAACACACCCATATGAGCGGTTTGGCTGAAAGACCTGCTCACTGTCCTGTGGCCTGCTGCACTGTGGCCCAGTGGCACAAGATTCTGGTTGGGAGTTGAAAGGGTGAGGCTAGGGGAACCAGATTTTGGTAGTCACCAAGTATTTGCCGTTTCCAAAGGGAAGTCATCCCTGTGGGGCAGACTGCCACAGAGATAATCAGTCTTCAGCAATGCCTGCGTTGCACGCTGTGGAAACCTGTCTCTGAGCAACCCTCCTACCCTTGCAAATCGGGCAAAGTTACGCCCTTTAAATAGACAAATAGCCAAAGGCAATTAACTGAAACTGGAGTGACTCGGTAGTTAAGCAAAAAATGCCATTGCAGCATGGTTGGGATTGGCAGGGTCCTCTGCATATCGTCTGGTCCACCCTGCTCAAATAGAGACACCTAGGGCTCACTGACAGAATTGTGTCCAGATGACCTCTGAGAATCTGCACAGATGAAGACTCCACAGCCTCTCTGAGCAACCTGTGTGAGGGGTCAGTCACCCTCACAGTGAGAAAGTGTTTCCTGATATTCATAATAGTCCCTAACTGTTTTGAGTCTCTCCTCTCTCACTTTGGCCATGAGGTCGAACACGCTCCCTGGTTAAGGTTTTGACCCAGTCCATAACTGGCTATGGCTTTTATACCCGTGGGTATTTTCTGTGAGAAGATCCAAACAGCAGCAGTAGCCGTACCCTTTCTGTTGAAGCATACTCACAAAGACATTTACAGCCTCACATATTTGCCTTACCAAAAATAAATAGCCCATAATAACTAGTACTGCCTCTTATGAAGGAATGACTAACCATATTTAGCCAGTAAGCTGAAACATGTCAATATATTTTATCCTTTATGTTTTTATTTGTATCTTTGCACAACCTGCTCACAGGTGTACTGTGCCCTTTCCTGGTTATCTTTCTCATTTGCTGGGGATATTGATCTATAAAATCTCCCTGTAAAGTATTTCAAACAAATTCTTTGTTTTTTTCTGGGGTAACTTCTCTACACCTGTGGTTTTGGGCCTGTGCAGAATATTAACAGACAGAAACTAACAATAAAGTCCAGAAACTACTGCAAAAGCAAACAGTGAAACCAAGATGCTTGCAAAGCGCTATAAATCTCTGCTGAGCTTGGGTTGCTGTTTAATCTTTATATACAGGTACGTCTCAAGGTTATCTGCTCTTGAGGGGTTCTCTGGAGGCTTTTGTGATTTGTCATCCGCTTAGCTTCTTATCAGTCAGAGGTATTTCCCCTTGTAACATTTATTATGGGCTCCCCTCTGTGTTTCTTACTAATGCAATGCCCTGAAGAGGCTCTGGTATGCCGTTTGTAAGGAGTTATTAAATCTCCCTCACCCATGATCAACGGGATTGTAAACGTGACACATGCAACGTAGCGTGTGCAGCAGCGCTGATGGCTGAAACACTATCACTGAGACTGGATGGAAACAAGGAATCGTGCAGCTCTGGAAAGGACTTTCCTCTCTCTATCTAGTAGTCTCTGGCTGGAAAAATACAGTTAAATGCATGTATTAAATATGTCATGTATATAGGAAGAGAAGCTAGTGCAGATAGCACTGTTGTGGCACCATAAGCACACTAGCTTTGAGTTTGTGGTGGAAAAAATCTCAACCCTTTCCATCAGAATCGTAGCCATCCTGCCATGACTTTTCCTTTTGGCAGAGTCAAACCCAACCCTGGCTGATGCAGTCCTGGGTCACCATTTCTGAGGGCCTGGTAGACTTGGGAGAGGACCAGTATGAAACTTTCATCACTGAGATGGCAGGGAGCCTATCTGCATGTGGCCAAGACTGCCTCCACAGCCTCATGGAAATGTGCCACGAGAAAGAGGGCTGGCTGCTGCAGGAAGCAGGATGCAACTATTCCACATCTATTGCTATATCCAGCAGACAAGGCTGCTTTAATTCCTCATTTGTCCTTAAATATCTGCTGTGTCTACATTGGCGTCTAAGGTCTGACTGGTAGCATGTACAGGCATGCAAGTACATATATCTGCTTAATACATACATATATATATTTATACTCATGCACATGCATATATGTGTGTATGTACTGACTAGCTCTTTCTAAAGGGATACCTCTATGAGTTCATGCCTGTGGGCACCAGGAGCATTACTGGGAATATCTTTAGGAGCCAGGTGTCCATGTAGCTATGCAACAGCCGAATAGCAGTTTTAAAACCCTTTACTCTAAAATGTTAGAGCCAACATGAGTTCATCCCAAGCCCAGACTGCAAAGTGCATCTGACAGGAGACAGTATGGCCTCCCCCTTGGCAGGAAGGTCCAAAGTCACCTGGACAGCCTAGGGTTCTGCACACAGCACCACCATCTCAGCACCCAGGCATGGACAGAGGCAGAGTCCCAGGGGACAGCAGGGGCGTGAAGTAAAGGTTGTGGTGCTTGTCTCACATTCAGGCTGGTGAAGGTAAGTGACATGAGCAGGAAATGGAGGCTGCTTCTTGGGTGCCCTGGGTGCCCTGCCTCCAATAAGCAGAGGTCTGGTACTTCGCTGCTTCCAGTGGGAATCACAGCCTGGGGGAAGGAGCCTCATGGAAATTGAAAACCTGGAATTAGCTGAGATGAAATTGGTCTCCATATGTGCAAACTGGTAACATGGCTGTTTCGGTCTGTTGGTGAAGTATGCAATCTGTTTCTGAGGCATTTTGTAAAAAATTAGAAAAGCCTGGTAGAGGGTTTCTGCAGAGCTTTTTTTGGTTCTGATTATTCATTTATTTACAAACGATCATTTAGACCATCTGGGGCTTTTCAGTGTAACTGAGAGAAAACTCTGAGCTTCCCAGGACTCTACAAGTGTGCCAAGAAGACAAGATTGCAAAGGCTTTTGTTGCTAATAAAACAAAGGCAGAGAAGTGGCTTGTTGTGAGGAGATGGAGGGAGGAGAACAAGGGACCCTTTTCCTTCCTCAGCCTTGCTTTTTTTCCCATTTTGTTTGACATTTGTAATCAAAGCCTCAGCACCTTTACTTTAGTTACAATAACTTTACTGTAGTTATTACATGAGCCTCCACAGATGTACACACAGCCCAAGCTTTTAGCCTCCAGCATTGATCACTCCCCAGACAAGATGCTTGTTCCTGTACCACAGTACGTGTGATTCTGCAAGTTTCTTTTATCACAAGGCAGCAGTACAGACACAAGAAAAGTACAGCAGGAGCCAGGGGCTCAAGATGAGGTTTGGCACACAGTACATCAACATCAGAAAAGGCTTGTTCCTTCAGCTTTCATCACTAACAACATCTGGAAAGATGAATGTAACTCAGTCATGGTTACTGCAAATTAAAATAAATGAATAACCCGCCAAGTGTGGGACAGAAGTGCTACATTCATGTGTTTTTGTGGGAGAACTAATATGGCCTTTTGGGATTGTCAGCTTTAGTTTGATTTACATGGATGGCCATGTACCCATAAACCTTAGGGAGCTTCCAGGGCTCAAAGTATTTTCCTCGATTATCCTAGCAGGAAGGTAATTGGTAGAAGTAGGGATGGCATTGACAGCAATTGCATGCTTGTGATCATTTCAGAGAAGTAGAGAAAAAAAATGTTAGTTTACTGGCCATAACTTGCAGGAGTGGTGATGATACCAAATAGATAGATAGCCATATATCAAAGACACAGTGGAAGTGACACCTTGCTATAGGAGTCAGGAATGGCCTAATAAACATATGAGGGAATATATCTCAGCCTGGAAAAGAGAAAGCTCTGGTGAGACCTTATTAAGAGCCTAAGGGGGCTTACAAGAAAACTTTGTTAGAGAAAGACCAAATGTTTTCTATCTTTGGGAAAATCTACAGCTTCGTATTCTTTTTATAGTATGAAACCAGTATTTCTAATTATAATGGGCAAGACCATGAACCATGGGCTTAAAGGTTCAAATCAGCATCAAGTGAACCAAATACTGTAAGAGTGGCATTTATTTCTTTATAACTGGTACTGTAAGTTCATTAACAGATGGAGAGTTGGGCTGATTCTTGAAAAGTAGTTATGAAATTACTTAAAGCCCACAAGGAGTGATTCTGTATTTGAAATTATCTTCTAGTCCAATTTTAACTCAAACCATGAGTTTTAGATGTTTCCAGTGAACCTTCAGGAAGATTCCTTTGCATCTGCCTGGAGATACTGAGCTTTTCTTTTTTCACTGCTAACAGAAAATGATGGAAGTTGACAAGAGTGTGTATTCACTAAGAAGTTACCAGGGTTTCATGGGGTCCCAGTAACTGATACTCATTAGAGATCTAAAAGCCTTCACAAACTCATTTAAGTAGGTGTTCAAATACCATGGCTGGATTAGTGGAGCTCAGTGAACCAAGATACATTTTCAAAACAAACTCTCTTGTGGTGAAAAACTGTTGACCAATGTTCATCTTAATATGATTGAGTAGATTATACAGTCCAGGACTGGAAAACAACAGGAATTAAAGCCTTATTTCCATTCTCTCCTGAGCATACTCTCTGCATAAGAAGAAGAGGTGCCACAGATTGAATCCACAAAAATGAGAAGTGTATGCATCATAGTTTTTATTCTGTTTCCCTGTAGAAGTACATTGTCCTATTTTAAACATGCAACAACCATAAAGCTCCCCAAAAATAAAACAAACAAACAAACAAAAAAAAGGTAGTGGTCCCAGTGCTTGACTGTAGCATGAACTTGAATGCTTGAACTCTGGTGGATTTCCCACATAAGCTTAACTGCCACACCAGTGACATATCAGCAGTTTATGGACTGGAAAACAAAGCCATTAAGTTATTTTGGCACTGTGTTTCTTGCAACAAAAGAAGGTCTGAAGAAAGGGAGTTACAAAAATGTGGTTTACACTGGAGGCCCATTAGCTCTATTGGTCAGAGAAACTGCTTTGCAGCCTCCACCTGCAATATTGTGTGTGAGGGATTTATATTATTCTGTGTTCATCACAACAAACAGACCTCCCTAGTAGCAATGTGTGTCCTTATATAAAAGATAATTTGGGGGCTCTAAAGACTAGAAACTCAAATTTGTTCCTAATTATTAGAAGGTCACCTAGGAATTCTGGAGCAGTTTGTTTATCCTGATTCCAGCCTGCTAGGTCCAAGAAAATACACTTAATTCAATCCAGGTGACTCTCCATTAAATATAATCTTGTCTTAATTGGTGCCACCTTGACCTCTACTTGTGAAGTCTGTTTTGTGGTCTACAAGTCTAACTTTAAGTGCTCAAACACACATTTTTCCATCTGATTCCCCATGATTTCATTATGACAACAACACACTTCGTACCAGGCTCTCCATATGTGTGTGAAATGCAGGGAAGGTTTAGTAACAAGACCATGTCCAAACGGGATAGAGGTCTTCCTCAGGGTGCCGGCCACAATGGGCTCTGTTACTTGAACCCAGACCAGTTATCACAAACTTTAAGATGTCCAAGGTCAAGGGACCAGTGAGCGATTCAAAGATACTGCTCCCTCCCGGCTTCTGCAGCCCATCTCACTCACTTTCCCCAACAGAGAGGTTGCAATGTCCTATTTATGCGATCACCAAGTAGGCTTCATGCACCCCAGGAGTTTCAATATACATCTCCACCGGTGTGCTTCCTCTTTGAAGAAATACTCTTAGCCTGGCAGCCCTATAGCAGGTTTGAATTCACCCTGCTAGGGTATTCCCAGAGGACCTCTGCCTCTGCTCATGGTTTGACACTCTAGTACTGCTCTAATGAGGAGAGGAACAGCAAGGTTGAGGTGCTCCTACAAAGTGGTGGACTGAGGAGCATTAAAAACTGCAGTTCAAAGCAAATGCCCTCCTCTTGGCACCAGATGCCCTCCTCTTGGCGTCAGGATTTTAATCTGATCTGGCATTTCAAGCTGATGAAAAGATTGCTCTGAATTTCCATTTCTGACAGTGGCAGAGAAACAGAAGCTCCTTTATTTCACCAAAAGCCACAGTTTCCATTCTGGGAAGGAATACAGAAGTTAAGTAGCCCATAGCACAGGCAATAGCCAAGCGGGAGCTTGTCTTGTTTGATCAATTGCTGGTGGTAGAATATTTTCTGTGAAATGAGGTAAAAAAAAAAAATTGACTCAACCACTGACATAAATTAATACACTAATGATATTAAACTTTGGCTCCAAAGCTGACTGCTGCTTCAGAGAGCTTGGAAAACTGAAGTTCTGAATTATGTACCAAACCTAGGCCACCGATTCATCTGGCAACATTTACAAATGTCATATCAATGCTTTGCCTGCAAAGAACAAAGTAGAAACACTGACAGGTCTCAGCAAGCTTGAAAGAGAGAGAATTTGGATAGAAATTCATGTGGAGTGCTTAAAACAGGTATGATCTGGATTGAGCTGTAGGTTAGTGTCTCAAGTACCTTATATAAGCAGGAGGTTTGAAAGCTTTCAGGTAAATTGGATTGGAATCAATGCTACTAGTAAAACTGCACCATATGACATAAGGAAGCCAAGAACTGCTTGATACAGCGAACAAACGTATTCACTGTGAAGATATTCAAGTGCATTTTATATGCAGCACTTGAATAGCATCTACATTTTGTACAGCGAGAGGAGGGTATTTTGGCTTGCAGTTGAAGATGCAGCTTCTGAAATCACATGACATCATGAATCTCAGTTCCCACTTGAGTTGGGGGAAGGAAATGGTGATTTATGGGTCATGGCAAAAATCTAAAAATTGGAATTGTTCAAGAAATGAGAAGGTAAAGAACAGGTTTCTACACCATTGTTTTTAAGCCAAGTTCAAAGCTTGAACCCTAACAAGAAGATTTTTAAAATGATATTAATAATGCTACCCAACACCTTTGACTAACCCGTAAGTAACAGCACTTCATTACAGAAAAGATTTTCGTATTGCTGCCCAAGAGCCACACACAGTTCCTGAAGCAAAATCCAGAATCTTCACCTTTGTGATGGTGGTGTGGGATTCATCATGTGCCACCTTAAGGCATTTGGACGGGATCTTGTTAGAGAAAAGAAAAGGCTGAGTGGCAAGATGAGTCCTGTTAAATCTACCTAAAAAAGAGACTAAAGTAGGTTTCAAGATCCTGGAACAAAGGTCTCTTGAGCAACGGTGATGCAGGCAGGCATCACAGGGGACCCTATTTTTAAGTTATGTTTAAAGGAATCTTTATTTTATGAATTTGTGCTGAATTTCTTTTTTGAGAGTTTAGGCGGGATGGAGCAGTGATGGATAAAGTGAAGGATAAAGTGAATTGGTAATACCATACATCATGTTAACAAAACATGGTCAAACCTCCTCTGTGGCCTGCAGATTGTGCTGCTCTACTGCTTACACAAATAGATACCCAGAAAATCATCTGTGCCAATGAGCCTCACTATAAGCTAGGCTTCAGTCCCACTATGACCGTGTCTGTTGATTTAGAAGAAATAAGTCACTGCTTCACCCGGTGTTGCTCCCAAATTTTATCCCCACAGCTCATTTGAACATGCTGACCTCACTGGATTGCAGCTGTGGAGTGTGGTAGCAGTGCTAAATCAGGATCTAGGTCCAGAGAAGCAGGGCATGACTCCTTACCAGGGAAAGGATAGGAAGGCAGATCATACAGTTAACTGGTTCAAATTTTGTACTAGGTCCAATCCAGCCACATGCTTCTGCCATGGTGAACCCCAAGCTACTCCAGGAGTGCTTCAGCTAAGTTGAAATAATTAACAAAGTATTACCAGATCTCTTATATACTTTTTTTTTCCTTTTTGTATTCAGCTCATTGTGGTTTTCAAAGAATATTATGAGCACAGAAAAGCATCATCCATTATGTAGGTGCATTGTTCCCTATTTAACAGATGTATTTCCAAAGGAGTTGAATTCACCTGACTGGTGTTTTCTTTCACAGTAGCTTTGTCTTCCATGGTACTGTGCCAAGAAAGTCATCTATTTGTGCCCTTAAATCTCAGTGGTGTCAGCAAATTACTGGCAACAGCACATATTAGTGTCTTCATCAGAGTGAGAATTTATGATGTCACTGCTAAATCCATCAGGGACATTACATCCTTATAATTCACAGCTGACTCTTGAACACATGAAAGGAATGGCAGTGTGCCAGCTAGCAAAGAATAATTGTGCTACTTACCTTTGCCATGACAATTTGCTTAAATAATAAAAATACACTGGTGCAACAAGGAAAAAATTAATGCACTGATAGACACACAGGAGAAAAACAGGGAAGTACTGAGCTGCATATTAAATATTAATCTTTGTGGCAGCACCATTTTCAGTTTCTGATACTTCAAGCTGATGGGAGCTTTGAACAATATTTACACTTCATTCAGTCAAGAGGAACGTGGCAGCATTATTTAAATTTTATTTTATGACCAAAGGATGTATGGCAGTAATTCATGTCAGGAAAAAATGGCACAGGCAGCAAGTTGCGGTAATTTCATATTTTTAATGCAAAATTGATTGACTATGCCTGAGAGAGGATATTAAGGGGGTATTCCAGGAGCCTAATTAATCTGGGAAAAAAGTCGAGCTCATTAATGAAAGGAATTTCTAAAATTTCTAAATTTATTTTAATAATTTCTAAAAACACTGGGCTTAGGCCTTCAGTATAGATTTCTGGATTCTTCATGCTCACCTTTTCTTTGAACTTTTTGTCAAAGAGAAAAGATACACAAAGATGAGAATGGTAAAGCTAACCAGAAAATGGGACTTTTTTTCCCCATGAGTCTCTTATTGCTGTTACGACCACTATAATTAGTATCATCATCATCATCACTGCTGCTATGAGGATCATTGCAAAAGCAGAGTTTTGTTTCAAAACTGCAGAATGTTGACTGGAAAGTATAATCTTCTGTATGAAAAATGTGTCAAGGTGCCTTACGGGAGCAGTAAGCAGAGCGCTTCTATGAGCTGAATGCTGAGGAAAGCGTCTCTCATGCAGCCCTGGTTCTGTCTGACTGTGTCATGGGCCTGCTGGTTATTGAGAATGATGGGAAAAGTAGTCCAGACAGCACGCTTGGCTCAAAGAGGAGAATTAGGGCACAAAGAGATTTCTATGGGATACAAAGCAGTCATGTTGGGGCCTACAGACCAAAAGTTTCCATTTGGAAAGCATCCATTATTGAATTAAAATACCTTTGCTTTTTAGCAAAAACCAAAACCAAAACAAACAAAACAAACAAAAAAATTCCCCCCAAAAAAAACTTTTCCCCCTCGTTCTCTACTCTCCACCCTAAAAACTATCTCTAAAAAAATGTTTTCATTAAAATTCAGCCTCACTGAACATTTTCAGTCAATTCAAATGGGCTTGTTTTTGGTAAAGCAGAGTTTTGCCATATTAGCCCCTATCTGACTTGTTAAATGCTGGAAAGGGCTCTGTAGATTTGCTTTTCAAAACATCACACTTAAACTCAGAGAAATGGGGGAGAGAGGGGAAAAAAGGAACGGGAAGCTTGGTGCAAGAAATCATCTATACAAGCTACTGAGGCTGCCAGGCAAAATATTAGTCTTCTGTTAAATTATGCAGCATGATATGAAAGCACATTTCTGAAAGGCAACAAAAGAGAAAAATGCTAAGAGAGAAACTGAATCTTCAAAGCCAAAGTCAGGGATGCTATTCTATGCTTCATGGTAATCCCCAGCTTACACCAGCTCTGTTTGGCCTCCAGTGCCAAGGGACGGTAAGCTCCAGTGATTTCACCACCATTATCCTGCAGCCTATGAATCAGAGATGTTGTGTTACTGCCAGGAAAAGGGAACCTGTTGAAAGAGATGTGCTCTGTAACCATGGCAGTCATCAAGAGGGTTACAAATTTTAACTGCATTAGTGAGTAAAGTAAAGTAAAGCAAACTGTCAGCATAAACCTGTGAAGGGGAAAAATCTAGAGGGAGGCAAACTACTGCAGTGATGATATTTCTGTGATTATGTATCTGGAGAACAGTGCATACCTTGTTATACGACTTATGAAAGAAGTAATAATTTGTGCTCCTTACATTTTGGAAGATGTGTACTACCACATATCATGTCATTAATGGTAAGAAAAGCTGTCTTATACTTACTGCAGTAAGATTAACACACAGGCAGACCAGACATTTCTGGCTTTTTATCCAAAATTTGTGAAGCACAGTTTCTCCTGCAACTTCTATTAGCCAGCCAGAAATATTACTATAATTGCTCTACAATATGTCATGGGTTATCTGCAATACCTGAGTCACTTTGTATTCTACATACCTCTAGTTCCTTTTAGTGTTCAGTCTGAATGGAATCATGTTGAGATGGGATTTATTGCTATAAATATTTTTCTTATGACTCTTTCCTTGTTCTTGTTTGACAGTCATAAAACCTAAACTGACACATGTTCATTGTGTGGTAATGCACTTAATCCACGCCTTGTTTCTGAAGTCCTAAAATCTGTATGCTGCATTGCACAAAGGAATGGCTTTTACAGTATTTCAGTCTTTATAAAGCAATCATTTGTGGATTAAGGGTGCATTTCCATACTGATGCATGCTGGCACACCTACTTCTTATTTCCATTGTATAAGTCAAGAGAGAACTGTGCTTGGTAAGAACATGTAGGTATATTGATGCAGGTACACTACATCTCAAGGGTTATCTGAGGCCATCCGAAAGCCAAATATGCTCGAGTGCCTGGGAGGCCACTAGGTTGATGCAAGGGAAGACTTTCCTTTGGAGCATTTTAGTGCTTTATGTGCTCAGACAATGCGAGCATGTTGATAAACTGTCATGCTATGAGAAGGTCAGGGTGCACCTGAGGAGATCAGGCCAAGCATACCTGGATAGACTGTTTGCAGGTTGCATTAGAGGACCTCAGTTGGACAGGAGGGTGGGATTGTGTATTCACATCTAGAGATGCAGCTGTAGTATATCTTGTCCGAAGAATGCTGAACACACGTACATGTGGCTAACTCAGGGAGGGAGCAAAATCTATGGCACCTTTTTTTAAATTAAAATGACTGGTGGAATTGGGACTAAATAACATCTTGTTCCCTAACCGTGAACCTACAGGGACAACACATTCACTGTAGCACCTGAAGAAAATACTGTACCAAGGAATCATCTCCATTATCGGTGAGTTCTTTGGAATGCTAAGGTGTGACATATTACTCACTTGATCTACTGTGTCAAAATGCATGTATTTTATGAATAATCCATCTCAAAAATGTGGCTGGTGTCAATCCATTTGTCTAAGATGGTATCAGATTGAAAACTGCCATGATATTGGTTTTTGGATTTGATTCAGATTTGATCAGAAACATGAGTGAATGATTTTTATATTTGGAAGTATAATCTCTAAAGGTCCATGTATCCACACTGCTATGTCCAACTATTTCTGTACACATTTTGAACCCTGAACAAAATACAGCCTACACCCCCTCCCATGTCTGCAAGGGAACATGTTCATACCTTAAGGACTCCACTTTTGTGAGTCTTGCAAGAAGACCATTTAATGCCATGTAGGCATAAAATACATTTATGGTCTTTTGCAGGTCAGCTTAAGCAACAAAAAAGGCAGCAACTTCCTCATAACCCACAGAGAGTGAAGAGACTGACACCAGTTTAGGAGTTGGAGGTGCTAGCCTTTCAGCAACCTACTCAAGAAGCATGGAGAGGCAAGATCAAACCTGTTGATTTACAGGCCAAATGGTTCATACCTGTGACACATGCTGCGAGTAGAAGATTATTGCAGCAGAACAGCTGTGATCTCAGGATTGCTGACTAGATCTCATTGCTATCATCCTTGTCCTGTGTGGGCTAGATAGGCTGCACATGCTGTATGGAGCAATAAGTCAAGGAGGATGCAAGAGTTTTTAATAAAATAGTATGATGAGAAAATATCACACTTCATCTCTAGATGAAGTATCATCTGGTGATCATCACATGAGCCAGAGACCAGACGAGGGACATCTTTTCTGTTCCACTAATGTTCTTTCAGCAAGCTGCAGTGACAAGGGCAGAAAGAAGGTTGGGTGTGGTGTTGCAGAGGACAGATAATTGCTACCTTACACCTGAGCTTCCCCCTATTCAGCAAGGGACTGAAGATCTCTGTCTTTGTTCAGGCTTTTAGCCAACTTCCCTGTTTGATAAAAATAACTTAATAGTGAATGGGAGTTTCGAGGCAAACTGGCAGAAGGTTCTACGTGTGTTTGTTTCAAAGCTGAAGTGATCAGCAAGTTCACAAGGTGTTTGTCAAATGAGGCAATTTTTCTTTATAATTGAAGGTCTGAGAGTACCTCAGATACTTGGAGTAAATAAAAAAAAAAATTTTAAAATAAATCAAAGAAGTGAGAAAGTGAGAATAATGCCCCTCTTTGTGTTGAGGAATGCCATTGATCCCCTAGACTGCTTTCAGTGTGGTGATGTTTGTCTGCCTGTTGCTGTACCCCTCTTAGCACAACCAGCTGTACCCTGAACCTGCAGCAAGTCTGTGCTGCTCTGAGGGCTTCCCAGAGAACCTGAAGAGACTGTGTCAGTGACTTACAGACTTTTGTTCTTAAATACAGATTAATTAGTCATGCTATTTTCTTGCAAGAACTTGATTGTCAGTCACATAGGGACATCCATTTTTGCTCAGCAAAAATTGTTGTGTGGAGGGACAGGAGAGAAAGGACCAGCTCTTTTGGTTCTCTGCAGTTTAGTGAAATAACAAACTCTGCTAAATGTTTATATATACATTCCCACACCTTCACACATGTTTTGCTTATGTAGGCAGAATGTTGTAATCAGCATCTCTTTTCCTCTCTCATCCTTTCTCTGCAAAGTGATCAGATGAGTACCTGCATTTCGAATTCTCCAATATCCAGTTTCATTCACAAAAGTATTGCTTTTTTTTTTTTTGCTTTTTTTTTTTTTTGTGCAGGGAGGCTCTTTTGCAGGTACTTATGGAGACTGTTTGCATTGTGCCGGATGTTCAGCACGCTGTTAGCTACACGTTTGGCAACAAAATCCTACTTTGGAGCAGGAATTGCAACTCATGATGGCCAGAAGTGCAGTTGCACCTTGCTGTTTAAAGGGTCCTTCTTTCTTGGTGACTTTCCACAGAACTGAAAACTAGGTATATCTTTCTCTATGAGGGGGACTCTGTATTGTATAAAAGTACTCTCCTTGAGATATTTTCCAGTATCTGCTTGATTATAATGTTCTATTTAAACAAACTAGCAAGCCTGTCTGAAATGGTACTTATTGCAGGGCAAGAGGCTTTTGACCTTCTGTGTAATTATTCCCAGCTCACCCTTGGAAGTCTGCATTACACTAAACTGAATTTGTGGCATTGTGTGGTGCAAAAAGAAACTGAATTGTATCCATTAGTAAATTTGAACTGGAATGCATAGTAAATGTCAAGACTCTTAATTGTGCTTTCTATAATGGCTTCTAAGCTTACTAAGGAACAATCAAAAGCTATTAGTTATGACTAGGTAAACATTTTAAGGATTTTTTTATTCCAGAAGACTCTTTACTTCTATTTGATGAGTCTTTGTACATGACAATGTAAAGCTATGAAAGAATAGATGTGTTTGTGATAAAACTAGTCTGAGGACTTTTATGAGAACATTCAGGCCTAAAGACTTACAGTTTCAAAGTTTTTCCTATAACTCTTTCTTCATTAGTCTATATTACAGCAAAGCCTTTCTTCATGCTAAAGAATCTGAGATGTATTCTTACCTATGAGTCTACCTTCTGTGCCAGGCATTTTTCCTGTTAGATATAATCTCTTCCCTGCTCAGCAGTATGAAGCTGACCATGGGAGTGATCTTCCTTTTTATATGGAATCAGTGATAGACAATCTAGACAAAATCTGGTTTCTTTTCTAGAGTAAGATTGTTATTTTTTTTTCAAAGATAAACAACAGTCTTGTGAAAGATCTGATCAAGAGCAACATAAAGAGAGTTTCTTCCTTTGGCCAGTTCTTACCCAACATTTGACTGAAAGCTAGAAAGAAGGCAAAGACTGCAGCTTCCTGCAACAGCTCCTCAAAAGCCAGTTTTATCTGACTGACTGTACACATCCTTATCTGAGACTGAGAATCTGTTCAAAGACAAAGATAAGTATTTGGCTGCAGCAGCAAGATTGGTTAAGATACAATGCTTCTCCAGCCAGCAGCACAAAAGGGAACAATGTGATTAGCATTAGATCTAGGTTAGATCTCAGCTCACATAACCACATACACATTTAAGTTGCACGGAGTTGAAGCAGCTTTCAGCAGAAGAATGAGTTAAGTCCAGAGCAACACTTGAAATCTTATCAGTGAAGCCCTAGTTCTGCCACCATTACTCACAATCTCATTTAGATATTGAGAAAAAGTGGGTATGGGGCTATATCCCACGGCACTTCAGTAACCTCTAAACTCTGATATATAGCAGTGAAGCAGAAGCATGACAACAACAAAAATAGAAACCCAAACAAGCAAACAAAAAAGGCGATTTGCTGAGAAGTAGTCAAATAATTTAAGAGGCACTGGTCACTGTTACAACTGGACATCAAAGTACAGCGTCAGACTGTGAAAACTTAGTATTTAGACTCCTATACTTCGTGTGTCCTTTGTCCCTGCAGACACAGGGAAGACCAAAAAGAGATACAAGGTATAGGGAAGATGTAATTTAGGCTGCCTGAATCTAGGCTCAAGTGCTTCAAAGTTCACCACCTTAAAAATGCCTTCATTTACTGCTCTTAACAACAGCTGCTTCTTAGTAATCATGAAATGAATTTATGCTGATTAACCATTAGAAAATTGTGCAGATAATAGTAGAAATGTGTAAAATCATTAAGATATAGTTGTTTGCAACTGGCTCCTTTTTTCCCCCAAATGGAAGCATCTATTAAAGCTATACAGTTCATCTGAAAAAGGATTGCAAAATTAGAGGTGTTGCCTACAATGACTATGTGCAAGAACAAGGATGCTCTCAAGAAGGCAGTGAAAGAGACATTAGAAACCTGATGAGAAGAAATCCAGAAAGTAAGTTGTTCACAAGCAGTTTTTGAAAAGATTACCCAAGATAAAATGTCAAAAGAACCTGACAGTCAATAAGAGACTTATGTTTTACATCTTGATTTCTATATAGTCTCAACTAATAGTGTCATAGGAAACTAGAACATGTACTCAATAGGAAGTCATTATAAGAAATATTAGTAAAAAAGATGCTCGTTGTCATTTAGTTTCTTCACAAAATTAATTCAGGTTGTGGGTTTATTGATATAAAGAGGTAGATTTTAAGTAGAGAGGAGGAAGGATGCATGACAACCACAGTAAAGGAGAAGGAATAACTACCTCTATACCACTAGAAAAGTGGTAAGATAGAGATAAGCAAAAGCAGTGTGAGATGATGCCAGTGATGACCTATTTCTTTTTCTAAAGAGTAATATTGCCCCATTAATTCCTCTACTAGTACCCTATCTATGTGAAATCAAACTGCCCCAGTGCTTTACAACACAACTTGCTCCTGTCTTATGAGGAGGTGCTGCATTAGAGTGAGATTTGCCCTCCCTATCTCAAGTAGCTGGGCTGTGTCTGTCACTCAAATATTGGTCATTGGGTGATCTCACCCACAAGCTACCACCATTCTCTTGCCTTTAAGTCCATTAGGAGTCTAAATTCAGGTACCTGATAATCTTCACGCATCCCTGGCAGCATTTGCAGCACACACATTCATGAATACATATTTCCCTAAGCGAAGGGTAAAGCTGATTAATAAATGGACACCATTATACAATTGTTGGGCAATCAAGGTCTAGGGGCAGTGTAAATAAAAGCAGCAGGACAGTGTGAAAAAGAATAAAGGCACATGGGATATCCCTGGCTTTTAGGCAGTTGTGGAGTAAGGCAGTAGATCTACTGAAAGAAGGGTCCTTTTCGTGGGTCCTTGATTCCTCAGGAGCACAGACTAGGTGGGAGGGACTAGTTGGGGATGAGGCTGGCTTTAGCTTTAGCTCAGTGTCTAGTCTAACACAGGTCTCAAAGCCAAAAGGGGGCTTTTAGGTAAGTCCAAAAGACTGGGACCCTACTGCTCTTTGGGTATCTCTCACCTGGTGCTTGGCTTCATCTCAGCTACTATGATGTGTGTTGAACAATGCCTCAAAACTGTCCATTGTTTTGAGGTTTTTTTTGCTTTCTCAACCAAAGCCAGTACCTGCCATCCTTGTCTCTGATGCCACATGTGCTTCAGGCACACCTAAAGCCAATCTGAGGAGCAATTTTATTCTGGGTTGGCCCTGGATGAACACCTGATGGTGACATGACACTACCACCTCTGGACTGGGAGTTAACTTCACTACATCCTGAAGAGAAGTGAAATGATGCACAATTCGCTCCTCTACCTCTAGGACCCATGGCAAAGAGAAGCTGGGGTGGTGGTGTGGTAAGGAAAGGCTTTGTGGACGCCTGAGGGACCTGAGAGAGGGGAAGAGAAGTTAACTTCATCAGCCTGAAAAGGAAAGTAGGAAGGCAGCAGTGCTGAGTGAGAGATCCTGAATACTCTTAATGTGGTGTCAGACACATCTATAACCAGCCATGGCTGATCCCAAAAAGGAGGACGTGTGCCCACACTATGTTGTTTTTATGAAAAATCCACAGGATTTATTAGGATTTTTAAATTAGGAAATGTGACAGAAAGATGAAGTAAGCATATATTCAAAAAATTCTGGACTTACATTGCCTAATGTGTATCCATGGATGCACTGAGCAGCATTCAGCTCTGAATATAGCTACCCTACCTGATCAGGACCCTAGTTCACTTTGGGATACAGTTTCCCCTAAGCAGCAACCAAAGCACTAATCATCTCTTCATGCAAAACTGCAGATGCTTACCTCTGTAGTAAACCACTGATGTTTTAGAGGACTGCTGAAGGCTGTTGAGTATCACATGGATGCCTCCTTTTTCGGTCAAAAGAACTGACTGCCTTCCAGTCAGAAACCTGACCAGAGTTATGGCCAGGCATCACAGTGGTTCATCTCTTACCTGGGTGGACAGTGATTTCCACAGGGCCTACTAGCTACCCACAGCAATGCCTGAGACTGCTGAGTAGGTTGTACACACACTACTTATAGACAAATGTCAGCTGCTGAGTGGCCTTCCTCTTCTGTGTCCGGTCTGTCAGGAGCTCACTACTTCAGGTGACCTGAGGTTTACAGGAATCCAGGGAATCACATGCCCTACAATGTTCATGAGACTTTTTTTAAAAACAAACAAACAAAACAAACAAACAAAACCAACAACAACACAAACCAAACCAAACCAAAAAACCACACACCCAAACAAAAAAAACCAAAACCAAAACCAAAACAAACAAACAAACAAAAAAACGAAAAAAAAAAGATGCTGCAAATCAAACCTGTGAGGAATTTGTAGGATGTGTACTGAATTCATCCTCCCTGTAAAGGCAAGAATCAGCCCAATGAACCCAAAGACTGAGCTGGGCTGGCTCCTCTGGCTACAATAACACCTGTAAGTCACACAGAGGTGGGAAGCACCCACGAGCACTGCAATGCAACTGCCTGTACTTTTGTACCAGGCAATTTTTTGGTCTCTGAACTGCACTAGCATTCTTCCAAACAACAGCTGAAAATACCTGAGAACTTAGTATGGCCCAAAGATCCTTCCCAACAGGCAACAGAATACTGCTATCCTATTTTGGAGACTAAGAAAGTTGAACAGTGCAGACAAGAAATGTCCTGTGCCAGCTGGCATCAATGGACGAAAATGGTTTCAGGATAGGGTTTTTTAATGTTTTAATATACCTTTAGATAGTAGGGAAATTTCTCTGTTCTTGCAACTTGGTGGCCCATGACTTCAGCAGCAAGTTTGTCCACATGTTTTTAGTAGCTAAAGCAGTTTCTATTTTATCCCACTTTATTGAAATCTAGGGGCTTGCCAAGAGCTGGGAGTCAGAGATTTAAGATACCCTAGAATCATCAAATATTCTGTCCTGGAAGGGACCCACAGGGATCATTAAAGTCCAGCTCCTGGCCCTGCACAGGACAGCCCCAAGAATCACACCATATGCCTGAGAGAATTGTCTAAATGTTTTTTGAACTCTGTCAGGCTTGGTGCTGTGACCACTTCCCTGAGGAGCTTGTTCAGTGCCCGACCACCATCTGGATAAAAAACCATATATAAACCTCATATTAAGACATCCATGAAACGTCTTATACAGCTAAGAAGGAAGACAATAGAGCTGAGAGATTTTATTTTCATTTCTGTGCAATTTTGAATGAAACTCATTAACTGCTTACACTGGGCAGAGAGCTGTGCACAGCTATCCATGGGCTGGGTGAAGTATTTTTGTCAGAAAGTGGTTGTGGGCAGGGGAAGTGGTAAGATGTGCGAGTCTCAAGTCCCTTATCTAAATGTGTATTGCTCGAATAATCAGAGATGTCCTAGAGTACCTGGCCTCAGCTGCCTCTCCGTGATGACAAGGGTCACCAACAGGCCAGGATTCACAGCTGCTGATTTCACATGGGTTGTCTGCTTGCCTATGTTTAAAGTACTGACATGAATCTTGTAGGAGCCTTTGCCCGGAATATCTGGAATATCTGCTGTCCTATCTGAGGAAGCCATTGAGGATGAAGACCTTGATGTCTGGGTGGTTGATAGTAGGTGTAGAGAAGAATTAACTGTCTCCTGCAGGCACCTTGTGCTGCAGCTAAGTGCAAACATTCAGCTGGGAGAGGTGTCTACATGTACTTTAGATGCATAGCTTAGGGCAGAGAAATTGCAGTGAAGGAGTCTAATAAATTGCTTTGTCACAAGCATAACCAAAGCAATGACGGGCTCACACTCAGTGGAGCAGGCAAAATTCTGTGGAAACCAGCCAGTTTGGTTTAGCATTGGCTTTAGAAGTTCCTTAATGTTACTTGCTAATGGTGCAATTGTACTTACTTGGGAAGGACTTCACAGGGAAGAGCAATCACACTGTCTTGCAAAGAAGCTGAAAACCAAGCACATTTATAAATGCCTCAGTGAAGAACTCAAAAATGGCCACTAAACAACCCTTGTAGCCATCTGGTCTCCTCTCCAGTTTGAGTGTAGAAGGGTAGATCAGGCAGGTGGTGATTCTGCCTTTGGATTTTAAAAGCCTGGGCTATGACTTCTCCCTGTTTTTTCTATCCTAGTACCTAAAATTCTTCGTATGGACTCTCAGAAAGTCCCTGCTTAATTTTGAATACACAGAGCCTTCAGCACAATAGTGTATTGGTGACAAAGAACCACAATGGCCCTTGAAGCTAGGATTTCCTGATGCAGGGTGCTTGAGCATTCAGAGTCACTGAGATGTCCTGGACGAATTGCTGTGGTTTCTGTAACAGACTTGTACAGATACTGCAGAGGCAGTGAATGCTTCAGAAGGGAAAACCTTTCCTTTCACAAAACCGACACTCTGGTGATTAAGGGTGACATCTTTGCAATTCTCAGTAGAGCTCAAACTGCTTCCATTAGAGTCAGTGAACCCAGTTGAAGTAACTATGTAGTATTATATAGCAAACACAGCCATCTTCAAATATGTTTGGTTTTTTTCCCCTGTAAATGGTTGGAAGAGAAAGGGGCTGATAATTAGCTGAGCACTGTGACATAGGTTTTGAATTCATTCTATTGCCTAGGTAAGAAGTTATAAAAAAGAATAATAGGCCCTATTCATGTACACAAGGCAATCCCAGGGGATACTGCTGAATGAAACAAAAAGATAAATAATTTAAAAAACTGGATTTTATTTATTTGGGCATAGCAGGATAAACAAGGTGGAGAATGTATTGTACCAGTTCTCAAAATTGCATCAGAGGAACAATAATTAGCCTTTTAATTACTTTCCTCTGTAGTCAGCTTAGATCAATAGCAACTTCTCTGTTTGTCTTTTCTTTTCTTTTCTTTTCTTTTCTTTTCTTTTCTTTTCTTTTCTTTTCTTTTCTTTTCTTTTCTTTTCTTTTCTTTTCTTTTCTTTTCTTTTCTTTTCTTTTCTTTTCTTTTCTTTTTTCTTTAAAAACATTGCGTGACTGTGAAGGCATGGGAACAGAAAAAAGATCTTAAGAATTTGGCAGGTGAAAGCTGCTGTAAGTGACATATATGCACCTCCCCTTCAGTGTTGCTGAAATAAAGAGGAGATTTGTGGTGTGTATATTTTTGACAGGACAACAAAAAATCAGACCTGAGTAAACGAATCTGTGACTTGTTTCCACCTGCAAAGAGAGCCTCCCCAGACTGAGCACACTGGAAGTGACTCACAATCACAATAAAGATCAAGGAATGAGTTTTTTATAAGAATTACCTGTCTAATCACCAGGGATCTGGACTTGACAATCCAGGCCTGTATTCCTAAAATAGGTTTTATATGCTAATGCCAAGAGGGTGAAAACAAGAAAAAGAGAACTACCTAAAAGACATTTTTACTGAAGCCTTCTCTTCCTCCTCCTCAGCTCATTACATCTTCCAGTCTGGTGGCAGAAGGCAACAGCCCAGAAATTTCTGCTGTATGCGTCATTTGCCTCAGGATCAAGGACATTTAAGTGGAAGATCAGGTTCTTCTTAGAGGGCTATGCTTAGTATCCCTTTCATGTGAGTTACTTTGATAAAGCTCCATAAATTAAAACAAAAGGACAGAGAAATCTAAGAAGGAAAGGGCTGAACTTTAGGTACATCTCATCCAAAAGCAAACAGAAGACTCACACTTGCTCAGCCTAACCTGACTGAGCTCACTAGACTTGCTGAACTGATCTGCTGTTTGACCTGAAAGTTGCCTTGGTATTCACATGCCCCAGCATGCCCAAAAACACTGGTCTGAATAGTACTGGGGCTTAGTTCCAGTCTAAAACATGCTGAGATTCAGAGCCTGACAGAGCAGAATGGCCTGATCCAGAAGTTTCAAGGGGTGTTTCCACACACAAATCTAAGAGGTGGGTTGAGGACAGTGGGCACTTATTTTCTCACAGCCTGGATGAGCATCTACAACTCTGGTGGAATGAGTCCTAGACCCTGGTGCTTACAACTAGAGGATTCAAGAGCTACACTTGAAAGGATCTTCTAGAACCTCAGCCAGCTCTGTTCAATCATGCCACTTATCATTATTTACAATAGGAATATGCATATAGAAAATATAAATTGGTAATTTATTCCGTTAGTTGCAAGTAAATGAAAAAAAAAAAAGCCAAGACTTACTTTCTGCTCTATCATAATAAGTTAGCTGCATGAATGTGTCCCGTTTTACAACACTATATACAAAATGCTTTTCTTATATACAACTTTTGGCTGGAGAACAAGTGCAACAGGAAAAACAACAATGTAAACAATTCCATTTAACTACATTTATCTGGGCAAATACACAGAAAAGTTTGGACAAGCTTTGGCTTTCAGAGAGATTCTCAAGCTGAAGGCCACAGTGCCAAGATTTCATTACTTTTATGTTGAAATAGTTGTTGTTGTGCCTCAAAAAAAAGTTGGAAAACTGCATCCAAATATTGTAAATGAATTTGTACTTAGTACTACACTCCTCCAATGGCAAAGAGAGAATGAACTGGGTGATGTAACAACTATTTTCCATCTCAAAGTTCTGCTATGCAGTATATCTTCTTTGATAATTATTGTGATTTCCTTTAACAACTTGAAGACTGCCTCAAGCTTTGGTAGAGTAGTGCCATTTATTTACAGTGGCATTATTAATTATAATAATTGTATATTTCCAGACATATTTTATACCATGGTGTATTTTGCTGTTCCTCCATGAAATTTCCTCCATGAAATATTTTAAACTTGGTGACAAAATAGTTGAAGACTATGTGTTTGTCCAACATTCTGTGGACACTTGAATGAGCAGTAGCACATAAAACAGAAATCAAATTTTGTTTCAAAACTTGACACATTCTCAAAACAGAGGGTCTCTGTGACTTGGGAAGTTAATTTTTTGAAATTTCTTGCAAACAGGAAATTTCAGCAGAAATATTAAATAAATATGTAATAACTTAAAAACTAATTGAAAACCTAGCAAAACTTTTGGGTTTTTTTCTACTGTACTTTTTCTTTCTCAAGGGGTCAAGTAGGTACAATGCAGAAGTGTTGTCACAGTCTCCTCAAATAGGTAAGATACAGCTTTGATGACTGAGTCTTGTTATACTAAGTTAAAGGATGAAAGAATAACAGCCTGAAAACAGTTTAATGATATAAAGTATCTGCAATGACAATTAGGTGAGAAAGCAGGAAGGACTGCCATAAATACTGTGGTAGATAGGGGACACCTCATGCAAGCATCCAAAATCTAGCAGGGCAACTTGCTTCGTACAGCTCTGGTAGTACCATTTAGTGCCTTTGATTGTGCATAGATATTTGCTGAACATTTGGTTTGAATTTGAAAACTCCCTTCTTCAGTTTTATCATGTGAAATAGAAAGAAGCAGTAACTGTGCCATGATTCTGTGATTGCCTCATGAGTAATCATAAGAAGCACAGAGATTTGTAACACTTCAGACAAACCATAGGAAAAAAAAACATTCAAAGGGTAAAATATTCCAGAGACAAGAGGTTCAAAGACAAGAAAATACATGCTTGTGAAAAGAAAAATCCCTGTATCAGATATGATAGCTGTATGGAAATGATGAAGCTGCAACTCATGAATGAAGTGGGTTGGATGTGCTAAACAGCTGTTCTTCTGTATTTGAAAAGAGACTGTAAGTTTTGCCCATTATATACCATGTTATGAATGGAGTAGAGAAGTTACCATCTGTAACTACAGAGGAGGGAAGGCAACATCTGCTGGAGAACTTGCATCTAAAAGTCATAAGGAAATTAGCCAAGATCTTTGAAGACTTGTGGCAAATTTTTAGCAAAACTTGGAAAACTGAAGAAATTCCTGAGGATTTAAAAACTCTTGGTATTGGTTTGGTGTTTGAAAATGATGAAAGCAATGACACATGTAGCTATCAGATAATTATCCTGACAATGTTAGTTAGAAAATACGGGGCCATGGGTTTTGGACTGCAGAACAAAGAAATAGAAGCTGTAAGTATTTTGGTTGGAAGGTAGGGTTTGTTTGTTGTCTTTTGGTCTGAAGTTGGCAATGGTAACTAGACTGATGTCACATACTTGGATTTCTCCAAGGCATTTGACTTTATATCAATTATGTTTCAAGTAAGAAACATGAATTATATAAAATTAACACAGCGTAACACATAACAAGTATGTCATAAAGTGAGGCCTGGACAGAGCTCAGACAGTTGTTACAACAGAAGAGCAGATCTATTTCCAGCACTGACTCTTAAGCTGGCACTGTTCTGTATTTTCATTAACAACATTGATGACCATATGAAGTGTTTTCAAATGGGGTTTTTAGGCAACATAAAGTTTGTTGGGTTAAAAAAATATATCAGAGAACACAATACAGGCAGCATCAACCTATTTGCTTAAACTTCCACAGTCCCCTAAAATGTGTTTCAGTACAGACATGCACGAGACCTCTAGAAACAAAGGCTCAAAGAAACAATTCCTTTCACAGGATGGTGGGCTTCACTCTCGGTAGACTTCAGGTTGTGTTAAGCCCTTAACAGAGCCTTACTGGTCTGGCTACTTTCCATGGTCAGCAGGGAGAGACAGGCGTATCCTGAGGCACTTTCCAAATATAGTCAGGTTCTGACCAATGTTCATTAACACTTAAAAATCTTTTATTGTTTAATCTTTTAATCCTATATAAGCAACATAAGTGCAATCAAGGGGCCATATTTGGGGGATGTGTAAAAAGTTAGACGAGATGTGTGTAGTTCTGGGCCCCACAATTTAAGAAGGATGTGAAGGTACTGAAGTGCATGCAGAGGAGGACAACAAAAGTGGTGAAAGGGTTGGAAGGCATGTCCTGTGAGGAGTAGCTGAGGACTTTGGGCTTGTCTAGCTTGGCGTACAAGAAGCTGAGGGGTGACCTCATTGCTGATACTACAGCTTCCTGAGGAGGGGAAGTGGAGATGGAGGCGCTGACACCTTCTCCCTGGAAACCAGTGACAGAACATGAGGGAATGGTTCAAAGCTGTACCAGGGGAGAATCAGACAGGACATCAGGAAACCTTTATTGAGAGGGTGCTCAAACAAACTTCCTAGTGAGGTGGTCAGTGTCTGAAGCCTGTAAGTAGATAAGGTGCATTTGGAAAATGAGCTTAATAATGTGCTTTATCTTTTAGTTAAACCTGAGTTGGTCAGGTAGTTGTACTAGATGATTGTTGTATGACCATTTCAGCTGAAATTGTTCTATTCTATTCTATTCTATTCTATTCTATTCTATTCTATTCTATTCTATTCTATTCTATTCTATTCTATTCCAGTGCCTAGCTTCCTTTTTCCACCATGGCTCTTAAAGGAAAGAGAGAAAAAACACAGCCCATGGATCTGCTGGTTCTAGCATCAGGAAGTCAACTGACTAACCCTCACACTTGAATCCAGTTTCTGGATTAGAGCACATCCTTAGCAGTATTTCTGACCATATTTAAGAGGCTCTAAATCCACTCTCAAGCTTTTCTAGTTTTCAACCATCATAACTGCTAGGAAAATTCATCTAATATCAAGGCCAAGTTCACCTAAATTGAGCTTCAAGACATTACCTCTTGTTAAGCCTTTGGCAACAAGTTTGGAAAGCATCCCATTATCTGGTCTCATCATACACACTAGCATATGGAATAAATGAGCTCTCCTCTTCAGTGAATTTTGTAAGCTGTACATCTTAACCCTTAGGAAAGATCTGTCTCCCAATCATTAGGTCTCATTTATAGACACACTGGTATTTCCACTCTTCTTGAAATGTGGATTTTAGACAGGCTTGGTATCTCTATCACAGTAACACCATTGTCAAAGCTGTGTGGACAGCCTTGGCATTTCCCGGTCTTTATGGAATATTCTCCTTTTTATTGTTCAGGGTCACTGATGCTGTTTTGTCACTGGAGTATTCAGAGATTCAGTTCCAGAAAATTATTGAATATTTTGTATGGCCACTTTTTCTATGAAAAGTGGTCAAGACAATAGAGTAAAAAGAATGGAATCTAACAAAATCTAATAGAATCAAATTGAATAGAAGAAATTTCAGTTGGAAGGGACCTACAATGATCATCTAGTTCGACTGCCTGACCACTTCAACCAAAACTTAAAAGCCTGTTACTAAGAGCATTGTTCAGAATTTGGACTTGTTAAATTTAATCTCATTAATCATAGCGCAATGCTCTAATCTATCTAGATCCCTCTGCAAGCCTGTTGTCCCTCAGGAGAATCAACAACACCTCCCAAGCTACATGCTTGTTAATTTCCACATTGTGACTTGGAATGTATCTCATATGTTGCATCTTCAGTAACTTGCTGAGGAGGACTTCCCACTCTTCCTTTGTGTTCAATATCCAGATCCATGTTTATGTACTTTTCCCTCTCTGTGAACCAGTGCAGCTTTATCCCAGCTGGAGGAAGGGCTACACATGAATGTTCTTGGGAGGAGCAGATGCAACCTTGGTTTCACCTGCTTGCATGCTCAGAAGTCGTCTAATCACCAGGTTTGAGTTAATGCAGGCATCAGTGAGGCTTTCCTTTTCTGTACCTGTGGCACGTATAGCACCACTTGATTCAACATGAGCACATTTAAAATAATGTTTATTTATTTTTGTCCCTCATCTGGGACAGGGCACGAGGACTAGAGTCTTTAATAAAGCCAGCTTGAACAAAATTGCTAACAAATTGATACCATCATTCTGTAATCATCTGCCATACTGTCTGCCAGCTACTTCAAATTAGGAACATTTCAAAGTTAGAAATTATGATGAAATGCAATGCACAGCTGCAGTCTGACTCTAATATACGCCTGTTCTGCTATGGTGTTTCAACTATGCAAAGCTGGATGAAGAACAGAGACCCACAGGTGGTGGTGGAAATAAGTGAATTATTTCATGTTGTAATTTAAAGGGCAAAATCTTCAAGGCACTAGCTCTGGAGACCTCTGAATGTCACTTTAGTAAATATGAGCTGTCAGTATGAATGATTTTTGGCTCACTAGTGTATTGAGAGGTAATGGTCTGCATAATGGTTACACATGAGCAATCATGATGAAGGAGAACACTTAATACATCATCTTACATTGCCCAAAATCTAAGGCTGGAGATTAACTCATCTCATCCAATCTGATGGACCTGTGATTCTGAAATACTATGAAGCTTGAGTATTTTGAAAGCCCCAAAAGATGTATTTCATAAGGTACTCTGAATTCTCCATGCATGGCCTTGTCGAAACCTGATAAAATTTAAATATTATCAGCAAGTAAAACAGATCTTCAATGAATAACAGCATTTTCATAAAGATCAAAAGGTTTAATACAGGTCTCTCCTGGCTATCACAGGATATTTTCTGCAATTTCAGTAATAATGGACAAGAAACAGGCAGCAATAAAAAGACCATCAAGGTCAGCTCCACTTGACTAACATAATGAATTGTTGTTGTTTTTAAAACTGGGCTTGGGATGTGAAAGAGCACAGATCTCCTGAAGCCAGTTGAGCTCCTGCAGGCTGCATCAGCAGAAGAGCTTGTTGAAGGATAACAGGGAGAGTCCTTCTGAGAGGCACCACGTGCTGCTCAGGTAAAAAATTCCTCTGCTACCAGGTGCTCTGAGCATGACAGTAAAGCAAGGATAAGCTTTGTGTTAAAACCAGTGTGCTCCATACAAGTCTGTAACATTTCTGTAATGATGGCTTGTTAAATTTTGTTTTCCACGAACTATATCAACTCAGTTTGCATGGTTTTTCTTTCATTATTTAAGTAATGTCCACCTGCTGGACTATTTTGCCTGGTATTGATTGACATCAGGATGACACATCATTGATAATTATCAAGTCACTCCAAGTACACTTTTGAAGTGCTGGCAAAATGCTTGGTTTGGTGTAATAGAATGTTATTAATTCTATTGCTGTTAAAACGTGGCAGATGTTTCCAATTGTTCCTCAACTTTTCATTTTACTACTCTATTGTTTAAGAAATGTATATCTGTAAATTAAGAAATACCATTTGTTAGGTTTCTTAATTACGGGTGTGGTAGAAAACATTTCATCCTCAGTGGGTGATATGATGATATAATGGAAGATTTAATGATTTATTCTTTATTTTTATGCATTATGAGTAAGTAACATGTAAGATGGTCATATACTTCTGTAAGGTATAGTTGTTCCAAATCTACTGGGAAGGCAGAGATCTTAAAAATTTATTGCCCTGCTATTTTTATTCTGTATTCTCAGTGGTTATCAAAGGTGTGGGATTATCAGTAGCCCAAAAGACAACATGTCAGCATTAGATGTTGAGTGCGGATGTACAAAGAATACTCTTGAATGATGATAGATCATCTCAGGGCAATTTTAGAAAGTGTTAAAATTAATTTGTATATCACCTTCAGTCTTTCAAAATGGCTAGGTTATAGCTACAATGTCTAACATTTCTCATGTATCATTACCAGTCATTAGCAAATGTCACCTGTCATGTTTTCCAGTTACCACGTTACAACATGCATTTCTGCTTCTTGATGACTGTGAATTGCCCCTGTTCGATCCTGAACTGTTGGGACAGCTGGTGGGAACATCCAAGATGTCAATTATCTCATATGTTTGGCAGATGGACAAGACCTTTTCCAGAAGACCTTTCTGACAGACTCTTACTGAAGCTGTCATATCTCCCACCTGACCCTCATCCTTACTACATTTGTTTCTGTCAGAGGATTTTGCTATGTGTTTTTGTAATTACTTTCCACAACTTATCATAAAACTCATATTCTTAGCAATGAACTGTGAAATGTAACAGATGGGATTGCAAACTCCCGAAATACCAGAAAGCAGACATTTTCCATGGTAGCTATACAGTCATGCAGCGATGTTAGTGACATAAGAAATTGCCTGAGACTTGCAAATCTTTCAAGAACACCTGCAAAAGTGGTGCTTATTTTTTGTTTAAAAAGTACCATGAATCTCTATAACTGTTACCCATATTGGGCTGTAAATTCAACCCTTTGATTCTGAAAAATGACCTTAGGGAGAATGGTCCACCAGAAAACTTCAGAATCAGGTAAGGCACAAACCTGAGACAAACAAAACAGGTCTACAGTAAAAGTTATTGATGGTTCTGCACTGGTTTTCACACCCTGTGAAAAGAATCAAGTCTTACCACTCTAGATTATTATACTTATTCTTGTAGGGTTTTGTACAGTTTTGTACCCTTCCACTGGACATGTCCCAGGAATAATGAGCATGACTAGTGATAGAGAAAAGTCACCTTTTCAAAAAGCCTTGTGCTCAAGTTGTCCTTTGCATAAAATACTATCGATGTCCACAGTACCTATGCCTCACTTAACACTATGTGAAATATTCTAGGCATCTAGAGAAGATACATACATTTGAGACTGGTTTTAAAACTCATTAGAACAATATCCAATTCCTGTTTTTAAAAAGAATGTTTACCTGAGGCTTCTGGCCAAATTCTGGTCCCACTGATTATGTTTTACTGAAATAAGTTATCATCTGCAGTTTTACTTGAAAAGAATATAGATTTCTGGTTGTTGCTCCTTTTACAGAATGGTTTACGTTTGGGTAAGTAGTGTTGCTTCAAAGCATTAGCCCTTGCTATGTCGCATTGATAGGTATAAATCAAGGATGATTTTGTAGAGAAATACAGAGCAGGATGCTCCAGACCTTTATCACACCTTGAGGGGATATTCAGGTTGTTTTGCAGGTGAGGAGGTAGAAAAGGTCCCCAAAGACTGAGTCTGGCCACAGTGACTGGTGTGTTCAGCAGGTAAAAGCCCCAGTCTAAAATCGTGTTCGGCTTTGCGGATTGTTGAACATGCTTAAGTTCTGTTTAAAGTGCCTCAGAATGGATTTTTTTGTGCCTTTTTTTTTTTTTTTTTTAGCATAAGCAGTATAAAAATCATACTTCTTCAGGAATAATTTAATATTTCTTGGATGTATTCTGGTTGGGGTTTTTTTTTTGTTGTTTGTTTTTGGGTTTTCTGTTTGGTTTTTTTGTTGGGTTTTTTGTGTTTTTTGTTGTTGTTGTTGTTTTTGTTTTTGGGGTTTTTTTTGTTGTTGTTGTTTTTGTTTTGTTTTTTTTTCATTGCAGAAAACAGTTTTTATGATATTTTTTGAAGACCAGACCTAAATATATTTTTAATTTCACTTACAAGTTACTGTCCCAAATGCTATAAAACTGTAGAAGATTCACTAAGGAAATATTTATATTCACATTCTGGCTGTATAACACAAATATTTTGTCATAATTAACATTCCATGGCAGGTTAAGAATCAAATTGCTTACAATATATTTATTTCTGAAGTGCTGCATTTATTCCTTTTCAAAATATTTTCAAATACATTATGAATATTGGGATGAATTTCTATGCTTTTTGCATTAGCCAGAACCACTATATTTATTCTCTCTTGCTTATACTGGTTATCAAATTTTTGGCTGTTCTCCAGAAATGTTCACTAGCCTGAAGAGAGAGCAGTGAATGCAGTAGAAAGTGTGAAGAAGTCCTTGGAAAGCCAACCCTGGGACACTTTCCTTTCCCACCCTTGTGCCTACAAAGGAGCTCCTCTCCATGCCATGGCTGTATCATTGCCACCTCAAATAAGATGCATGTGGTTGATTGTTACCCATAGCAGATCCAAACCTCCTGCTGAGAACCAGTTATTTTCCATAATCTGATGTCCAATAGTAAGAATCTATTGGCACTTATGGGTAGGATAAAATCATCCTAAACTCTATTTAATGCAGGTCATCATAGCCCAAACCCTGGTCTGATCCAAGATGAAAGTTCAACTTGCCTGATTTTCAAAACTGCTTAATATTGTATGTTCTTAAATTTTCTAGATTCCTTCCTAATTTAACCTGGAAGGTCCAGAGCCATTTAGGTTTAGTCACCCACAGATAGTCAGGAGCATCTGTTGCTGGTGAATTACTTCTACCAGTAGGTAAACAGACCATCTGAATGCTGTTGGTTTTCCCTGAAAAAAAGTCTCCAGGCTCACTAATAGTAAAAACTACAGTCAGTGTCATTAGTAAGGATCATTCTTGGTGGTTTGTATAAGAGCCTTTGCAAGGCTTCTTCCTTCTTTTTACAAAGGGGAGGAGACTTCAGTTTTAAGTATACAAGAAGATTTAGGGTTACTGAATAAGTTCCTGAGGCTTGCAGACAATTAGATATTCTTTCTGAGCCCAGTATCAGGTTTTCTACTTCTGCACTGAAGCCAGGTCATGACAAAATGAGGCATCTAAGAGTTTGGGAGCTTCAAAAGCAGTTATGGCAGAGCCTACTTCTAGTCTAGAGACTCAGTTGCTCAAGTGAAACTGCTAGAAATTTGTTCTTGAATTCTTTTAGGAGTTATTGTGCCTTTCCAGTCAAGACTTTGTTCTTTGTTCAATATCTTATGTGACAAGCAGATACATTCGAGGCACTTGGAATGGAGCTCTGGCTCTGTGGAACATATGTTGCTCGTAAACATACAGAGAGCCTTTCTTAGGAAAAGTGTCTGCACAGGCACTCTGAGCAGGGGTATCCAAGTTCACCACGAGTGATGCCATCATTGTGCTGCTCTTTCTTCCTGGAGTTTTAGGAAATAAATCAGAGCAGCAAGGAACTGATGATCAATAAAGATGGCAGAGGAGCTCTGACAGATACAAGTACGGAGTAATAAATTTCAGGCAACTCTCAATTATCTGTACATGTTGTATCCAGATTAAGCATTATGTGGATCAAGACCACAGGGTTATATAAACTGATCCAAGGTCAAGTCTGTTTTAGTATTTCAGTATTGGCAGCCCCTGAACATGAGTATGTTGTTTCTTGGGGACAGCTCATATGCAGAAGCATCACAGCCACTTCAGTGTGTCCTGCAGTCCAGACAAACAGAACTTGCTGAACATGTACTAATTCCAGGCAGAACCAGCTCAGCTGCCCCTGCTTCATGTCCTTGAAATCCAAACAAGTACAAACTATGACACATGCAACATCACCAGCTCATACCTAGCAGGGTTTATTAGCCTTGCCTGTCCTGAGTTACCCTTGTATAGTAATTCTGTAGCCAGTTTATGAATCTCTCCATCTTCAGGGTGCTGGAAAACATGGATACAGAGACGTCAGAGAGGATTCTCCAGCAGCTCACAGATTGTATTAGTGCTCTGGCTAGTGCTTCTATATCCTGATGAACCCAAGCCAATTGAGTTTGTCTGGTCATTAATACCATATATTCAGGCACTATGCTATCCAAGTTCTTCTTTCATCCTCAGTAGTCCAGATAATGAGAAGCTGCTGGTACAATTCTTACAAAATCACGTTTGAGATAATCTTCAGATTGATGTTCCTACAGCTGTTATACATCCTGTTGAAAATACAAACTGTAACTTAAAGCGCAACTGTTCCTAGGACAGGCTGCGACTTGAAACTTCACACCGGAGGGAGCCAGTTGTGGAGTCCTTTTTTCTGGAATGCCCCAACTATGGATTTTGAACAGCAAGAAAAATTACCAGGTCCTCATAGCCATTTAAAAGCAGACTGGGGGAAAAAAAAAAAAAAAAAAGAAGACATAATTTGCACAGTCTCACAGTTGGAAAGCCCTCAACTGACTTCTTTGGGGCAATTTTCTTTCTCTTTTTTTTTGGATTTCATCTACGTTCCTTTGAAGTGTTTTACATGAAAGTATTATTGAATATTTTGGGAAGTGTTATTGTCCCTGTGTACTTTTTTTCTTCCAATGTAACTATAAATTTCTATCTATCCAGATATCCTCAGAAGCCGTTCACCGTCAGAACATGAAATCAACTAGTAGATAAGCATACATAAAGGTCATTATTTCCACAGACATATCAAAAGCCCAAAACAAATTAACAACATTCTTTGAGTCTGAAACGCAGACAGCTATATGGGTGGCAAGATAGGTGGTTTGCTTTTTAAAGTGTGTTTTCTTAAGTATGAATTTAAGTTTAGATGTCCCTAAAATGAATTTGCATCTGACTACTGATGTTCTTATCTTTTTTATTTTTTTTTAAGATTACCTCACAACTCAAACTGTGACAGATCACTAATGTTTCCTGCCTAAAAGTTAGGCAGGCTGTATAAAGTACGTAATTTACCTGATTTAATAGCCTGTGGAGGAAGTGGAGCAGCTCCCAAAGGTCATAATCTCATACCTTAAATATATGTTATCCCATATCAGTTTTAAAATTCAAAGAATTGAAAACCCTGACCTGGTGACTATAGCAAGAGTTGGGACCAACTAGACTGGATGAAGGACATTACTTTTAGGTGGTTAAAATTAATTACATTAAATCCTGTCCACAAATATAGATGATGTCTAGCTGAGTCCAGGTTTAGACTAACAAGTAATTCACCACAACAGGGCAGATTAATGCTTAGCAGCAAAGGCCTTACAGCTATGCTTACTTCAGGCAGTGCCTGCAAATCCTGTGGTTCAAAGTTATGTGAAAGGGTAGTCACTGGGTTTAACCTTTACATACTACCTTGGAACTGAAGAGCATTGATGTACAGCTGGAGCAGGGTTTCTGGTTTAGTTTCCTTTAGAAGGAATCTAGTTTATCTTCCCCCAAAACTGCCTGGTAATCGTGCCAACACAGAGAACATCTGGGGAACTGAACTACTGCTGCAATCCAAGTTGTTTGAGTACAAGCTTGTTTTTTTGTTAATATCTGCTATCGGACACTGCAGTTGGTCATTAAATCTCAGTGAAATCAGTGAGACTCAGCAAGGATGAAAAGTTTCCCTGAGCAGATCACTGTCACAGTTACAAACTGTTATAAACAGATTGCTAGTGTTCTTATACCAAAATGAGTTCTTAGGCAAGATTGTGACCTAAAAGGGAAATTACAAGCAAATCATAGGACAATTTAAGGATACAAGGTAAGGACAGACCAAAATCTTTTCTCTCTCTTACTGTTTTTCACTACTAATTTCCTACATACTCATTTATATTTAAAAAGCAATTTCCCACCCAATCATTTATTAAACTCAAGTGTTGATAAGCCAACACTACAATAATATTTTTATGCAGCAATTCACAGAATCACAGATTGGGTAAGGTAGGAAGAGGTCACAGTGGGTCACCAGGTCCAACCTCTTTTCCTATGCCTTTTCCTTCTGCCCTGTGATTTTTGAAAGACATTGGTTTGTTTTTTTTTTCAGAACTGTAGCAAGAAAGAAGATCAGAAGAAATATTTTAGCTCACTTAGAATAAGTGAGCTTATTTTTGTGCTGGTGCATCTACCTGAGCCCTAGAGTTCCTTTCAGGCATGAGACGATTCAGTTCAATATCAGGATTTTAATGATTGCTAGAGGCAGTTACCATCTGCTATCAGGTTTTTGTATGCACATCTATTCCATGTGATAAGTCAGTTGCTTTATAGTCAATGTCTAAATTATCTGTTACTTTGACTTGGTATACAAGTAGTCAACAGACTGAATAAAGAGGGTAAACACTACATGAATCAAATACTAGGGAGACAACAGAGAAATATTTGGCTCCTGCCAGCAGCAAAAGAATCCATCTGGGAGGAGCTCAGAGTGCTACATAGAGGCAAGACCTGTATATAAAGGAAAGCCAATAGAAAATTTTGTTATTACAAATTTGCTATTGGTTTGGAACCAACTGCACTGGTAGAATAATTGGGGACTGAACATTGAATAGTAGTCAATGAGCTTTTGGCTAATATTGTGTTTTTCAAACTATCCATGAACTATGACAAAAATTAAAGATACATGATTTATCAACAGTATTTCATGCATGGTTGAAAACATAAGGGGGAGATGTGGGGAAACACCTACCCACTATAAATCCAGGCAAAGTGGCTGAAATCTCTTAAAGTTTTCTAAATAAGGTGTGTTTACTTCATTGCATAGTATATATCTAAAAAATCACTGCCTAGTTTCCTTTGGTGATACAAGAACAGATTTCTGGCTGTTGTTTATTAGCCATAAAATATTTCAACAATTCATTTTGGATTTCAAAATGCATTTTTTATTAACATTCTAAAAATGTACAGTTTCAGTGACCTTAGTGCATTGAAATAACTTACTGTTCTTTTGTCACAGACAAGTGGAACACTTGCAAAATTTACATTTTGTTTTGCATGATGGTTGCCTGTTTTTGCAAAAATATCCTCAGGGCTAATTGCTTAATTATTAAAATATTAGAAGAACCTTATATGAAGTCAGAGAGAATATTTCAGTAAGTAATTGGACTGTGGTCAGTATTTTGGATCACATTCTCAGCTGCTCTAAGACACAGGGAATATGCAAGTATATCTCTGTCTAGATCACTGAGCCTGGACCTTTATATTCTTCAGTAATTCTGAGTCACCAGGACCAAAACCCTGTTCTTCTTCTGCAGAACTGTGCTCCAGACTATCAGATATGTCCTGGACATTGAAACACATAAATAAGAGAAAGTTCTGCTGAGTGATTGTTCTGATAAGAGGAAGGAATGTTTTAAGAAGAAAATGCTCATAGCTGGAATTGCAATCATTGCAGTTACTGTGAGCTGGTCTTAAAGCAGATTGATTGAACTTTAATCAATCAGTATGTTTTTCCCAGATGGCCATAAGTATGTGTTTTATAATCTGTGTTTTAAGGAGTGTTTGTTTCTTAACTCCTGAGATAAGAGTAAATTAAGACATGACCCTGAAATCAGTTTAAAGAACACCACAAACACTAAAGCCTATTTTCCTTTCAATACAGAAATAAGATATGGTTGAGAGATAGTGATAGCCTGCTTTTCTCTGTTTCTCTCACACGGACATGTACGAATGACTTTGAATACTGTGCTGCCAGCATCTTCCATTAGTTATTCATAAGCAGAATATCCACTAGCTCTCAAGGTCCAAAGTTAATCAGCATTGTTGCAGCCTTTTGCCTCTGTGCCTTGGATGCTAAATAAGAAAACCAACAATTATCAGAGCTCCGGTGGAGGTCTTGAACTCCCGGGTTCGCTGCTGACCCTTGCTCTACCACTAACCCAACTTTTGGTAAATCCTGTCTGTGGCACGGATAGATTTTTCTGATCTGTATGTCCCACTTGATCAATCTAGAAAATTCCTTGAGATCTGACAAAAATGCTTGTCTTGGGAGCAGCTCATTTAGAGGACAGCTGGGCACCTGGCTTCACTTTCTACCAGCATGGAGTGCTTCCATGTAGTCCCTCATTTTTTAAACCTTTGGTCATTCTGTGTTGGCCATAGAGCATTGCTGGTGGCCGAGTCTGCCTTCCTAGTCCCCACACAGCAGATTGCTTCAAGGGGTGGATCTCAGCTGCAAACTCCAGTATCAGGCCCCAGCATCTGAAGCAGGCAGACGGTAGCCCAGACCTGGCAAAATGCATGTCCTTCTCAGCAACTTCTATTATCCACCCTTAGAAAGGAGCAGATCTGGAGGAAGCCTCAGTTGTGTAACACCAGTATTAGCAGCAAGATCAGAAATGTCCTAATTCCTGTAGTAATTTGAGGGTTGTATAATGCGGCAAATGAGCTTTGCTTTAGCAAATGCTCTGGACCAGGAAGGAGGCACTTGGGGAAACAGGATGAAATACACTATGATTCGAATGGATGCAGTGGATTAAGCAGGATTTTAAAACAACACAAACATTAGTTGTAGTAGCAGCAGAGTGTACCAGAAGGTACTGCCTCTCCTTTTCTGTAAGAAAAGAAAAGCAGGGCAAAAATCCAACACAAAGTTGCAGGGCACCAGAAGCTTCAGAGCACTAAGAACATGGTGTTCAAGGTTTACAAAGCCTGCAAATTCCCTTTTTACAAGGTTGAGTATTTTGGTATTTCTACCACCAAGTGCCTTATCACCAATGACTCCCCCACAAAATTAGTGCACTCCTTAACATTTTATTATTTAGTATCCCACTAAGTGAAGCTATTTTCTTTATGCTTCACTTACTGAGGGAAACAATAGACTCAAAAAACAGGGGAGCAAAGAAAGCAGTACAAAGGAAAGCTTAAAAAGAAGTGGGTTTTTTCCAACACAAATTTAGAGCATCTAGCAGAGTGCCCTTCAAAAACCTTTTAGAAAATAAAAAATGAAACTAGCTTATCTTCAGTATACCAGAAGATCTCCTAGGGACTGTTTAGATTCAGACTTTAGTTTGGGTCTTCTGGAAATTCCTCCCTCTCCACTTGCTGTACAGAGAGGGTAAGATAGGTCTGCTCCTCACACAGGCTTTTGTTTAGTGACCAAGAACAAGGTGGGATGAATCTGCAGCTGGATGATTATGTGTTCACCAGGGTGAACCCTATGCAATTTGCCCCTGAGGACTACAAAACAAAAAGCAGCATAGCAGGTCAAGATGTAGCTGCAACCGTAGCAACAGTTCTCCAGAATGCTCTTTATGTTTCTCTTATTTGGCAATAAATGTGTGGGAACAATTTACTTTCTTTTTCCCTTTATGTTACCACCTTTTGATTTTATTTGCTTCAAAGCATAGTCAAAAGATGTTCCTTCAGGACAGATCTGCACCACAGGCACTACTATGGGTGAAAAAACAATAAGATCTACATGAAATTAAAAATCTGATTTGAAAAGAGCCTACCAGACATGTATTTCAAACTCAACTCACTGGATTTTTGCAAAATATACCCCTGGAGTTTCAATATGTACTGAAAAACTTAGTGTTAATTTGGTTTGTTGGTTTTTTTGTTTTGTTTTGTTTTTGGCTGCCAATACACAAAATCCATTTATACAGCACTTAAGACGGAAATATCCATGTAACATTCATGCACTATAACTGGTATTGTTTCCTTCCTCTAAGTCACTGTGGCAGACCTTTGTGAGTGAGCAAATTCCTCCTCAGACCATCACATTCTGAAACTGAGTATTAGAGAAATTCTAAGGCCTTGAATGGAAAGAAGACGTGTTTGCTGTACTTAATGTCCTGCATCATGTGGCTACTCGCATGCATTTGTGGGAGAGTATTTGTATGCACAGAAATAGTGTGCCACAAGGAATCTTGGCAGCGGTCTTGGAGGGTTTTTAAACATGTGTATACACACACACACACACAGGTATATTTGTCTCTTGCTTCTTTAAATTGCTGCCAAGTTGAACTAGGAATGACTTTTGTCCACTTTCCTTCTTCTCAACTCTTTCTGGGTGTATTATTACCTCATCTGGCTTATTATTGTACCTTGTGTTCTTTTCATACTTCATTACAGCTCTGTAAAAAGCTTTTGGGCTTATTGTTAATTCTCTCTCTCTTTTTTTTTTTCTCCCAGTCTTAATTGTATATCTCTGAAAATGTGTTTCTGAGGTTTTAGCTTTGGCTGCAAGCACAGTAGTTATATTTATGGGTCTACCATCAGTTTGCTACAGTTCAAGTGATTTTCTGCTTTTTGCTTGTTATGTTTTTGCCTGGACTTGATATATTTTATGAGGTTTTCTGTGATATTGGCTTGTATATCTGGCATAGATAATATTTTGCCTTTCTCCTAATATCCTATCAGAGACCTGAAGAGCAATAATTTTTTCTTCCTGTGTAATGTTGGGAGATTATTTTTTTAAATGAGCTGGAAAGCTTTATTAGTTTACCAGAAATGAAAGCTTGTAATGAATCCACATGGAATTCTTTAATCATATCTTTGCTATTTTATAACTGTACCTTCAAGTGGAATGTGTTTATATTTTTTGAGGAAAAAAAAAAGGTTCTCTCATTTAGCATTTCAGCATTATGCAGGAATTTTCAGTGCAGGAGGTTGCTAATCATTTTTTCCTAAGAACAAAGAGTACTCCAAAGGGAGAGATGAGAAAGGTGAGAGGTGTTTTTCCAGCCTGAGAAGGGTGAAAGATCTTCTCCTCTTTGCCATCAGAGATTAAGCTTCTGGCACAATGATTTGTGTGCTATATTTGTGATAGGGTTTGGTTGTGATGCTACAAATGACACAAACAGCTTCATATTGTACTGAGTATTGTGTCAAATAGTTACGTTTTATTAAACTTTCTCTCTGTGATAAAATTCCAGGAGAATTTTTTCGCTAAAAACCTTTCACCTCCAAAAATTAGTAGATATCCACACTTTTAAGGGGTATTTCAACATACACTGCATTTCAAACAAATGAACACATATGAACAAATGAAAAAACCAACCAACCAAACAAACAAAAAACAAAACAAAACCAACCAACCAACCAAAAAACAAAAACAAAAACAAACCCAAAACAAAAAACCCCCCACACTTAGCCATGTTTTTTTGTAGCTGAGAGATCTCTTCTGGAGATTTTATAAATTCAAATGTGAACTGACCCCAGCCATGCCCTCCACAAAAGCTTGCTGACTGCACAGCCTTTACCAGAGGCAGGTGGCTTTGAAGACCACGAAGATACTCCAAGCAGTAAGAAATATCTTCTAGCTTTAATATCAAAAGCAGCTTAAAGTGACACAACATAATGGTAAGAATAAAGATCCTCTGAGGGGCTGGGGGAATTTCAGTTATAAATGCACAAGTTTTTAAATGCTGGATCCTAACAGATGGCCAAGCTGGTTACAGGAAGGTGAGTAATAGGCCTGGAGTTTTTCAACTGATAGCTGCCTTTCATAACAAACCATTAAAGACTTAGCAAAAGATCTGTAGGCTGCCTGGTTAAAGAATCTAGGCTAAACAACCTGCATCCTGCCATTTTCTGATGTGCAGAGGAGATTCTCCTTCTCCCACACTGCTCTCAGCTGCCTTGCAATTGCTTAACACAGGGAGTAGCATCAGCATAAGCATTTCAGGTTTACACAAATAAGATACAGTTATTTTTGAAAGCCTCATCAAACCTTTGAAGAGTCCTACTGGTTTTCAGATTTCCCAGGTTGCTTTCCTAGATTATGGAGAAATTGCTGTGTCTCTTCCTCACATCAACTCTCTTTTCCCCAGTTGTTATATGGCATCACTGCCTTTCAATTATTTTCTTCCTAATGCAGTCATAACTACACTGCTGCTTTTTACAATTTAAATGGGATGGTTTTGCTGACATTAGCTTTGTTTCTGAAGAATATTTATAAAAAAAAATCAGTTATTTAAAAAAAAAAAAGACAGATAAGACAAAAGTTGGATCAAATCGGAGACAGAAAAGAAGCACCAGCTCCCTGAAAACTCTTATGTGTTCCTCTGTTTACTCATGCTTCATACATCTTACCAGGAAGGCTTGGTATGGAGAGCATGCAGCTGGTAGTAAAGAGAAAAGAGGGTGGGTGGTGTTAACCTGGAACTCCAGATACATAATGAGAGCAAGCCAGGTGCCAAGGGCAGCCCTGCACCTGAGCAGTGGTCAGAAGATGATGCCTGCAGTTCACAGAGGTTCTGATGTTCTGTGGATTGCTTCTGGTGGAGAGCTCTGGTGTGCTTTTTTTGTGCGTGGTGGGAAACAAACAATAAACGAAACCATTAGCGAGCGCTCCCATGTGAGTGAGGGATCTTATGATGGAGGCAAGTTGTGAGGCTGTGCTCCACTCCGACTAGAGCATACAGTCCAGCTGCGAGTTTTTGCAGAGTCAGTCTTGCATCTTAAGCTCCTCAACATTCACCTCTTCACATGAGCTTTACATACATAGTAGGAGGCAATTGCAACAGTATCTTGCTTAGATAAGGCTGGTAATAGGGTTGTTGTTGATCCAGATTTTAGCTTTCCTCTCCCTGAAAAAGGAACAGATTTTAGCTTTCCGCTCCCTGAAAAAGGAACAGAAAGCCTTTAATCTGGGTTCTGTCACATTTCCACATCAGCAGGGCAGGTAAAGTCCCTTCTGTGTCTACCTGGAGCTTGAGTGGTGGTGCTGAAAACAGAGTTTGTCATAGGGAAAATGTTTCAACCAGCTCAGCTGAGCTCCTCATTTGGTCTAATACATACCCAGGGATTTATCCAACATATATTAAATACATATGTAAATGTCTTTGCATTTTTTGACTTATATGTCACATTGCACAAGCTGTCTTGAGAAAAAAACAAGCGCAAGTGTTTAGTAGGAGCTGCTGACATGCTTCAGAATTCCAAATAAAGTGTTTCTTCAGAGAAGTGTGAGAAGTGCGACTTCTGCCCTCCTCAGTGTCTCAGCACTCGGTCAGAGACAGTTTTAAAGGACCTTGATTTTCAGGAGGTGCTTTATCACTGAGATATTTTATGACAACTACTTGAGTAACCTGAAACAGTTAAAAATCCCTATATGTATTTGAAAATTTAAATCAGGAGTTTACTTTTTATGTCTCTTGTTAATCAAAGTGTGTTCTTTATTTCATCTCCTTACAGGAATTTGATAGAGCACTGACACTATGTGCAAACCTTGTATGGAATTTTAGATCGACTTCCCTGTGGACTTGTTTTTTCACTTATATTGAAAGATTTCATTTATAATGTAATTTGAAGTACAAAGCTACTTGCACCATGCTATTAAGGGAGAATTCAGTGTCTTGGCACAAATGGCACACTATGTATGAGTTATGTTAAAAAAAAGTTAGATGACACTAGAATAAAGCAAAGCTTGACTTTTGAGTGACAAATTTTAAAATTTTGAAAGTTACACCTTACAGCATTGTATTACATATCTGACAGGAGAAAGAGACAGGTCAAGTCAAGTGTGTGAGAAAGAGGAGGAATTTTCTGTTTGTTTATGAAAGTTCCCTCAGACCACACTAAGAAGTTTTCATTCCCCAGATTCTCTGCCATTTCCCAATGTATTTTTCTACTTGATTAAAAATTAAGAAATGAACATATGCTTGAGAGATGCAAACACTAGGCTATGAAAATGAGCGAAAGCCAAAGTGAGATTAACAGATGGCAGGTGAGAGGTCCCGTTTTAAGACACATACCATCACAATAAGCTACTGTCTTCTGGAAATGTAAATGCACTGAAAGAATAATAATAATGTTCCTTTGTTAATTTTTCTTCACTATGTACATGGAAAGTCTTTTTATTTCCATTTCCACTTTCAATTTTATTTTCATGTCCTCCAGAGATGCCAATCTATTTCACAGAATCACAGAATATTCTGAGTTGGAAAGGATCTACAAGGAACATTGAGTTCAACTCCTAAGTGAACAGCCCATATGGGGATAAAATCCATGCCTTTGGGGTTATTAGCATCATAATTTCTCTTTACCTCCACAGTATAGAAAATCCTGAAAACTCGCTTGTCTATATAACAACACAACAAAGAAAGAGAAAAGGGAGAGAAGTGTTGTGGCATGAATTTGCTATGAAAACTAGGTGAAAAAAGTTTTTTACACCTAACTTTTAATTCTTCTTCAGCATTCCTGACTTCATAATTTCCTTCTCTGTTGCCTGTCTGTGAGGGCCTAAACTTTTCCTCAGTTTTTCTCTCAGCTTTTTATTTTCACCTTAAAAACCCACTAGAAACCCAGGAAGGGATGTTCTTCTTTTGCCTGCAGCATTGCCTTAGATGGCACCTTCAAAAGAAAGGCAGCATCCAAAGGTTTTACTTGCTCATTTAAAGAGGTAAAAGAGAGTTGGATGGAAAATGGTAAGAGTTCAAAAATTTGTCCATGAAAAATCCCGTCACCATAACAGAGAAGGGTATTTTGAGGGCTGCTTCAGGTTTATTCATGCTTTAAAAAACATCAGCAGTCTGACTCAAAAGATGTCTTCACTGTGAGATGAACTCTGATTTCTGTGAATGAACTGCTATTATACACAGTTACGACAGTAAGATCCATTGTGCATGTGTAGTTTCCCAGTGCTGCTACAATCCCACTTTTCCCTTGCAAGCAGTCACTAACCTATGGCTATGTATGCCTGAAAAATGCTGGCTTTCCCCTACTCCTTCAGTGAGGCTCAGCATGCCTTGGGAATGGGGTACAAGGATTTGTACTGCTGGGTGTGTCTATACCACTAAAGTCTCCCGACCAAACCCTGGCCATGTGCCACAGTCAGGTACCCCTGTGTGCTGCTTAGCGCTGTATCCCAAGAACAAATTTTCTTGGGAGGAGCTAGCAGGAGTGCTCTGGGCCAAATCCAGGGTATAAGCTACTCCCTGTGAGAGGGTTGGAACACCAAGAGCGGTGGAGATCAATCCCTGGCCTCCTTGTTTTTAGCAGTGTCTACATGCCTTAAAATCTCAGACCAGCACAGAATTATTTGTGTTAGAGCCATTTAGCCCTGAAATAGTGTATTCCAGATAGCCAGTATGCCTCAGTCCCTGAACTGTCTCCCCAGGGATGGGGACTCTGCAGAATCAAATGCCCCACCATTTTGTAATTCTGCAGTCATTTTCAATCTGGTAATCAACACTTCTTTCTTTTTTTTCACGGATTTCTGTTCAAATGCACCTCTAATGGTTCTGCACATATTTGTTTCTTCATAATTGTTGGTTTCTATAAAGCTTAATGTCTCCTCTCTAATTTTTCAGCTGGAAATATGTGGAGAAGGTCTGACATGGGTAGGGCCAGTAATTTTATAAACTCAGTCTTTAATTTTCACACAGGAATCTGTGAGGTAAGCAGTGTCTGTTAAACAAACAAACAAACAAACAAACAAACAAACAAAACCAAACAAACAAAAACCCAACAAAACAAACAAACAAACAAACAAAAAACAAACACAAAGAACTATGAGCCTCTACTGCTCTGTACAAATGTAGACATCTGTACAGATATTGCCATCATAAATTCCTCCTTTCACAGTAATTTAAATAGACTCTGATGGGCTTCAAATGGCCAAAAAACGCAATTTATCATTAATAAAAATAAAGATTAAAAAAGTCCATAGATATTCAAATGGCATCTAATCATGGAGTTTAGCTCACAGTTGAGGTTATTCATGTTGTAAGTATAGTTACAAAGTTTACTTCAGTTGGATGATTCATGAATTTGTTTGCTTTTTTGCTCTATCTGTGAAGTATTGAAATGTTAACTGCTAATAATAACTTGGTACAATCAGCCAAAAAGATGATTCTTGGACAGTAGATCTTTATGCAATGAGAGAAGGTAAATTTCCAATATGTAAAACAATTCTTTGACTTCTTTATGGTTTATTTTGTTTTGGTTTGTTGTTTTGGGTTTTGTTTTTTGTTTGTTTGTTTTTAATTGAAATAGCCTTTTATTACATGTTCTAATGCTTACAATTCCTATTCATAATTATATAAACTGATTTTCTGTGTTTCTTCTTAAAACTGCATCTTAATATCCCTCTGATGTGTACAAAGATCAACATACCCTAAAATGGTATCGACTAATTACGCATTTAATAGACAATCTAACTATTATAAAGTGGAGACTGTATTTAAGAACCTGAATAAAGAAAAACAGTATGGTATGAGCACCTCCAGGAAATTTAGGAAGACCTGCAAAGTCCAGTCCTCAGATGCAGTATCTGAAACACCCTTCGACACAACAGAGAGTACAGAAAAATACACATAAATTCTAGGGAAAACTGTATGGATTACAAGGTGGGTGTTAGAAATTCTGAAGTATTTAGAGTATTTAGAGTACAGTAAGATGAAGGAAGAAGTAATGGAGAAGCTGTAAGACATACAGTCTGCAGTAATACAGAAAATGCAATACTATGAAGATCTGATTACCTCTGACAGATCATCAAACAGACCAAATACATGTTGTCTGAAGAGGTATCTCTTTAGCACTAGCAGTGGCAAGAGATGGAGCAAGCAAAAACTATACTCTGTACCAAAAAACAAAAGAGCTGAAGTGACACTATTTCTACAGAAAATAAGAGACCCGGAAAAATGAGACTGTGGTGGGAATGACTGCCGTCATCTGCCTTCTGCTTGATGAAGATGGTGAGAAAAGAGGGATGAGTTTACAGTTGAACAATGCTTCTACCTGAACCCACAGGGCATACCTACACAAGGTGTAATGAAATGTTAATATTGCAGAACGCTTATCCAGTACATGGAATCTGGGAACTATAAGTACTGTGTCTCTTCCCACCAAAACCATGTGGATATTTTTCAAGGTATAATAAAGTGTCAAAATTTGATACAACCTGATTAATTGTAAAATTTTCAACTGATTCATGCAGATTTCTCCAACTTACAGCACATATAGAAAGTGGTAGCTCAGTAAGTTGTAATAGCATTGCAGATACAGAATCGTGTAAAAAAATATCAGTGGTCTTTGTTAATAGAGGTTGATTCAGAATAACTGATCCTCTGCTCCCTTTACTGTCTCACTGCTGAAAGGGGACATCTTATACTGCAAACCAATTTTAATTTTAAGCCCTCAACCATATATTTTAATAAATACTATATGAAGTTAGAGAAAAATAAGTGTTTCTAACTGACTTAATTTTCTACACTGGAATTAGGAAAACTTCCCAAATGTGTGATTATTCATCCTGTTTCACAAACTAGAAGTAAATTTTAAGCAACCATCTTCTCCTTTATTTTTTTTTTCTATAAGCCTGCATTGAGTAATTCTTAGTACTCTGTTGGATCACATCAGCAGACATGACATGATGTACTGTACATGTCAAATGCATTTAATTTTGCCACGCATTCTGTGGGTGGCTGAGAAACAAACACATTCCAGGACCTTGAAAATCCTTCTTGCTCTGCAGAATAGGAGGACTACTTTTTTCAGTCATCTTATAGTATTCACCCTGAAGGACAAGAAGAATTTTAAAGGGACAAGAGAGTAAATCAGCCAAAAGCTCAGAAGGAAAGAAAACATATCAGCTCTACCCATTGTATGAATTGTAAGTTCACCTTATGAGATATATAGAGCAGGTTAAAAATAGGGAAGCAGTTGTGTTGGCATAGAGAAGAGGCACATGCATGTTCTAATCATTACACTTTCGCTGGCAAAATACCATATAATTCTGTAGCTGAAGCTTCACATTCAGCTTAATCTGCAATACCATTTTTTTAGCTACAGAATCAGCTGCCTTGGTCACACAAGGTTAGAACTATAAGTAGCTCCAATGAACTGTGGAATGTATTTTCCAGTAACAACATCTGGCTATTGAAAACTCCACTGACAGCTGCATTGGTGGCTGTGAGAGGCTATCTTCAGGTCAAACTGCTGTAGGGCTGGCTGAGCCCTGCTTTTCACCAATGAGATTTACTCTTTTCCTCCCTTTCCCCTTAAATCTGGATGATATCAAGCTTTGTATCTTTTCTTGGACTCAGGAAAAACACACTCATCATGTATGAACCGATGTAAGGACTTAGTTGAGAGATAACATAGTTGTGCTTGAACAGTTGAACTTACTTAAACTCACAAAAAATAATTTTTGCAAGCTTTCCCTTGCAAAAATACGTCCAACAGCCACGAAACAGGTAAAGCAGATTGCCCTGCTATCTCACTGGTAGACCCTGCAATAATGCTGCCTCCTCTCAGAATTACAACCTTTTCCTCATTTCTCCCTCCTTCAAGATGTTATCTCAGTGTCTTCAGAAGCAAAACTTGGCCTCAGTGTTTAAGTTCCCAGAACACAAGGTGGGGCTAAGCCACATATTCTCTGAGCTTCCCACCTTTTTCCTCTACCCTCACTACTTGTCATAAGTTGCTTTGTGTGTGTTGCCCATGCCCTTTTTCCCCACAGTAGTCACAGCAGAAGAGTGAGCAGTCAGGCCAGCCCCACTCCAAGCCACAGTTGAAAACAGGATATATGATGAAATCTCTGAAGTGATCTCAAAGAAACTGACTACTTAGTTGTTGGTTTGGTTGGTTGGCTGGTGAGTTTTTTTGCCTGCAAACCCTTGACTTTTATTGATTTCAGGTGTCCCTTACTTCAAGACCTTTAGTCCACTTCTCTAACCTGCTGAGTTTTGCTAAGCTCGAGATACAAGCAATACAGCTGATACAAAAAGTGAGAAGGCAAGTAAGGATATGTGGGTAGATAGAGGTCATACATTCCAGCTAATTTTTCAAAACTGAAGATGGTACTGAGACACCAGTTGATGTCTATGATATTTCTCATATCTGAAATAGTTACATCTCTGATGTCTTTGGAATGGGAATCCTGATCAATGCATAGAAAGGTGTCAGTCTTTCTCTAAGAGTCTGATTTGCTTTGACTTTGTTGAAGTAATTAGTTGGTTTATTTCTAAATTTCTAATTGCTCTGAGGTAATCGTCTCCTTGGAAATGATTTCCAGAGAATGCAAACTGAACTGCTAGGTAATACAATAAGAATTCTTTCCAACAGGGATTAGGAAAGATAACTGGAAATGTTAGTGGTTGTGTTTCTAGGGCTTAGATAACTTCTTTTTCCAGTCAGCTTTAAGGTATGATTAAATTGTTTTGCATAGCCAAGAACTGCAAGAAGACTGCTGCTTGTGAATACTTTACTAGGAAATTGTTTTAGCTAGAACATTACTTTTGAAAATGTTCATTTGTCACTTATTCTGGAAATGTCCACACCCAGCCCTCAGTGGGTTTTAGTGTTTGCAAAGGGTTCAATCAAACTTCTATTGAAATTAGTGGGAAAATCTGAGTAGTGGAAAAGTCTCTAAACATAATCAGGTGTATCCTTCTCTGTTTGTTCAGTGGACTTAGCTGTCATGATTCAAAAATGAATCACAAGGAGTGCACCAGATAAAATCCTGTCCTATCTGGACAAAACTGCGCTGTCAACTAAAACGCAGAGATGGCACTGCCAATGTAGCCTTTACTTGCTTCCCATTTATTCTTCTCTACTTCTGTCATCCTTCCCAAAACTAATGTGCATTGCAAATTAGATTTTAACTCTGAATAATAATTCAGCATTAGCAAGGCCTAATTATAATCTCACTTTATATTTACTATTGATTTTGTGTAATCTTGATATACAGAGAGATAAGAATTAGATCACTCTGGCTAGATACTGAACTGTTGAAATCAGTGGGAGCAGGAGTTGGCCCTAATTCAAAGCCAGTTGAGGGAAACTAGGATCTTTTCATTCATTTGGACAAGCTTCATGTCAGATTCTTGAGGAGGACCAAAGGGAAACCATTGCTGAGGTACAAAAGTTTTCTCCCCCCCTTTTCTGAATTAACATTAAAACCCTCTCTGAGTATAGATTTGCTTTTTTTTTTCTTCCCTTTAAGCTTGAGTCTTTTAAAAATGGAGTGCAGTTGAATATTTCCATTGATAATCTCTTTCATACAAATTAAAATAGTCATGTTGTATAAATGACCTTGAGTTATTAAGGAAAGATGACTGCAAATGGAAAAAAAACATTCCATTTGCAATACTGAATGTAGGCAGCATTTGTATCTGGCAAAAACATTTTGTATGCTACTATATTGGCTTTGAACTTATTTCCCATGGGAGTAGCTGTTGCTCAAGAAAACAGGTGTTTCAGTATAATACCTGGAGGGCATTATTTAAGTAAGTTAAATATTATTTGTTTAAGGAACTCACTCAAGGTTTCTTGTACTTTGTTTTGACACAGTTCAACAGAAGATATTTATTAGGATTTAAATAGTCCATGGTTCCTAAATGTAAATGCCCATGACTGCTACATAAATCTGTTTAGACCTGCCAATAATTTAAAACTCAACCAGGACATCACATTATCCAGACTCTAATTTTGTCTCATAACTCTGAAAAAAACAGCATAAACCCTTTGGTTTCTCCTGCTTATAATGTCAGACTGATGTTGCTGTGGTTACATTGGTTGGTGTCCTGCTGCTGGCCCTGGTGAGCTGTGTCCGCTCTGTGGAAGGTGCTTGCAATCAGATTTCTCTCACCTAATGCCAGCATCTAAAAGTTAGGCAGAAGTCTAAGGCAATTGCTGCAGTTTCCTTAGATGATAAAAAAGGTGGTAATTTTCAAAGGGACCTTCATCACCTCATCACGTGGTGAGAGGAATTGCCAGTTGAGCTGCCTAGCTCTTGGTTGCTGACAGAGAGAACCTCTGCAACAAACAGGATTTCTGCAGCCAGTTTTTCACATGGATGGTGTTAGGGGAATTAATCCCAGGGCTGTGAGTAATGATTTATGGAGCATGCCTGCACAGGTGGGTGCAGACAGCCCTGAGTTCATCCTATCTACACTCTTGCTCTGTCAGCTAGCTCTGAGGGAAGGCAAAATGAGCTCAGGTTTGCCTGCACCCGCCTGGGTAAATCATGCCTTTACAAGAAGAGGTTTAAGTGGCCAGTTACTGCTTTCAGCTGCACCCATGAAGATCTGCTGAAGCCATTCCTGGAAAAAAAATATTTAAAAATTGATGGGAAAAGATAACTAAATGATGTCAAAAAATGTCCTTTTTCTGACCCTGATTGAGAAAAGAAGAAATGAAGAAGAAGAGCTGTGTCCCAGGAGATATAGTTAATGAATATGTTAGACTAGGATTTCTTTTTGAAGTCCATTAAGCTCTAATTGCTCTGAAAGAAGCCAAGTTCCATAACACCAGCTTCTGCACAGTAGCAAGTGCTCTTCTTCTCATGCACAGACTGCATCTGAGTGTGAAGCAGATTCAGAGGTGTCTAGGACATGAGCTTAAATAGTTATTTTTGAAGCTCTCTTAATCTTTTCTGAGTGCTGGGAGTTCTATTTTTATGGTGAAAGTAAGCACAGTAACATATGAGTGCTACTTTTTAAATGGCACACGATGCACTCTAACAAATTAAGCATATTGAATGTGTCTTGTATTGAAATTTGCAAAGAAAAGTACAGAAAATATTTTTTGTTTGTGCTTAAACATATGGTTTTAAAGCTGGCATGTGTGGTGTTTAAAAATGTTATCCTTTGCTTTTGAGTACAGATCTTCTACTTTTTTCCATTGGAGATTAGATGAAGATGAATCAATTCTACAGGCAGATCTTTTATTATTAGGCTGTCTACCATTCAACTTCTGATTCTCCTAACAGAGAAAATAATTCTCTAGGTTAAGTAAATATTGATAACACTATACCTCATTATTCCCACTTACATCTTTCAATGTTGTCACTTAATTGGATGGATAATGCTAAGAAGGTCTCAGAGGCATGAGGAATCTGTTAGGTCATCTGTTGCAAAACTACTTAGGAATATAAATGTTGACTCTAAACTATTTGTTGATAAATACAACTTATTATTTTTACTTCAGATATGCAATCTGAAAGCAATGCATTGTTGATGTCAGTCAAGAGCTACAGTGTGATACCTCCAATGTAGGCTGTGAGAAGAAGTGAAGATCCTCCAGGAGAAATGTCCCAATGTGTAGTTGGTACATACTGCTTGGTTTACGGCAGCACTCAGCTGAGGCAAAAACCTCATTTTAAGCATACAGGTAATAAGGCATAATTGCCACAATCTGTGTGACCTGAGGAAGAGGAAGGCAGATGTGGAAACATGGGGAAAACAGTCCAAGTGAAGAGCCTCTACTATAATTGCAATATACCAGACCAACACCTATGTCCTAGTACATGGCTTTGCAGAGTTCTATCAGACATAGAACCATTGGTACAAATGCTGTTATGCAACACAATCTGACACTGAATTGTTCTGTTCAGCTAGACAAGACATTCTGAGATCTTATTTGCATTCTAGAGCCAGAAGACTATTGCTGATATTTTTCTCACATACACTTAGACACATATTACAGAAAGACAGTATCAATGACAAAAAACTTCTCACAATGAAAATTTACTATGATTAAAAATTGGTTTATTTTGTTTTTTTTCCCACCTTTTTCTTTACCTACTTATTTTTGAAGTGTTTGGAGATTGTTGTCACATTTATGTTACTCACTCTTTTCTTTGCATATCTGCAGATTTATGTACCTGTATTGAGGACAGAACTCACTTTATTATGTAGTCAGAAATGAATATATGATTAATGTTGTCTGAGTTCTTTTCAGACATTCTTTTCTTCTACTATGTCAATCTTCTTGTGTCATCATCAGACAGAGATGACAGTGAAAAAAGTTGTCCTGGTTGTCTAGCTTTCACATCTAACATACTTCTAATTTTACATTCTTAGTGAAATTATTCTATAAAAGTAAATGCTTATAAAGTAAGTGCAAGTGTTCGTGCTTTCAAAGTCATCCAAGAACAATTACTGCCCATTATATTTTAGGTATCTAAGTCAGGCACCTACTTTTCTCCTTTTGCTATACAGAGAACTACAGGTGGTTACTGTAAGGATACCCCAGATCCCTGAAAATTTGTTTCCTAAGCTAGACAGAGGCAATCCCTTTTAACAGAATTCATGTGACCTGTGCTTAAATATCTGGATTTGAACTAGTTATATGCTTATACATCTCTTCTTTTTCGGAAGTCTTCCTCAAGAATTGTGTGATAGATTCTTTTCAGTTATAAAGGATGAGTATCTCAGAAGCAGGTACCAACAGAGTGCGGGCATTGGAATTTAAAAAGATAATACCACTGTTTATAAATGTTGTCTCTATAGGAAAAAATTCTGACTGTTCATTAAATTAGGACTCATCCCTGATCACTTTTTGTGAGAGACATTATGTGACAATAAAAACTACAGCTTAAGAAGTACTTAAATATTTGAAATGCACAAATCCAACAAATAGTTTGAAACAAAAATTTCCATGGGGTCCATCATGATTTCCACCTGCATTCATATCCTTGCTGATTACAGCTATCTTGTTAGATTGTTATTCACGGTATATGTATCTTACTGTTACCCGAAAGGTTCTGCTTTTATAGAATGAGGAAAAAGCTGAAGAACTGCTGAATATTCTTCAGTTTTACTTGTAGATAAACGTGGACCTCCAAGCAGATTCAGGATCTTACCAGATGAAGTCCACACTAAGAAAGAGGAACTCTTTGTATCTTTATCACAAATCACAATATTTTAAAACAAGAAAGGAGATCCTCAGCTTCACATGACTTCAAATTCTCTATTGCTAATTAACATTAAAAGACTATGTGAAGTGCAAATCCCAATATCATGCACGGTTCTTTGTTATCATGGTTCGAACAGACTACAGAATGCCTAGCATAAACTGATCAAAGCCTTTTCTAAATGGTTAGAGCTCTTCCTTCCATAACTTTTCTTGTAAGACTCACAACTTTATTTCATGGAATCACAGAAGTATAGAATGGCTTGGGTTGGGAAGGTCCTTAAAGATCATCTCATTGCAGCCCCTCTGCCATGGACAGGGACACCTTCCACTAGACCAGGCTGCTCAAAGCTCCATCCAATCTGGCCTTGAACACTTTGAGACAGGGGGCATTTCTTTCTTAGGAACCCTTCATTTATCTTCTACTCTGAACTGTGTTAGGTAGTAATTTTTAACTTTTTGCTGTATTCCAATATGATAATTGAGCTTACAATAATGCTTTTGCCTTCTTATGTTTGTCTCCTGGGTTTAAGGAGAAACCATCCATTTATCCTCTCAGCCTTCAGCCTGCCTAGTTAAGAACAAAAGACCAGTTCCACACTGGGGGACTTCGCACAGTAAGGACACACAAATTTTTGATCTTTGAACACAAGAGTGGAATTCACAATCCCAATTCAAATTCTTTTTTTTAAAGATTTGGTACAGCTCAGTGCTTATGAATGGTATTTGCTCACAAGAGACAACATGCCAATACCTAAACTAACCCCAAAAGAAATGCCAGAGAGAGGAATGGGTCTGAGATTCTGACCATTGCCTGCACCACAATATTCATATTTCTGTTTGATACATTCTAAGAAGAGCATGCTAACCCATTGTCTTTGGAGATGTGAGCTCCTAGTTCAATATAGAATCCAGCTAGGTTATACCAGAGCATTTGTGCATTTAGCAGAAGTTCAAGACTTGAAATAGCAAATATGAATTGATGTGACTAGTAGAACTATCCCAGAAATTATTCACAATAGCTGTGGATTATTTTGAGATAGGTGGGGTATTTGCCTAGTCCAAAATCTACAGCTTTGACACCAGCAAAACAAAAATGAAAACATTAAGAGAGTTGACACCATCAATGTGCCTCTCTTTTAATGGTATTTAGCTGTTTAGGGAAAAGGATTTAGAATGCCTTTATTTTAAAAGCAAAAGCATCAGAAAACATTAAGAAAAAAACTATAAGTAAACCAGGCAAAAATTGACATGAAGTAAGTAATACATAGGCATTCTGATATTAGAAAACTTTAGTTTCATACAGATGAGGTGTTTGCAAAAAATTATTCTGTTAATCTATTACAACAGTAAATCTTTCAGCTTCTCTTAAATCTTTCTCTTTCAGTCCGACTCACATTTATATGGGCTACTAAGAGAACGTACCTAGCTTTTTTTGCCTAAAATATGAAAGCTGCTGTCCAATTTTGAAACTCCATAAAATAGTAGCTGCAATTATAAGACCAAATTTAACCTTGTTATTAAGCAAATAACTAGTTCAAGCCTCCCTGAAATCTCCTCCACCCATCAGTGTAGGATATATCAAGTTTTTCACATTCTTTGTCAGATTTATTTGGTTGCCAGTTCAGTTACTGATGCAATTAAATGGCACTATGTAAATATTACATTTGTGGCAGGAAAAAAAAAATAAAAACACCAAAAAAACCCACCAAAAACCAAACCACAACAAAATAAAACTATTTGCGAACTTCACTCATTCATCACTCTTTTAAAAACACTCTTTGGAGTTTGGTTCCACAGCAACATTCCATTTAAACTTCCCCATCGGCAAATTTGTTATAGTTGCCAGAAATGTATCATTCAGCAGGTGATGCTGACAGTTAGATTGGGTATTCTGATGAGATAATTTTGTTTCAGTGAGCTAAACATTTGTGCACACACTGAGGCAAAATTTAAGATCTTTGGTTACTGAAAAATTATTATAAAAAGTGTTTATCAGTATGTTTCTTAAAAATTGTTTCCTTAAGAAGATAGTATTCTTTTATCATTGCAAAGATCTGCTTTGCATCTACGAATGTCCACGTAATGCTGGTATGGATCAGTAGAGATTGTATTTAATTGTGTTAAAATAATCGCATATGAATGCTGAAAATAGAATGAATCCTTTACTAATTAGTCAAGACATTTTAATTTTTTCTTTCAAAAGCAATGTACAACCAAGTAAATTTATCTTGCCTGTCTCCAGGGTGTCAATTCAGTATATAGGATTACTGACATCTTGGATTCCTTAGGTCCATCATGCCTTCAGCTCTCTGGTCAGAAGAGTGCAAGATGTTTGGATTCCATTTAATGTCAGGTCAACACAGAGTTTTTAGATCATCTAAGAGATAAGCAGGGATGCTGGATGCCTATGTTTATGCAACTGACTTGAGAACCCAGATCACCAAATTGTCTTTTGGGGTGAGATTCATGGAGGTGTTGAACTCCCTAACATGTGAAAGTAGTTTGACCTCCAGTCAAAACTGGAGTATGGAGTATTCAGCTGACCAAATCGAGGCACCTACTGTAGAGGGAGTTGCATAGCTCTCCACATTTTATTGGTTCCACTAAGAGTCAGCTCAGCTGTGTGAATTTAGAAATTGAGTTCCATATAAGGAGTCCTACGATATTCTGACTGGATTTCAGCTGCTAATCCACAAGATGTTCTAACTGCCAGCCCCAAACGATGTCCCAGGTACCTAGAATAATCTCCTCAGCACCCTTGAAATGATACAGAAATCAACCCTCGAATCGCCGTTTACTAAGATGAGAACTTACACATCTGTCTCACATGTAGACACTCAAAATTGTTCACATTAAATGTCTACAACCTGGATTGATTCCTGATGTAGTCAGCCATGCCTAACCTTGTTGTCTGGTATATCTCTAGACAATTGCAACAGGCACCTCCAATGGGAAATTCAGACCTTTCTAAGATCAGAGATAGTTAGAGTGAGATGGCCACTTCTCTCCCTTGACAGTCCTTTACAGTCAATGAAGGTTGCTGAAGGTGCATGTTATCCTCTGTATGTTATGGACACTGTAAATGAACAAAGGTGATGCTGAGGTAAGGACCTGTGTGAGGCCTGTGGATGGCAGAAGTCATCGAGAATTATCTTTAAGATTCTGGGAAAGAAGCAGCAGCAATACATGGCACTAGGGCTAAGTGACAAGAACTTAAAAATCAGGATTTAGATGGAACTAATGAAAAAAATCATTACTTTAGGGTCAAATTTGCAAATTTTTGTACTTCAGATATTATCAATATTAGGGGGAGGGAGGAGTAAGTTGGTATTTGATTTTATGCCTGTGTCATAAGTTCAAAGATGTATGAAACTTTCATCAGATATTTTATTTATTTTTTGTTTTTATCTAGTGAATGAATAACACACAATTGCAAAAGAACTCATAATCCTAGCATAGAACTGTCTTTAGGTGTATGTTTTGCAAAGAAAAAAAGAAAGAGAGTGGGAATTCACATTTTGAGAGCTTTCTTCTGTGTGGGCTGAACAATACAAAACAGATCGTTTTCTTTCATTATTGTGTGGGACTGTCAATTAAGGCACAATCTGAATGGATATGGAGCAGCTGTTCTTTAGTTATCCAGTTCTGAGTCTGACAGCTTAAATTCAGTAAATCAAGAGCTCCAATGAAGTTAGGAAAAGGCTTCTGTACTTGCTGCTTTTACTAGGTTTAGCAATTCATAATAAGGTATCGTGCCATTGTCCAAAGTACAATGAAATGCAGAGTCAAAGGCTTGATTTAAGGTAGTGGTTTCATGGATCTTGGTTTGTAACCCTTACAAAGCTTAGACATTCTTAATGCGTTACCTGTAATCCCGTCAAAATTAATCTAAGATTAATGACATGGCATAATTTTAACATTCTTATCTTCTTCTATTAAAAAAATAGAGAGACAATGGTAATACACGACTCTTCTGCTGAACACCAGCTATCACTTTGGATTTTAGAGATAGTGGGAGCCAGGACAGGTCAGAAAGTTAGTGCTGGAGAATTAGTGACTCTCTAGGATCCATATCTCTGTTCCTTTGGCTCCTTTAGTATACAATCTTTTAAAGTTATCCATTTGTTTTCTTCTACAAATCTGAAGCCTTTCCTGCCCATTCTTTGTCTCATCTGAAAGTAGAATTAGTAAAATTCCCTTATCTACACTTGGCTGTGCCTCAGACTAGCATCAAACAGTCACTCCATCTTCATCCAGGTACATTTGACCTTTAAATCCCATTATTGTTGTTTCAGCAGTAACAAATAGCAGTTTTGACTGTTATATAGTTACTTAATTTTGATGATTAGATAATTCCTGAAGAAAAAAGGATCTGAACAGATTCAGATGTTAATTGCATCAAGTGTGACTCTGTAGACCTCTCAAAGAGTTACAAAGTGAACAAAATTTTAAGTCATAAATACATTAAATACATTTTAAAGTATATATAACATTTGTATTTACAAAATAGGTGAAAAACTTCTAGCATAAGCTGCTGAAAACATAGAAATGGACTTTATTTCTATATAGGTCTATTTGATAAGGTAGGTAGATGCTTATATTCACATGGGCATATAAGCATATTTGGGCAGACTTTTTAATTAATAACTATTTAAATTACAAAGAATGTTACCATTATTAAAGACATGCTAATACCAATGGATAAAATAGATAATCTCATTTTATAAACTGCTGACAAATAGTGACATTTTATGTTAGTTTTTTATGAGTTTCATCACAGTGAAGTGCTGGTTCTGCTTTATAATCCAATCTGTTTTACTGACTCACAAAGGGTGGAGTAAAATGTCAGTCTTTTGGTCCTTCAGTTAGAACTTTTCATAATACTGTGCATTTATACATTTATCTACATAATAACATCAAGGACAGCATTATGTGAACCCATGATTCACAATTACCATTATAAAACTAACTTTAAAATACAACAGAACCATCTTGACATGTAAAGATGTAGAACAAAATCCTGGATCTGAAGATACACAAATAGAACTCTAGCTAGTCATTAAGAAGTGCGTGTGAAGGGAATCACAACCATGTCACGGAGATTAGAATTTGGCCAGAGGTCAAAGGCTTTGTGCAGCAGATATTAAATATTGCTTGTCTCCCATAATACAGGAGTACCTGTATTATGTATTAACAGTATTGACTGTTTTGGGGTAGAGAAGAAAGGGAAAGTGTGTGTGTGTGCAAGTCTGCTTGAAAGTCTGCTTTCTCCTCTGTTCATTCATGGAAATGAATTTCAGTTTAAGCATTAAAATTGGATTAGTTGAATTAATAATCCACCTTATTTATTTGCTGTTTAAAAAAAGGATATATATATACAAAAGCATAAATATATGGTATATATAATACACCATATTTCATGTTTTTTGGACATTCATATCATGAAGGAAGAAGTCAAAGGTTTTGGGAAAGAGCCTTTCATGGAAGTTTGTGCTATGTGCCTAAGCCTTGAGGACTGCAAGAAAACCCCAAAGCTCCTATACACAGCTTTCCTCAGATTTAAGAAAGTCTTCTTATTTTACATAGGAGTGAATTAGAAGACTTTCACGATCAATAAATAAAAAATGAGAAAGTCCGCTTCCAAAAAGATTGGTTATCACAGCTTTGTCATTTCTTATATCTCTGGTAAGGACTTTTACCACCAAGATACTGTTCAGAATTTTTACGATGAACCTTATCTGTTATTCCTTATGCAATTCATAGTAGTAAACTTATGATAAAATCTAATTATCAATTGGAAAAGAGACCTCATTGAGGGACTTATTCATCTGAGGTTACTGTACTAAATATTGGACCAACACTATGATAATATTTTATTTGACTTTTCTCACTAGAACCAAGTGAATTAAAAATCTCAATTGCAGCAGGAAATGGAGGAAAAGATGAGAACAAGGAAGACGCAAAAAGAAATTCAGACTTGATCCTGTGATATTCCACATTTTGGCAAGGAAAAATTGTCATAAACATTTCTGAGTGACTTATGAACCGAAACCTTGTGTTTCAAAGACATAGATATTAGACAGCTAAACGCAGCTTTAGATAGCTAAAAATTTAGATAGACATATCTGGGTAAGTTTTTTTAAAACATGGAGCAGCCAGCAGGATGCAATTATTGAAATCAATAGGAGTTTGTTCTGACAATAATGCGTGAATTAGAAATCAGCCAGAGGACAGATGTCCAAGTTCACAGAGTTTTTTCATTGTCCATGTTCTAACTGAACAACACAACATAGCAGCAAGCTCCAATGACTTGTGCACAACCATTTTTGAGGTTCTCCAACACAATCCTCATACCTAGAGTAATTTTTTCCTCTATCCCATTTTGTAATTATTCCAGAGAAATTGAAACAGCACAAATGGGAAATAAGGAAAGACTTCCTGTCAGAATATCTGTTATCTTGGCACTAAGACAGGTTTTTTGGAAGGTAAAATCAGTCAAATACTGATGGTCTGTTCTACAGACTGGAACAACAAAATCTTCCTGGCTTTCTCAGATTTTTTTGGTCTTATTTTCTCCTTATGCATGGGGCTTCATGCTGTGGAAAGGTCTTGAGACCCGAAGCTGCCAGATGTCATAAGTGAGGAAAGATGTATGTTGTCCTAGCTTTTGTTGCCTAATGTGCCTAGATGTATACCAAACATCTAAGTTTCTAACAAGCAAAAATTTTGTGGAGTTTTGGAAACAATTCAGCTGACCAGATGGATACTGTCTTCTTAAGAGTAACCTGAACTGACTTGGTCTCAGTTGACTTCAGAAAGCTAATAGAATCACTCCCATAGACTCCTGGACTCTACAATACCTTATTTTAGGCCATGTGCTTTGAGAAGAGCAGTACTGTTTTGTCTCAAAAGAATATATCTTATATTCAACAAACCTATGATATTTCTGACCATGTAACACTTTGAAGACATAGGCTTGCCTTCAGTGAAAAGAAACAAACACCATCAGAGGACAGCTTAATTGTGGAATGAGACAAATCACCCTTCAGAGATATGTGTCTCCTTTGACAAGAAGGGACGCTATGTCGAGTAAGTGCTTCATTTAAGTAGTATGAAACCAGCCTTTCCAGTTTGAAGCTTCTGTGTTGTGGCACGCTTTTGACAAGCTCTTCTTAATGGTTACGTTTCATTCAAGTGATCTGTGCTTATGTTTCTGTGTTGCTGTGTACACACAGTATACACATGTGTGTACAGGTACAAAATACAAATGAGTGGCTGATGAATCTATTGGCTTCAGAAAGCATAACTACTGAGAATAATGAGACTTATCATCTGAGTTACATGGTTTTAAAAATATAAATATGGGGACTGAAATTACAATTCTAGCCATTGTAGTTAGCAACTATGAAGGCCTAGATTTATTGTCATGCTGTGTCAATTGTGAAAGAGGCATAACCCATGATTCAGGAGAGGTTGTATCCCATAGTCACAACTGTTTACATTAATAAACATCGACTCCAACACTTATTTGATTTCTAACTGCTCTGTTACCCAGACTTCCAGAATAGATTTGGTAGCCTTTTTATCTCAAGCTCTTATACCTGCAAGCAAACCCGAGAATTTCATATAGTCACCACAAAAGTAGAGGTAAACAGTATAAATTCTTCAAGGCTGCAAGAATACAGAATGAAACCTCTAATGAAGAGGTCAAAACTTCTAACAGTACCAGTTTGAAGAGAGTAAGCCTGCTGTGGGTAAGCCTACATAGTAATTAAGAGCAGTCTTGAAAAGCCAGGATCTGAGATCCTTCCATTTATATTGTTCCCTCAAGGACTGAGTGAACTGGCCCTGCCTGAATTCCTAAAGCAGAGGAACCTGGGTGAGAAGAAAGAAAAGTCAACACAGCAGGCATGGAGAGACATACTTGCCCTGGCAGATCTGTGAGGTCATGGTTTGTCCAAGCCTCAGGCTACTGCTGCATACCTGGAAAATGGATAGAAGATGAGTCTGGTTTTCAGGGTGACTGCATGGAGACAGACACCTTGCTGTAAACAAATTTAAAGAGGTTTCTTGGAAGACTTTAAAACCAGGGTTGAGACCTAATGTTAGGGTCACAGCATTGCTATCTTGCTAGACAAGTTGCATATTTGATGTTTCATTAAAGTCCAAGTTCCTGAGACAAATGTTTATCTAAAGATTATTTTTTTTTATTGAGAATTTTAGTCTGAGCAAGGCACATTGCCCTTTCTATATGCAGTAGATGCAGAGAAAGGGACACCTTCAGAACATGATTCATCTCATCATAAGATAGGTATCCAAGATAGGTCATACAATTTGCCTCTGGTAGTGTTTATTTTCCCCTACACTAACTATAAAAGCAGCCTTGGTTGACTAGCTCACACTTAGATGTTCAATTTTCAGACATCTGGAAGCCATCTGCAGGCACTGTTTGAGAGCTCCAGTAATAAGACCAGTTCGCCTGGGCTTCACATTGTGTTAATGGGATGCACATGGTTTTTGACTTTCTTGAAGACAGGGCAGAGCCCTCAATGCCTACAAAAGATTGTATAGGCACACCCTATGAGAGATTATCTGAGGTAATTCTCTGAAGAGAAAATTTTGTATCCTACCTACAGCAAACCTTGACCAAGAGTGACAAAAATGCTGTTAAAGTGCTGGGTAGAAGTGATGAATGCATGAAGAAAGCCAGAAAGATATCTCCCAAGGAACAGAATTTCTTTATCGTCCTGATCTCAGTATGAAGAATAGCCATAGGGCACACGAATTCTTCCATACATGTACCACCCTGAATAATGTGAAACCAATGACAAAAGAATATCTGCAATTTCCAGGCACATTTGGCCTAGGGGGTTCAAGTGGTAACAGCAGGTCTACTTCATCACACCAGTTTTTACAACATGCATAACAGACCTTTATTCTTCCACTTTAGTTTATGGCTTCTTGTACATGACAATGGATACTAATTGTTGGCCATGTTTATGACAGCAGTGTCCCCAGCAATTCAACAGATGAATAGACTATCATCTCAACCTTCACAAGCCACTTTTAGGTTCCTTGATTTTTACAGCTAAGATTTATGACTTTCACGATTAACTGGAAGATGCACCTGCTTTCCTAGGCTTTGACTGAGCAGAGAAGGAGTGGATGGACTAAATGAATGATGGCTTTTGGTGGACTCATGTGGACAAGTCAAATCTCTAGTGGAGGCTGTGCAGCATAACTCAAGTAGCTTAATGGTAATCATGCTATGCAGGAAGACTTGGTCTGGATGATCCAATGAACTTAAATTCATTGTTTTCATGTTTCACTCCATAAATTCTTCAATATGTGCAGATTAAGAGATAATCACAATAAAAAACTAGACAAATAAGTACTGTGAAATAAACTTATAATCATCAGTCTGAAAAAGAGGACCTTCTTTGACTGGTCAAACATAACTGGGATAAATGGTCTGGAAATTCTATTCAGCTGCTCATTTGAGAGTGCAAAACACAACTTGACAGTGATGTCATATGAAATACGAAAAGACACACAAAACATAATTAGGTAAGCTATTGAACCTGGATGTAGCAAAAGGAAATGAATGCCTCATGTATGAGGAAATCATGTGCTGCTTTGTACATAACAATTCAACACAGTTCCACTCAGTCATTCATTTAGTGCAGACCAGTAATGCTGGGTTCTGCATGCATCATGAAGTATGCCTGGATGCAAACCATGCACCTTCTCTCTGGTAGGTCTGATAGACTGAATTTATTGCTCCAGAGTAATGTGCATGCTTAGTACCCAGATGTCCAGAATCCTTCAAACAGTCGTGCTTAATCTTAGCTGGATCTCTCATGGGATTTTCTTCACAATGTTATTTGACTAGTTGCAGCCCAAATTGACCCTGAGTAGTTTTAAAAGCCTCTGAGACAACTGCACTATATTGTGTATGTGACCTAAACAGTCAATAGGGTGAACCAGACACTTCTCAGGGTGCTGAATCACCTTCCAGAGGTGTCTTACTTTCTTTGTTGACTCCCTAGGGGCCTGCAGCAATGAAGTTTCTGGCTTGCATGTTTCAGCTGAAGGTGTTCGGGGGAGGAATTCAGGCCATATTGTCCATGGCAGAAGAACACAGAACAGGCCAGACTGCATTCCCTTGCGAAGCTTTCTCATGTAGCCCCACTAATCTGAGCAGTTAATCCACTGGATTTTTTTTCAGCCTAACTCACGATTTTGCATACTTTGACTGCTGTTTGTGAATTGGTAGAATTCATGTCAGAATCTTCCAAAAAAGTAAAGCAGTTTCATCTGAATATATGTTTGCTGCAGACTCCAGTAACTCTATTACAGCAAGGTTCACCCAACTTCAGTGTATTTCCACATCAGATGTGTTATCAATGTTCCTTAATTTTCAAGACAAGAGCATGGCCTGTATTCCATAAATGTTTGTATTTTACTGTTTACTTATAGACCTGTTGCACTGATGAGGTACTGGGTTTTGTTACATAGTTCACTGCTTCTGTCATTATAAATGGTGCATCTGTTTCAGACTTTTTAGCCAATTAATCAACTAGAAATTACTCTGACACCTTCTATCCTGCTTATTCTGAGAAAGGAAAGATATTTAAAAGAGAATAATTAGAGGACTGCTCTGTACTTGTTTGCCTAGTCTCTACACATAGATAAGAATCACACATTCAAAATGCTCCAGATAGCAAACATGGCTTTTATAGCTAAACACGCTGTTTTGAGATCAAAGGTGAAGTATATATGTCACCTGGAAGAGACTGTTTTATAGTTGCATGGATAAAGACTTTTAAAAGGAATCCTGCTTATGCTGGTATACAGTTATTGATCTCTTTGATTGTAAAGGAGTCCTTTGGGGATAGGCAAATTACTCAGGAACATGGGAGAAGAATCGTGCTTCCTTTATCTCTTTGTCTTTATCTCTTTTACTTGTGCAACTGATAAAAATTAATCCCTGATCCATGGAGCCTGGTGCATCAAGTAACCTGCAACAAGAGCAGAGTCAGCTGCTCACTTCCCTGAGCACAGCACAGGGAGATAATATGAATGCCAAGATTTTGTAAACAGCAGGAAAAATTAAAAGTTGCTTGATCACATGCTGCCTGCCTGTATTCACTGTCAGTGATGGAAATCTCTGTCCTTTTTCTTTCTGTCCTGAGCTTCTGCTTGGTGCTGCTATATGCACACCAAAAGTATTCCAGAGGTATTTACAGATGGTTTGATGTCAGAAGCAGAATGTCTGAAACTCACACAAAGCTTTGTGACCATTGTGCTCAGTAGCAAATCAGTGTTTATGGAGATATGGCCAATCATCTTACCATTCTGGCCATGATCATCAAATTCACAGAGGCTGAGGGCAGAGCAGGAACTCTTAATATCCCACTACATCTGTAAAATGCCTCACATCAGGACCTAGGTCTTTAGTGGAGCTTCAGTGTGCTGCCCATGTGGGAATAGGAGGATTAGCATCACAGAAAATCATCCCACCTGAAATTTAGATATTTTTCATATAATTTTAACTGTTTTCCATGGCATGTGAGATTCAGAGAAATCTGAAATTAAGACTGGCGCTGGCACCAAAGATATCCAATTAGCGTTTTCTACTAACTTTTTGATTCAATAAAAATCATCATTGTTCAGTCTGAGTAAAAAGTGAACAAGAAACCCTGAGTCATTCCCTGCTGTCTTTGGTGTCAAACCACTAGCAGAAATATTTCAGTGCCTCTGGTTCTTAATCTCTTCTATACTAACAGTTACAATTTTTTTTTATTTTTCATGGGCCAATTCTCCTCATCCCTTCCCCATGGTCTAGTTAGGAAAAACAGAGTGAAAAGGAGTAGTACAATCAAGATGGTTTTGCATTGCAAGTAGGACAGAGTGACTTGTACTTATAACAGTGAAAAGTGTAACAAATAGTCACTCTGCTGGTGTGCAGTTTGAAAATTACTTTCCAAATTCTTCTAAAACTAAGCAAAAAACTTTCCAAATTCAAGAAAAAATGTTTACTCATTTGACCTCTATATAACAGATGTGAAAATGAAGAGGCAAGAATATAAGAGATTCTGAATAGAAAGTAAATTATATTTCAAGAGTCTGCTTGTGACCTCAACATGCAGTTCTTCTTTGAAAAATGATTCTCTAAAGTTTTTCCAGGTCCCATCATGTACTCCAAGTGCTGTCATTTCCCTGCTCATCATTCCCAGTTTTAAAGATTGTGTGGGCTAACTTAAAAAAATTAAAGAAATCTTTTTTAAATATTTTTTTTCCTGATTTCAGTCCAATGGAAAACAACTATAGGCTTCCTCAGTTGGTTTCCCAACTCCAGAAACATCTTTGCCAAATTGCAGTTTATGTAATTTGCACTTCAAAATGTAGGCACATAACCTCAATGCTCTCAGAGTTGTGGGAATAAACAGAATTTTTCCACAAATCTTCAGGGGAACTTTTAATCAAAAGTCTGCCTGGGGCTGGATGTTATCATGCAACATGAAGAAGCAGGATTGTAATAGATCTACTCCCAGAAAGGTTTAATCAAATCTATTCAGTCAGAGTACTCTACCCTTGAGTCACTGATGGGCATAGATGGTGCAGGAGTGATGTAAGAATGTCCTTAAAGAAGCATAGCACTCTCTTGTCCCTTGCAATTAATGCGGACTGCTTAGAGCACCAAGCCCTGCCTGCTTCTTGCTCTCCTTGGGTGATGGGTGATGTGTGCTCACTCCCCTTTCTAGCTCCAGAATAAATAAGGTGGAGTGAATTCAATATTCTTTAAAGTCACATGCATTTGCATGTGCCTCTGAACAGTGTTTTCAAGACTCATCAATCCACAAATGAAGAATAATACAAATATTTATCATCATCAAAAGAGTAACCCTGAGGAAAAATCCATCAGAAATTAGACACCAACAGTACCATTTATTTATTTGTAAGTTTATGTTGAACCACACATGAAATTGGTATTTTGAGTATTTAACTAAACAATTATCAATACTATAGCTATCTAATTTGAATCTCTGTTATGCTGGTATTATTCTGAAATAACTCCAAGTTAATGTTTTTGAATCCAGCAATACATTAACACCTTCAGTCTGGAATTTTCCCAGGTTTATGCATTTTTATCTGAGATTGTGGAATGAAGGCTCATGTTCTGGAAAGAGGCTAAAACTCACAGGGTTTTGACCATGGGGACCGGCTCCTCACTCCTCTGGACCGGGGTCGGTGCTGGAAAGCCCCTGTACTGAAGATGGTACAGATCACACGTGGGTCCTCTGAGGCTGGGTGGTGAAGTGAGAGAGTTTATTCAAAACAACAAGCGACTTATATAGACCTCAGGGGGTGGGGAATGGCCAGGGAGCCCGGTTAGCCAATGGGGGAAGGGTCACAGATGGACAGAGCCCCAGGGAGTGGGAAGGGACAGGGGATATATCCAGTGGGGTTCAGAAATGAAGTAGCATTTTATACAAGCTGTTAAGCCACAAGAGTGGGGCACAAAATCTCCATGACCAACTTCACCAGGAGTTGTATTAGCCCTGTGTAACAGGACTTGTAGTATTGATCACATCATGCAGGGCCAAATAGCCCTAAAATTAATAGGAAGTTCATTTTCACTGACTGGTTATAAAATTAATTAAGTGCACTGGTTGGGAAATGATTGGAACAATATTTATTTTAACATTTTCCACTATTTCTTAAACCAAAACATCTTCTGCTTAAAATACATGGGACATTGAACTTTTAATAAATATGACTGTGTTGGAATGTGGTTACATTACTTCATGTGTATAGGGTAAGGGATTATTTTGATGAAATGAGAGGACTCAGGGCAATACAAATGATTTCTCAGTTCAGTAAAAGAAAACATAACTTTTAGGAAAATGATTTGCTGTAACTCGGGTTTTGGTTTTCCTCCTACAGGAAAAGTACAGGGTAAGTAGGGATGGAGTTGAGTAGGAATTTTCAACAATTCAGACTTTCAGTTGAAAATAATGATTCAGTCAAGGGAAACATTAGCTTGGAAAAAATTTGGTTTTCACAGGATTTTTTTATACCTACAGGCTTTTAGGAATTATTTTCAAAATTTGTTTTTCTGTTGCTAATAACAGTGGAATAAACAGTAAAGTTTTATTTTTGAGAGAGGAAAAAGGGAATCCACAACAATTTCTAGAAGAAAGCTGCTCTGTCGGAAATTTGCTAAGAATTGAGTATCTTTTTGTTGCCTCTATGTGTATTTCTTTTTAAACAGTTATTTATATATATACAAGTAGTTTTAGAGAGCCCTTTGGAACACCAGGATTGGTGTTGGTACAGTTCCTGCTACCTCCTTAGCACAAGAAGCCTCAGTACGGGCAGGAGGCACTTGGCACAGGACAACTTGAGCTATCCCAAGCAGTACAGTGCAACCACCAGATGCTCCTGTCCTGTTTGTGACTCTACCTCTCTGTGCTCAGACATGGAGCCCCTGCAGAGAGCCTGTGAGAAGGCAGAGGGGCGACAGTTTCACCTGCAGTATTTTACATCATTCTGAGAAGGATAGATTTACAGTACGCCTTCAGGCTAGTGTAAAGGAGATGTACTATCCTGCAAACAGGGACTAGAGACGTTTTACAAATTGTAAAAACAGGGAGAAAAAGGCAGAGCAAAGCCTGGAGTGAAATCTATCCAACCTTTCGAACTGCTTGATTATTCAGGCTCTGAGTAGGAGCTGAGAATTCAACTCTCAAGTGAGCAACCTTTGAACTCATCTTATGCAAAGTTTCAGACTGCATTGATGAGTGCTGTAAGTGTAAGGAGTACAGATTTCATGAAAGGTCTGAGAGCACACATGAAAGCGCAGCAATTACAGAGGACAGGAATGAAGGGAAAAGCATTGACTCTCTGTGTGAATGTGAAACAGATCTTGTATCTTTCATAAATATTTACAAAGTAATTAGAAAAAAGGAAAGAAAATACACATCAACAAATGAGGCACATCAAAACACTGTCACTAAAGCTTGCATTTCAAAAAAGGTTGGGAGGAAGAGAAGCACAGCTGTAGTCTATAGAAAACTTCATTAATGTTTTCAAATCACTCATAGGATTTAGGTGCTGAAAGGCATGCTAAATTGGGATTTATACATAATCAGATCATTGAAAAACATACAAATGGCTGCCAGAGAAAAGTACAATGTTCACTTTTGAAATTACAAAAAATCCTTTGTTTCAAAGAGTGAATTGACTAAAGTTTAGTTTCAGTGAAGCATGTTTTTGCTTTGGGTGTCATTATTTAGTTTGGCCTCCTTGCCAGAGAAATCTTTTTACTGACTGCAGTTCCTTTAATTTGTTGTTTTTATTCTCCAGCAACTTTAAAAAAAAAAAAAAAAAGGAAGGAAAAAAAAAGAAAAAGAAATTCAAGGCTGCATCAGATGCTTCAAATTTAAATGAGAACTGCTCAGTGTTTACCTTTAATTTTGAGATGGCAATGGGGGTGAATTGCATGGGACTTGATTGCTTGCCAGGATTTCTCAAACTGATGTATTTGAGCCTGCTCACTAAAATAATCTGGAAAATCAGGTTGGACTGGTTGAATCAAAATCCTGGCAAGTGGGTAAAGAAAACATCCATCCACCTATCCATCTAGGCACCTATATCTCTCCCATCACCATGGTATCTGTGCACCTTCAACAGCAATGTCATGCAGCAGCCTCAGATTCCACACACCACCAAACATGCCCTTGGCAAAAGCCCAGCAACCAGCAGCTTTGCCAGAGATAAAGGATTATGGATGTTATGCCTGTGCATACTAAAGAAAGGATTTCTGCACTTCAACAGCAGTTTCTGAGGTTTCTATGGCTAAGATATTCAAGAACACACGTATCCTAAATCTCAGGACTTAGTAATGACAAATAGCTCTGAATGTGCTCTTACAGTACATTCATTGAAACCTTGTGATTAGAGAAGAAATGAAACACGTATTTCCTTTTATAGTTAGATAGAAGTAGGAGGTAGTTTTTCCAAACAGTTACTAGGTAAACTCACTTGTCATCAATTTGCTTTCATTTTTTTTGCTTCTTTCTCTCTCCCTTTATATATTTTTTTCCTATGAAAGCTGCCTGTCTCAGCACCTGTGGAGACAGGAATTATTTAGATCAGAATACACTCCAAAGAAGCAGGAGGAAATGGGGGAAGAACTGAACTGCCTGTCTGGACATCCACCTTTGCTGAAGGTAGTTCCCATGGATACAACAGAAAAAAATATTTCTCTGCACAGAACGAAGTTCCAGTAGATAAGGGACGTAACATGTCCTGTGCAGTGAGAACAAACTCTGGCCCTCCTGAGGTACACAGTCAATATGGAATATTTGAGAACAGTACAGACAGTAATTGCAACCTGTGTTCAAGAGTGGCATGATATGAAAAGGTCTGAATAAGAACCTTGACTCATTTCTGCCCCTCCCCAGCCTGAACCTAGCATATTGTACCAGCACTGAACTAGTTTACTGGAATACTTAATAGGATTTTTTATTACATGTACTTTGTAAAAATTGAAGAGTCAATTTTTTTGACCAAGAATCAGAGTAGAAAAAAAGCACATGTATCAAACTTTTCAATATTACATGTTTATAGAGAAGTACACGGTATGAAGGGTTGGTCCTTTGTATCAATGCACTGCTTTCTGAGCAACCACTATTGTTATCACAGTTGTCATATTCTTTAGTGTTCTACTAGGTTGAGAGACTACTTTTCTCTATTCCACACAGTTAAGCTGAGAAAGTCCTTCCCAAAGATGCTGCAGTTGCGGGATCTTAAATTCGTTCATACAAGATTGATTGAACACATTATACAAAACTCTGAGATTATTAAACACAAATCCACCACCTCTGGCTCAGGAAACACCCCTTGACTGCATGAGGATGGCAGGAACAGTCCTTGCAGCCACTGGTGGAGGCAAGGTATGGAATGAAGGACTTTGGTCTGACCACTACAGAAATGCCCTCTGCTCTGTTTCATGGCTTTGCAGAGCCATAACACACAACAGTTCTCCTAAATTTAAACACTTAATTGAGATTCTTCTGTTAGGAAACGAGATGCACCGAAGTGCACCCACACAGCCCCTGGAAAGGTGTTCAGAGGCAGGCATCCTCTATAGCCCCCACTTAACAACTGAATTGTCCTCTAGATATATCTCTTTCCATTGCCTGGGGACTGATGGGCAGTCAGGGTTTTCCATTACCTCAGTGCCTAAAGGGTTAAATGTAGGTAAGATAAATATAGGCCTATATTTTTATGTGAGCATTTATGCAGGAAATGCTCACCACATAATTTTTGAGAATTAATGTATAGGAGCTGTCTATAATAATTAATGTGTGTCATAGAGGAACCAGGTTCTTTCCAAACCGTAGAATCCAACCCTATAAATCTAGATGGAAAACTCTGTTTTCTGAGCATTTTGTTTTAATGTTTTTAATGCATTTTTCATTTGTTGATCTCTTCAAGGAACTTTAAAGCTGAAAAGTGTTTTCAAAAAAGCATTTCAAGTGAAAATAGTAGCTTGATTTCTTTTGAAAGTCCCAAAGGTCACTAGGGAACAGATTTTGTTNAAAAAAAAAAAGAAAGAAAAGGACAAATAGAAATTTCAGACAGTCTGTCTAAAAATTGTTATTGTGGTCAAAAGCCACTTTTCAATTAAAAAAATGCCAATGACACAATGTCTTCAATTTCTAATCTCCAGTTTAGAAGTGCTTACTGATATAAGTGGTATAACTGACTGCATTAAAACTACTCACAAATAAAAACAACTGTTATTTAAAGGTGTGTATAATAAACCCTAAAATAATGTTTTTGAAAATGATACAGTGTATTTCATTCACTTTGATGCAATTTGAAGTCTTTCAGATTCTTGCAAAACGCAAGTCCCTTAGCTGTTATACTGTTATTGTTTTATATTGAAATAATAACTAGACCCCAAGCCTAGACAGACCATTAGTCTAATGCATAGAGGTACAAGGGAAAGATATTTTGTAAGAGGTTTCAGAAATCATCATAACATGCTGCAATGCAAATGTAAATAGCTTTCAATTTGGCTAAGTATTAACGTAGCTATGCGGCCAAGGCTGAGGCACTGGAGATTTGTGCATGCCTATTTAATTTGGGTTGGATTTTGTTAGCTTTATTTATATGGAGTAGCCGTAGTAGAATCCCTGTCCGAATCAATGAAATATTTATAGAGCATGAGGCTGACTATGAGTAAGGACACATTTACAACCAGAATGAAGGTGATGCAGAGAACCCAAAGCCAGCTCTGTGACTGCTATTATTTCTGAAAAATAACACAATAAAGTCAGACCAGTGTGACTGCGTTGTAGCCCGTCAAATGACTGTTCCTATACCACAAAGCTAAGAGTGTGTGTCACGTGACCCTGGTGTGGGCTGACAGGGGATGGGTGACGTTGGAAGATAAAAAGGATGGTGGAGGTAGTCAAGTCCAGTGCTATTTAATGTAGTTATACTGCTTCTGGAGAAATAAAGCCCAGGCTTTATTCTAGTGGGCGATCAGGACCCAAGGGCACTCTGGAGAGTTAAGCTGTTTGGTAGGACAGCTAGAGCCCCTGTTCCTTACCAGACACAAAGACCCGCTCTTGGAGGATCCTCTGTGCAGTCCCAGCCTCACCCTCTACCCAGCAAAGCTCTGAAGGCACCTGTCTGAAGGCTCTATACAGCTGTCAGGCTGATGGGGACACAAAGCAGAGAGCTCAGCACGATGCCCTCCACTGCGAGGCAGCTGTCAAGAAGACTAAACTGACCCACATTGATCCCTAAAAAGTTAAACAACCTGCTTTTCCATTCACTTTTTTTTCCCTGGCCCCTAAAAAAAACCCATCTGGTTTTGAGGGTCTTTTCTTCATCTCCCTCTGTGCTGAAAAATCTGTGGCTGCTGTGTGGACTGCTCTGTCTGCACAGTTCCCAGCCACCTTGTTACTAAGATTTAGGTCACAAATCCTGAAACTAAGTGGAGAAAAAATAGTTGGTTGAAAACTAAGTGTGTTTCCTTATTGTCTTATTTTTTTCCCGAAAAAATGTGTATGTTTTTAATGTCCCTGGTTACAGACTCTAATGTTGTTTTGTGATTCAGGTACTCTGTGAAAATATGTATTTGAGTCTCATCACTATTAGATATAAACTAGACAAGGAAACAAGAAATTCTATCTGAAAAGCCAAAGATTCAGATTTTAAAGTACTGTAGCCTAAGTGCTACTGGTATAGTGAGAATAACACCACCATAATGGTAGAAAGGATGATTTTACTCGGTGCCAGATGTGATCCAGTCACTAAAAAGTTTCTTGTGCTCAATACAGTAGAATAAGTAATGAACAGGATGTTCTTCTTCTCACTTTAGTGTATATGTGAAAGAGGCTAGATAAAGAGACTGCCCTTTTTGTTTGTTTTTTTACCCTGACAATAAAGGGAGTATTAGAGCAATGCAGGTGTCTGTATTATAATGTTTGAAGTTAGCTGTAAACAAAATATTTACTTCTGGACTAGGATGTCTTGGTGCTCAAAACTCTTCTTTCATACTTTCATACATGCTAATAATTAGGAACTTGGCCCTAATATCAAAGATATTTAGAGATGAAACAGATTTTAGGCTTTTTTTCCCCTAATTTACCTTCTGTGTTGTGGGGGGAGGTTCAGCCTTCAAGGCACATTTTGGTCACGTACTTAAACTCTGCCTTATAATGAAAGCTAAAGTTTAAAAGTCTCATGCAACCAAATTATTCTGGAAAGTCAGGTTTTAATACTCCTCTTACCTTTGCTAAAAGTTATGACTGGTTTATAATGTAAGAGTTTGAAAGACGTTTTCTGGAAAAATAAATGTGGATTCTCTGAAAAGATTACAAATCGTGTCTCTTTTTCACAGGGAATGCTGTGTGATGAAAAAATTTCTTTTAAAAAAAACAGATGTGGTTGTACAGCTACAAACACTTGCACAAGGTAATACTTTTGAATGACACGTACTCACCGTGGAACCTGTCTGCAGAAAATGTTGCTAGGTGGCCGATAAATAAAAACAAAGTGAGTTGAATGCATAGCTGAGTCTGAACATGAATTTTCAGAACTAGCAAATGAATATGCCATGAACAAAGGAGTCTGCAAGGAAACAAGGAAGAGTTTCAGAGCAAAGCTAGAGTTGCTTGCATTGCTTTCCAAAGGTAATTAGGCACAGTCAGGTGCAGCAGCTAGCGCTGTTATGTGGCTGCAAAAATTAAGACAATGAAAATGAAAGCAAGTTAAATTTAAGGTGGAACTAAGGCAGTGCAAATGGTGCCGTGGAACAGGCAGAAGAGGTAACTTGGGTGAGGGATGAAATTAGGTGCAAACAAATCAAGGCTACACAACAAGAAAGAACATTTGTAATTACTTATTCTGAGAATTTAAGTGAGGTCTAATTATATACAGTTACTTGGCACAAAAGATGTATAAAGATTCTTTTAAAGTGATAATCTACAAAATTCAGTGACTTTGTGAGATCTTGCTGATGTAAAACTTGAACTGAGAAGTTTAGCAAACAGAGGCATTTCAATTTTTTTCACAGAAAATAATTACGAGTTAGTAACTATCACCTCAAAGTTATTAGTTACTCTAACCATGATGCTAAATTAATTTTCTGTACTGGGACCCTAAAAGTGGAAAAAGGCCATGCCTCCAATATACTGAGTGTAATTTGTTTGTATTGAGAAATTTCCAATTTATTGTTTTTTAACCATAGATTTGCAAAATATACCTAGAGACCTCAAGATTAAAATATGGTTATATTTTTACTCTTAAAATGGAAAACATTTTTAATTTCACAATTCTAATAGTACAGCCATATCCATTTTAAAGTGGGTAAAAAACATTTCCTTCTTTCCTCTTGAAACTGAAATTTCTCCTCAAAGATGGCACAGAAAAAGGGAGATTCAGAATGGGTGACATTCAGCCACATGGAGGGGTGAATTGAAAAAGCACCTTATGCAAAACACATGTTCAGTAATTGTTTTTTAAAAATGTTCATCACTGCGGGGCTCAGAACAAGAACTTCATATTAAACCTTCTAGCTGAAGAGGTCCTGCAATAAATATTTGCCCCCAGAATTGTGACATTTTTATACTTGGGAGTAGAGATTCCTGAAGATTTTTATGGTTCTCCTTGACCCCTGAAAGATTGGATTCATGGTAAGTAGGGCATGTGGCTTTTCAAGGCTACATAGCATAGACTTAGTAAAAACATGCAAAACTTCCTCACTGCTCTGATGGTTACAAACCTCCTTCTAATTTCCAGCTCCAATTTATTCATGGTGAGTTTATACTATTTGTTCTTGTGCCAACCTTATCCTTTATTTTTAATAGCTTTTCAACCTTCCTCTATTTAGCTCTCTAATGTATTTATAGAGAATTATCACAAGTTCTCTCAGATCTTTGCTAACTTTTTCAGCGTCCTCTGGTAAAATACATTTAAAAGATTCTGTTCTAACACACAGAGCACATGCTGAATATATATGATGGTGTAATTTTTTTCTGCCACTTAGAATGATCTCCACAGTTTACTCACAGGTTTCTACTGCTAAATACAGCAGTTGCCCTAGTTTGGGTGTTTATTTCCTTCTTAATACGGTCTCCTTTCCATCCATATATATACATGTATACTATGCCTCTTTTTCTTGAAGAAATTACACTTTGTTCAGGCTGTAGATGAGTGACTATATGAATATACAGTTTATTGTTTTCAGTTAATCACCCAGACCACTTTTGACCTGAAAGTAATGCTCATTTCAAAGACTCAGCACAAAGTAAACTGATAAAACAGTCATCTCATGAAAATGTGTAGAACATTGATGAAACCACATAAGCATTCAAAATTTATAAACCAGACCCCTGAATTAGCCATAAACCCCCTGAAATTAAAAAATAGTTTCCTGAAGTTTTCATGCAGATTTTGACTTTTTAAATTTTCATGACCCAGATCTTTCTCTGCAACTTGTAAGGATTATGGATCAGCCTCATAAAAAATGAGATAGGATTTTCTTGTAATTAGCTGACTTTAGTGGAGATTTAGATTAAAAGTATGAAATATTATGAGACTTGTGATAAAATCTTAATAGTAATCACTGCTGAGTTACAGAAACAGAAAACTGAAGGTTGTAGGAGCCAAGGGAGCAAAACAGGCATTACTTGGTTGTTGCTGGATTACCTGGAGGTCCAGAGAAGATCATGACTTTCAGAAAAAACAGGGAATTTAGAAGGAAAAATTGAAAATCTTAACACTGTCGACATTACAGTTTTGAGAACTGCTGTGAAGAAGATCCCTTCTTCTGAAAAATTGCTTCACAGAGCGCTTATCATAGCTCTGCATCATGAAAGAGACTTTTGGCTTCTTAACATGGCATCTTCTGCACACTTAAAAGTGTACTGGAAAGTAGCCTCTCTCAATTGGGATTTGCACATCAGAGATCACTGGAGAATAGCTTGCTCTGGTCACAACTCCACCAGCTGTGCGAGTGGTCAGCTGCACATTTTGGGCAATTTTTCTGACCCTTTGTGTAGCCAGGAGTGGATCCAGCCCAAGACATTTGAGACATAATACACTGGAGCAAGTACCTGAAAAGTCTATCAAGCCAGGGTAGTTATTTTGAAGTGAATCTTGAAATCAAAAAGGAACTATTACAGTTTTTGCAATGTGGGGGTGATTTGTCTGCATTTCTTTGTACTTGTGAAAAGATGCCAGCAGCACTTCACACCAGTTCTAGTCGGGAGGTCTGGGACTTCTGGAGGCCAACGAGAAGCAATTGCATTGATGCCAATAAAAAGTATATGGTATGCTGCATTTTAGTTCAAAAGCAACATGACTAGTACACCTTCCAAGGGAACAAATAACCACAAAAAAGAAAATCAAACCATGGAAATTGTTTAAAGAAGAAAACTCACATTTAATTGTGAATTGCTTCATGTGAGGCAAGGGAGCCAAACCCACTGAATGTTTCAGCTTTGCTCGATTTATTGAGCACAGTGGGCTTGTCTTTATCACCTGACCTAGTAATTTTAAACTATCTTTGAATTATCTTTTTAAATTAAATTTCTGAGGGACAATTGGATTTTCTGTTTGAGTGATTATTTGTTTGCTTAAAAAACACACTTGACATCTTGCTGTTTGACCTTTCTCTGACTTCAGCTGAGGACTTAGAAACACTGAGTAGTTGGCCACTTTGTCAACAGACAGACAACTGTAACTCCAAAGCTGGAACATACTTCCCTAGGAGGAGTCCCTCCACAACACTGGAATTATCTGGTAACACAGAGCTCAGGTAGCAGTCCACAAGTTTCCCACAGCTTTTGCTGCTGAAGTACAATATTTTGTATCTGTCTGTTCCCTGTCAGCCACCTAGAACAGTCCTGTAGCCTTTTCTGTGGCTACAGATTGTCCACCTTCTGGTCATGAAGAAACATTAACATGTTATGTGTACCTGTGGCAGATGCAGAAGAGAAGACAGGTGAAGGGGCATGAGGCTGTAGATGAAGCTCAGCCTCTGCCTGTGTTTTGTATCACTACAGAAATATTAATTGCTACACCTAGAAATAAACAGAAATGGTAAACCCTCTAGAAAACCCAGTACAGCCAGAAATGGACATTTCACTGTAATTTCAATGATAGTAGAGTTAAACAAAGCTGAATGTTTCTGACTAGTCTTCTCCCATCTCTCATATCACAGAATCAGAGATGCAATATTACCACTGGGTTTTTGTTGGTAAAAACTAAAGAGGGGATTAAGCTACTTGGCTACATTATCACTAGAAAAGCATAACCGAATAGAGGCAGAACAGGCAGAAATCACTCTAATGTGAATGCTGGAATAAGCCCAGAAACAAAATTTAAAACAATGACCTTTTCAATCACTCATAGCCATAACTAACCCTGGAATTCAAGCTCAGCTCAGATTAACACTTACCTATGGAGTCCTTAGATTTTATCCCAAACATTATCAAAACAGTGACCATTGCACTGTTCCAGTTTTGGTTTTTGGGGTTTTTGGGTTTTTTTTTTTGATGGTTGGTTGGTTTGTTTTTTGGTTGGTTGGTTGTGGATTGTTTGGGGGTTTTTTGTTGTGTTTGTTTGTTCGTTTGCATTTGTTTGTTTTGGTTGGTTGGTTGGTTTTTTGTTTTGTTTTGTTTTGTTTTCCCATTTCCTTTCAGGGAAAGAGAAACATTATTACTATAAGGAGTTTTAATAAAAAGGATCACAGACAGACCTGGCTCCCCTGACTCTTTGCCATGCTTAGTTCCCTCTTTTGTTAGAAACTCCTAAGCAAATTTCTCAAGAGTTGGCTAGTGATCTGATGAGCCATTTGGGAAAGGTGTCTTCTCACTTAATTTTGCACTTGGACCTTGTAGACATCTACATCTGATCAAGTCATGCTAGTTATTGTTGAGGAAAGGAATAAGCACACACGACACATTTCATCCCACCTGGCTTACGTATCTCTGTTCTGATAGATGTGTATCACACACTATAAGCACCTTTTTACTCCAGTGACTGTTGAGGAGAACCATGCTGATTAACTCAGAAGTGAACATCTATTCTATAGATTATGTGTAGACATCTACATGCAGTTAATATACTCCACCTTTTCTTACTCTTATGACATGACATAACATTACCTATGATCCTAAGTCTCTCTGTTTTGCCCACTTAATTTTTGTTTCCTTGTTTGTTTGTAATGCATGGAATATTTGTGCATTATGACCTTTACACAGACCATAACTTTTTCATATAGGCATACCAAATTTCTAACCACACAAAGTCTGAACGATTCATTAATTCTGACACATACAAACATACAAGTACTTGCTCATGCCCAAGTAAAAATCATATTATGAGAGTTGATCTCATAATACCAACAAAAAATAGTGATTGTTCTGTGCTAAATGACCTCAGTCATGACCTGAAGATTATCTGTGGATGATCTGTCCTCAGTGACTCCCTGACTGTTTCTCAGGCTGTTTGGCTTCACAGTTATGACTGGCTGTGACGAACTGAGCCAAATGACTCAATTTCTTAGTATCTCTGATTAAAATGTTATACTTTCAAAACCAATCAGACAGTTTTTATTCAATTCTAAAATGGAGATTTGTTTCTGATGGGAAAAGATTTGTTTTATTAAGGATTTTTTTTGTAATGTTTCTGCCTCTCTCTGTTGTTTTGAGGGTGAATTTTTTATGCTCTTCTTTCACTGGAAAAATCATCACTTTTTTTTTTGAAAGATTGGAAAATATATTTCTCAACTTTTGAATTGTTTTAAACTTTATATTAGAAAAACTCCTGTTGCAAGAACACTATTCATTCTGTTCAGTCCCTTTTCCCTTGAATTCTCCATGTTTTCAGTGAGAGAAAATGGAAAGACAAAAAAACAATGAGTGAGGTCATGCGTTACTGAAGGAAGAAGGTTATATGCTTTGTTTTGATATCCTTTGAAAAATTAAACATGTGAGCAAACGAATTTTTTTTCACATTTTTTTGTGTCTTTCTTTTTTATACAAACACAACCTTTCCTCAGGAAAATGACAATAAAATCATTCATAACTCAGAGTCTTTTAAGATAGACTTGTGTTTCCTTATAATGTCGAAGGTAACCCTGCCCTCCCAGCCTTTACTACTTTAAAAAATGGCTTATTTCTTGTGCATTTTTGGCCAGTCAATGCAGATATCTCATTCAGCTCCTGTGTTTACCGCCCATAATCAAGCAACCTAAATTTATATGCACACTATAAAGTTTTTGACCATTAATACTGTGACCATAAGAGGTGAGTTTCAGCTGCTATACCCAGACAATACTGTTTCAGAGGGAAGGAAGGCAAAAAGTCTCTGCAGGTATTTATACTCCACTAGACTCCTTAAGCCCTTCAGAAATGATGTTTTAACTAGATTTATATGGAAAGCACCCTCTCCTCCTGTTTCTCCTTCCAAACACTAGCTCACTACTATAGCATTGCATCTGAAATCACTGAGGACACAGAGACAAAAGAGCCTATGTAGTCTTCTGGAATGTTTCTGGAAGTTTCAGCCAGGTCCTGACTTCCCCAGTGACCCCCAACAGATATACAAGCAAGCATAATGAGTGTGAGGGATGAGCTGCTCTTTGTCAGGAGCCATCTTATGGGTCTGTCTGCAGAGAAAGAGCCTAGCAGCAGATAACCTCTGCATTGTCCATCCTGCTCCAAATGGACAGATGAGAAGAAAATAGCTCTCTGTAGATGTAAAGTTAGAGATAGTAGGATAGAAAAGACAGTAACTAGAGCTCTGGAAAATCTCTGCAAGCATAGTGGGGAGTTTGGAGCACTTGCACGGTGGAGAAAGGCATATAGTGCTGGTGAATTATTTGTCTACATGATTTGATTTTTGAGACTGACTTTCCTCTGGCTGTAACATGACAGTAAAATAGTCCTCATTATTTTTATTCTCCTCTGCCATGATGTGAAGTAACAGTGCACAAACCAAAGAATTCAACTAGCCCAGTAACATCAGCTTAAACACTGAAACCCAAGCTTTTAGCAAGCTACACACTTTTACAGTAGTCGTACATATACAGCATTTTAGAACTTAGACTGAGACATAGTCTGGCTATAGTGAAGACAGTAGAAATGGGAGAATAAATTGTCAAGCTTTTTTCCCAGCATTCACTGAATAAAAGTAAAACGTCCACTTCGATACATGTTTTTAAATATTTCTCATAGAGATGAAAACAAGGTATTGTTTTCTCTTGATTTTGCTATGAAGTGTCACAGTAGTGTTAATGTGCTGATATTTGGCATAACAAGAGTTGCTGAGAAACAAAAGTCTCGAGATTTTAAAGGTGTTAAAAGGTATGAATTAATGGATTTTTCAAAGATAAGTATTTAAGTGCTTACCTATTTAAGTGCTTACCCGTTTTTAATCCCATTAAAGAGCTCTCTGCATCTGACATTTCTTACAGACAGTTTTAAGGACTGACCATCTGTTTTAAAAAACAGTTTTTGGACAGTCATCTTGAAATGACTTGTATTCCTCTTGTTTTATAAAAATGTATAAAACACAAAGGTAATTCTATGAGGTATCAGATATTAATGTATCCAACAACTAGTCAAGGTGTTTCTAGCAAAGAGTTTGAGATGTGTACAGTTTGAATAATCTATATAATCACACTGACTTACATATAACGTCTTCAAAAATATCTGAGGTATTTCACAAAGAGAGAAAAATACTTCTTTTTACTATTTTCTAGGAGTTTTTCTCTGAGCTCTACTAGACAAGAATTAGAGTTCCCAAAATCCTATTTGGTTTTCTTTTGTTGTTGTTGTTATTTTGATTTTGGTTTATTTGTTTGCTTTTTTAACATAAAGTATGCTTTCTCCTTCCCAAGATTACCTTCTGTATTTTGCAAAAATAAAGCATGTAAATGCCTACTTTAGAAACTGGAACAGGGAATTAAAATGATATTCAAAAGGAGCTGAATTCATCTAAAACTAAAGTACATTGTCAACCACCTCCACTTGCTCCAGGCACTGATGCCATGATTAGCTATGCAAGAAGCTACCTGCTGGTTTAGAATTATATGAAGTCACCTCAGGGTATCTACAAGCTTCTCACGCACAAGATACTGACAGTTTCTTTACTTGGCTTGAAACACAGTCGTTGCTACATCCAAGTACTATATCATAGATTGTTATTTCACAAGCTGTCATTAAAGTAACTTGCCTTATTCTCACCAAACAATTAGTCTGCAAACAGTAATGGTTTGTTCCAAATACCCTCAAAGACTACAAAACCTCTAGCATTTTTCAGGTAACAACTTCTCATCTGAAGAAAAACGTGCACTGTTTTTTTAATAATAGAGAATTAAAGGAGGGTAAGAGTATTATAATCTACCTTTACAAAGCAACTTAAACTGGGGAGTAGTGGCAGGAAAGAGGAGACTTATTATGGCATAAAGATGCCTGGTAACAAAGGTGTCTGTAAACCTGAACAATAACATGTATGTGCAGGAGTTTGGAGCTGAAAGTGGTTTTACCTAAACTGGCCAACTTTCTTTGGAAAACCAGCATTTTATTTTAATTGTTTATTGTCAGTTACTGTGTACACAAAAAGCAAATCCAGACAGTGCTGTGGATTAGATATAAGAACACATGTAGTTAAGCTGTCTCAACATAAGGAGTATAAATGTTATTTATTCTGTTCAAAGGCAGGGAGAACACTTCAGTCAGAAGAGGCTTGACCTGCTTTCGCTGGGGGATTTTGCACATTTTGTCTGATGATTTTTGGTTATCACCAACTCACACCACAAAAGGAAAGGATGAGCAGTTCCAAAGGGATCAGATGTATCAACAAATGTACCAATAAAACTTGATGTGGGCAATCAGTTCTTTGTCCTTCATGTTAAGTTTCTCTTAGGCTAAAGTCAAAAAAACTATTGCATTTTGCAGCTCACATCTGACATGAACAAACAATGCCTTAAAAAGGTGCTTCAGTAATTGCACACTTCATTATTCAAGATTTAGTTTGGATCAACCAACTCGTTTTTACTTGTTGTCTAACCAGATCTTCATTGCTATTAAAAAAATCTAACAATCAGTCTTTGCCCTGGTCTTCCCAGCTTCTGTGCTTACTTATTCATTCCCCTGAAGTGTATCCACACAACCTTCCTCATCCTGGTCCTTTCACATTTGTCAGATAGGACTCATGATATTTACATGTGTTTGCATGTCAGGAATCCCTGCTTGGCACAGCAGGGCACGAAGGTGCCTCCTAATAATTCTAGCAGGGAAGATGGGAATAGATGCTGTCAGCACTAGACAGGAGTAATCTGCACCTTTGAAAATGAAACCATTTATATTTAGATACATAAATATAGATTGGAGAATCTAAATTTAAGTCTTAGGTTGAAAATGTTGACCTCAATGAACAAACCCCCCTGGTGAAAGCTGCAGAGGAATGGTGTTACTAAACAGTTGAAGAGAATGATCTGAACTCTTCACTGCATTCATCTCCTGGTATAATTCTGTGGACCTTAAGCAAATGCTTCCTTGAAAATTATCTTGAACTTAATGAGCACACAGGATTCACATTTTAATGGAAGTGATATTAAAACAAAATAGACCTGCTGAGCAGTAAAAAAAAGCTATTTTTATGACTGGTGAACAGTAAGGTATACTGTTACCAGGATAATATATCTGTGCTTTGAAAAATTCATGCACAAGAGTGTGCAAAAGACTCAGAGTAAATGAGATGTCACATACAGAAACAGGCACACAGACACATGTATATATGTGTTCTTTCTCTCAAAGAGCATATACTGTAATCACAGACAGGACATAACATCAGAAAACCACGAAAACAGGAAGTAGAGGGAAAGAGGAAGAATGGAAAATAGTCATGCTAATGTATTTACTGCTTCAGCTGAGATTTCACACTATATGTTATTCAAAAACATATTCATTAGTGACTTCAAAGCACACACAGAAGTCAACATAAAGTCTCCTATTTGTCTACCATTAACGTCTAAGCAGGCATTTGAAAACACATGGCTACCTGCTTTTTGTCAGATGGTGTTAACCAATGCAGAATGTCACTCACCAAAACAAACGATCCGCATGAATAGCTTTTCTGTTTCTTCCATATTTTGCTGTCAGCTTGTCAGAGATGAGTTGCTTCACAATAATAAACAGACCATGGCAGGTTGGATTAATATCAGTTTTTATTACAGTGGTTGCAACCATTAATTATCTGGCTGGCTAGTGATGAGATGTGGCTCTTATCTAATAGGTAAGGGTATCAAGTTCATTAAAGTTCATCAAATATAAACTAAAATAATTACATGCTGCAACTTTTCTAGAAGTCTCATAAGAAAAATTCTCAAGCATATGCATTCATATGACTTTTTCTTTTCCTGTTGTGGTATAAAACTAAACCTTTATTAACCAAGGAGAGCAAATGAAAATTAGTTGGAAGAGTATTTTAAATTGCTTCCATCTTAAAGTCATTTGTTCTTCCCAAAAAAATATTTAGTAGCTTCCTTAGTGGGTGTTTTCTGTTATGATTTAAAATTATATCTTATAAATCCCTTGAAGAATTATCCTAAAAATACAGGATGAAACTCAGGCTTCTTGAAGTCAATGCCAAAACTCCCATTGACTGCAGCAGAGCCAGAATTCCACCCACAAAAACATTCAAAACAAGAAATTACAAGATGTCCCTTTCTGTAAATGCTTAATGTAATTTTTCAATGCCCAGTTCTTCGGTGATTTTAGTCTTCATTTTTATCTTGTCTTTGCATGAGGTTTTAAATCCTAACTCAGCTTAGGATCACTTTTGCACATGTTTTTCATTCATTTGGGCTAATATTTATAAAAATATTCACTTCATGTGGTGTGACTATTGGACATAGTTCTGTACGGGGCTAAGGGTTGGACTCGATGACCCTTGTAGGTCCCCTCCAACTCAACGTGTTCCGCAATTCTGTAATATCTGGATAGAAATGCAGTATCTGCACTTAGTTCTTGCCTTAGTGTTGTCAAACATTTTGCTGTTTTAATTTGCATGTATATTAAAAATCTTGATTAAGGCAACTGAAAATATCTACTTGTAAATTACTTCAGGGATAACCGGTTGCCTTAGAGAAAAAACACGATTCCTGTAATGCAAGACAAGAGTCTTTCTTAAGCACACTTCATCTTAAATTTTAAGTGTTTAGCATCCAGGTGACATTTTAAGAATTTAATGTTAATATCCAGGAAATAATGAAGTTGCTATAATTTAGACACAGAAATATGAAACTCATGGGCTGCTACATATGCAATGTATCCAAATCAAGACTAAGCAAGGAAATGAAACCATACATGAAAGTATGCAGATTCTCCTTGTCCTTTCAAAACTTGCTTATTGCTCCCAGAGCACTGGGTGCTTCATTCTCAATGACACTTCCTTAAGAGCCTACCACCCTTTTAACCACTTTTCCCAAATAGTCATTTAACCAAATTTTGCTCCCAAAATGTACAAGTCCAGGATGAATATAGGGAGTCACCCTCAACTAGAGACAGTCACCTGGCAAACACAGGACGGAGAAGGAATCTCACACAAACAGAGCACATGCCTGGGCACAGCAGGATGGGCATATTTGTCTCCAGCAGTGCCTCATGCAAAGCAGGCCAGGAAGCCCGAGACAGTCGGTGCGTCCCTCCAGAGACACTGGGATTTGACGGGCTGACCTCTGTTAATGAAAAACAACCAGTGCTGCCATGCAATTCAGTACTGTCTGCAAAAGTTTTAATGAGATTAAGAATCTCACTGAAAATTTATAATTAATTCGCTGTTTTCATTCTAGGTCTTTGCATTTGCTTGCCAGATGAAAATTATAGTGGGATGATATGGTGTCTCAAGCAAGAACCTAACTGCCTCTGGCTTCAGGGTATTAGAGGACTTGTTTTCACAAAAGTAGGTATTAATAGTACTCATTTAAAACAGACTGACTTTCTTTCTACAGAATTATTATAACTTAGAAAGGAAGAATTGTCCATTTTCTTGGGACCTGGTCAGTACTTATTCAGTACACTCCGACCATGCATTGGTGATGCTGAGTTTTTCTGGCAGGAAAAGGAGCCTTTTACCCCGAAGAGCTCTGATGTGGTTCTGTACATCTGAAAAAGCATGCCAGACAAGTCATCATCTTTAGTCTCATGTTCATCAGAGCAAAAGAAGACTTGACATCACCCAGGAGTATATCACCTGCTGCTGGTCTAAGTTTTGCAAGAAACAACGGCCAGATAACTGCTTTCATGTTTAGGTGGTATCATGTTCTGAGTTAACACAGGACCTGAATTCTACATCTGAACAAACTTTACTCCTCCAGATACATTCAGAAAGGTGGTGACTTTCCAGAGAGCTGCAAAAGCTCTCTACCTTTTGTGGCTGACTGACCCACCATGTTCCATACTGCCTTTCTCTGGACAATTTTAAGAATCACCATTGCTCTGAGTCCTCAAGATGAGAAAGAGGCAACAGCACATTCCTTGCAGAAGCCTCACAGGGCCTCTCAGAGTCAAGCCTGTTGATTTTTTAGAAGGTGGAGCAGACTCCTTATTAGTTGTACCATTTCCTCTATGTAGACCTGTAATCACAACTTCCTTGTTTCAGACTGACAATGTTGTTTCTGATACATAAACTCCTGAGAGGCTTGACATGTGTTTACTTTGAGAATTATCTCGTTCCCTGCTCTGTGCTGCTGCAGCTGAGAAAAGGCAGCTGAAACAATACTCCCAGAAAACCAGAGACTTTTGGTGTATCATGGAGATGCAACAAGTTTGATTGGGTATTTGGAGGACATGGGTAAATACTTTGCCATTAACGTGAACTGGACCACCTTTTTAAGGATCTTTAAGGGTTACCTGACCCCCTCTACAATGAAGTGATACATTTATGATACGACTGTTGGACTCATTAACTCCAGTGCAAAGAAGAATAAGGATCACAGAAAACAAGCAGCAAAAATGGCATGGATCCCATATGCTGTCAGCTCCTCAGAAGGACATTACAGAGCCTTCAAGTAGGATTCACACAGCAGTTGGTCCTTGCTGATGCTCTCTCCCAGGAGAAAGTATAATTCCCTTTTTCTGCAGACTAGCATTTCCAACTCTATGCCTACAGGCTGGGAGTCACAGCAAGTTTATTGCTGATCCACAGATATATTTGAGGGTTCTTCATATATGTAGCAGTTGGACAACTCTGGCTTAGTTGTGCCCAGGAGAAAGCATCACCAAGATTACCTTAGTCCCTTCTTTCCTCCTTGGATGCTTCTCTTTTCTTCTCTGTATATCTGGTCAGCAGGAAGGCAGCTACAGGTATAGTTATGATAGCTTTAAGCTCTCTCTCTGTAGGAGGCAATTTAACTCTCTCCTCTCTGCTAGGAGTAGTCTAGATCCTTTCTCCAGAACTATTTGAAGAAGGTGTCGTGGAGTTTGCACTGGCACTTCCAGTAATGTGTGGAGAATCTCACAGGTATTTCAAGCATCCCTACACTCACTCGTCTCTAGGTATGTAAGATTCTACAGACCCTGTCATGGTGAGGTAGTACCTTCTCTCATTTGAAATTGTTTAAAGGATTAATTGATAAGAATATGCTTTCATGTCAAAGCTGTGAGTGCTCCTTCTCAGCACATATAATGAGGCTGTCAAAAGGAACAGGGCACAGTAAAGGAGTGTTTCAGGTAAAGTTATGAGGACTGCATTGTATCTAGTGACAGGAATGCTGCACAGGAATATAAAAGCATTACACAGATAGGCTAATTTTAGTCTAATGAGGTTCACCACTCCTCCAAAACAGGTTCAGCTTACTTTAAGCTAGGCTTCTGTTCTGCTTCGTCAACAAAGGCAGATGATTGAGACTGTACTCCACATCTTGATGTCCTCCTTTGGAAGCACAAACCAGAAAACAATTCTTGTTTGAGTGACTTTTCAGAGTAAATGTTTACAGCATTGAGGAACTGAGAAGGCTACTGGGGACAGGGATGGGGTTTGGCAGCACCTCTCTGAGCTGTCTGCCTGCCAGCCGGGGACCCTGCCCATAAGCAAAGAAGAGGCACACAGAGGAAAATTCTCAGTGGCTAAAGCTCAGGTAAACATACCAGAGCTGCTCATTAGTTGAGGCAAAGCTAGCAATGAAGCTGTGACAACAGAGAACTTTGGGCAAGGTGCAAAGGCTGATCAAAAAGCTGACAAAATACTTGGTTGGTTAGTTCATGCACGTTAAGTGCTATAAGGGCATGGTTGCTGTCAGTACCTGGGGAAGGAGGCACAGATTGAAGCTGACGGGGGGACAGCTGCACAAACTGAAGTTATTGCAGGAGGCTGTACCAGGTAACAAGTTCCCTGTCAGAGAGGCATGGTGGAGACAGAGCAACTCAGTTTCCAGAAGATGTTGCTGTTACCTTATTCAATGTACATACGGAAGTCTTCCATACTCAGCAGAAGAGTATCTAATAGACAGAAATATCCTACAAGTGCTTGCATTTTAAAACTGTTTGTGTCCTGTGAGTAGGGACTTTTTTCCACTAGACTTTTCCTCTTGGCTTTCTGGAAGGTTGGAAAAGGTAAGCAAACTTTTCAGTCTTCATTTTGTCTGCCACTGTTACCCATGGGGGTCAGAAGGCCCTCTACATCATCTTACATGCTTGTTGCTTTCAGAGGAATGCTCCTGTCTCTAAGGAAAGCTCAGCTATATAGACCATGACCAGACTGTGTTTCACAACTCAGAGTTCAAGTTGGAGGGAAAACAAAGCAAAGTACATGTGTTCCCCTCCTACCCACTGCCTCTAACAGGAGAGATGTTCTAGAAACTAAGTGAAAATACCAACATTTCCAAACAGCGATAAGTGCACTAGGGCCCTAAAGCTGTATTCTGGCATCCATAGGGTGTAATTGGGTTTAAGATCAGAGCTGGTGAGGACTCACAGCCCCTGTTAAGAGAGAGGCATGAAGATTGTTAAGGGACTATCTGTAAAATCAGGACAGTGGCCTCAGGCCTACCTTGGAATAAAAAGCTCCACTTTTATAACACCAAAGCCCAGATCCTCAAAGATATTCAGATGCTAAATTCCCGCTGACCTCTCTTTAAGGTTTCAGGCTTCAGATTTCAGCATTTTGGAACCAAGTACATAAACACGTTTCTCAGGTCTCTCTAAAATCAACAATACCCTTCCATTTGTTTCCAGCTTATAATTTATATCAAACAGTGATGACAGAATTCAAGGCAGAGTATTTGACAGGTAATAATAACTTCACGTCCGCTTTGTGTTTCTGGGTGAAAATCCAACAGGAACAACTAGCAGCAAATTCTTTCACTGTATTGTAGCCCTTGGTCATCCTCTCATGACTTCTAAAACAAATTGCACCTAAAAATGCTAAAGGCATATGCGGACAACATGACACAAGTAAATTTAAATTGGAACTGACAGGATGTCCCATGAATTACACTTCCAAAACATGGAAATGCTGAAAAGTCAAAGAAAGGTTAAAAGCTAATTTTGAAAATTTGTAAAAATTAATAGACCATAGAATTAATATATCATGAAATTATAGAATATGCACTATTAAAAATGTGGTATAATGCTTTGAACAGGCAATTGTACATATTTAGTATTACAAATAATCTATAATTCATTTTTAAAGGGATTTCAAAATCAATGGAGATATTTAATTTCAAAAGTTTGTAGAGATATAATGGTGTAAAGTACTTCAGAACTTGAAATGTCTTGTTATACTGATCTTGTCAGTTCGTATACACTGATCATGTGGATGGGTATAATATTACATGTAATGGAGAATAAGAAATTTGCTGAAATCCATGCTTGAGGAGGGAGGGAATACCAATTTTCAAGAAGTGTCTGCTAAATATTGAATATGAATGTCTGAAATGGTATTTTAAAAGGAGAAATGTTATTAATTTTTTTTTTAAAAATCTTGACTCCTGACTGAACCAAAACTATAGTCTTTAAATTGAAGCTCACCAAAAACCTTTTACTTGCCCACTGGCCAACAAGTTGTCCAAGAATATTTTTGGCATTAAGTAGCTTAAATTAAAACCACAGTGCTCTATTTCATCACGATTTTTTTGATACCCAATGCCAGACACTATAAGGTTTGAATGACAGAGCCACATCGCAGTTTTTAATTCCAAGCGTAACCTGTGGAGAGGCATGAGCATTCCAACTGTGTCTAGAGTATCTGGATTGCCAGACTTCAAATCCCTTGTAAACAGCCTGTTGCAAACCTAAAAATAGCTGGACATGTGCAGGACCTGATGCAGCAGCTTTTAGAAGGAAGATTCCTCAGCAGAGGGACAAACAGAAGGCATTAGGACTTTAATGAATTATCATAGCTGATTTTCATTTTATGTTTTTCTGTATTTCTGTTTACCTCATTTTCATGCACTAATACTCTGTGTCAAGATGTCATTTAGAGGACTCTGGAACGTGGTTTTTTTTCTGCCTTTTCCAGGTGCAAAGTGAAATTTAATTTTAATTGATCTTTATTCCCACCTAAACATTAGCAAAACTGCCATTATAGAGAAGGTTTACACATGTGTACCTTGCTCTTTAAGAGCCAAATACCAGTTATTTCAGGAATAGAAGGATTTATTCTTCTTCCCTTTGCTCTTATGAACTGATCTTTTGGCTTCTAAGAACACTTCAGTGTCAGAGTTTCCAGAAATTGTCCCGTGAGTTTTCAAAAATTTTCTTAGCATATATGGAATTAATTTATCCTATTGACGTGTCTCGGGCTGCATGAAAGCCTTCCAGAAAAAATCAAATTGCCACAGGCCATCTTAAATATTCTCTTGCAACAGCTGGCCTACATGTATGGCATACATGGCTTCCATCAGACATGGAAGTAAAACAGGTATTCTTTAATCATGACCTGGCATGCAAGGGAAATGTTGAAAGCTCTGCTAGCAGTATCCACAGAGGATCAACAAAGGGTGTACACCTTTAAGCAACCATCTGCGAAATGTTGAAGGTCCCCTTAAAAAATGCTTTTCCATAGCACTACACTTCCTAGGTAAAGGTCTCGGTATCAGCATGTCTTTCCCCTCACTACTGCAACACAGTGTAATAATTAGCACAAAGTGATAAAAAGTGGGATAGCAAAATACTCACTCATTGGCCCAGAAGGCAAGTGCAAACAATTGCAGTTCAGTCAAACTTACCTGCATGTGCAGTTTATCAAATAAGTGCATTTGAAATATAGTTTATGTATAAAGCTCATGAAGTTCTTTTCTGATCTATACTTTGCCAGAATAACAATGTAAACATGTTATATAAAATGTTCTGAAGCCTTAAAATGAAAGAGGCCTGGAAGTTGTTATGTACTACAAATACACATCCATGCTGAAATAGGCATATTTCTGCATCTTACAGCACCTTGCATATGCAGTTCATCCTTTCCAAAGAATTTCATTGCACGGATGTTTTGAGCCCAGCTCTATTTATATTCATCCTGCAGCAAAGTGCATTCAGAAACTACTTCCATGACTTCAGTACCTATTTTGAAAGAACTCTGTTCTGGTGCATTTGTGTCTTACATACATATTTAAACCTGGTATAATGACTGCAGGCAGTTACCGTAAGGGTGTGTATACCAGAGACATTATGCATAACATAGACGGACTCCATCAGTCATTTCATCCCACATAGAGCCAGGGAAGATTTACTACTACTGTATGATACAGACACAGGATCATCTGCCAGTATGTCATTGAATCATCGAATGATAGGATCATGGAATGGTCTGGGTTGGAAAGGATCTTAAAGATCATCTAGTTCCAACCCCTTCACCATGGGCAAGGGATACCACCTACTAGAGCAGGTTGCTATGGGTCCCATCCAACTTGGCCTTGAACTCTTCCAGGGATGGAAGTAATTTTTATGTAATAGAATTTTTAGTACATTCAGGTGTGAATAACAAGCATAAAAGTTCACACTGAATTTTCAAACATGTAAAATCTCAAACAAAATCAGAAGCAATATTCTTTTATTTCTTATAGGGGAAAGTAAACCAGTAGTTATTTGCAATGAAGAAAGTCATGGTGTTACAATCAGCATAACCCACATTTTCACAATGGCTCATTTCTACATGACAATCCATTTTTTAAGATTTACATATGTGTTTTCTTTTTCTTTTAAACCTACACAACTGCAAAGAAAATAGACAAATATAAGTACATTTTGATACTATTATTTCCTCTTTGTAAGTATATGCTCAATTATTCCATTTTGAATTGAAATGATGCCTGAAGCATGAAATTAGTATCATTGATAAGGGTGGGTTAAAAGCAAAGACTTAAATACAGGCTCATTGAAATTTGCAAGAATTTCAATGGATTCCAAAACCAAACTGGGACTGAAAGCAAAGCTCCCATTCAGATGGATATCAAATCTCATTAGAATTAGTATCTCCTAAGTTCTCCTTAGATTTTCCATTATGTCTATACTTGAAACTTCACCATAATTGGATTAAGAACCTAATCTACACCATATGGATTTGATGGTAACATTATGGGTTGTTTTGTGGGTTTGTTTTTTTTCCTCATCTGCTTTACTGAGGGTAAGAACAGGAAAGAAGCACACTAGGAAGTTAATGTTCAGTAAAGGTGAGGATGTCATTCAAGGAAGTCACCATGAAAATAAATACAGGGAAGTTGTGAAATATGGCACAGAACTGTGCTATTAATTAGCAAATAGCACTTTCTTCAGCAACAACAACAACAAAAAAAAACAAATGGAATGTCTCCTCCCTTTTGCCTCCCCATATATATCTCTGCCTTCTAGCAACTTACCATCTGATATTCAAACCATGCTACGCCTGGAATTACATAGTGCCCATACTGAACATATATTCCATGGACCGACAGACACAAGTGACATGGGATCCACAGCACTCACAGGGACAGGAAAGTCCAGAAGGCAGGGGAGAACAGACCTTCTCTCAAGTGACTCTGAGACAGACCAAAAACCAAACAATTCTAGGCATTCACTTAGGAGACTGTTCTAGCAGGATTTTGAGTACTGTCTAGGCACCTGGTACCCAGTGGCCACTGGCCATCTGGGCTCACTCCCAGCTGAGGCATCTACATAGAACTGTGAAGGTTGGAAAAGACCTCTAAGATCATTGAGGTCTTGAGGGCTTCTGCCAGGAACTACATGCAAGAATATGTTGGACCCAGGTCTTGCAAAGGCTTTGGCTAGCACCCTAACCACCAGAAAATCTTTCCTCTTTTTGTTCTTTATCATTCAAATGTCAAAGAATGGTCTTGTGGTTAAACCCCAATCGGGATCAGAAAACATGGAGCCAAGCACCCCAGGCGTAGGCAAGAGCAACATGAAATGTAATCACTTGGAGACACACCCACCCTAAATCAAAGGTACATTTGCTTCCTGGCTCCTCTTCCTGGCTTGGACCCTGCACAAGTCACTTCAACTGCTAGTGCTTCTCTTTCCTCTCCTGTAGTTTTAGGATAAAAGATTGCCTGCCTTCCAAGGCTACTTTGGAGATCCACCAATGCAGACTCATAAAGGCCAGTGAGATTGCTGGTCAGAAAGCTATGTATAAATGCATTGTACAGTTATCATGAATGCTACTCACAGAGGACTCAGATAAGTAACTGCATGCACACAGTCATTTAGCTTTATTGTTTCATTATGTTCCGGTGAACTAATTGCAGATTACTGTGTCATTAGTTTTAGTACTCTTTCCAGAGTTACTGATTTGCTCAGCCAAGCGTCAAAATCTGGCTGAATATCTTTAAATAATTTGGATCATTTTTGCCTTTATATGAATGAGTGGCTGTGGTTTTAGAAAGCTAAGAACCTGACCCCCAAATTTTTGTAAGGTAAGGTTTCAATCGTCGCCATCAGCCACCACAAAATGTTCTAAACCTCTTGAAAAATTTTTGAAAATTAATAACCTGGACTGTTAGCTATACCCCTTCTTCTGCTCCAGAGCTGCCCATATGGCATTTCTGTTCAGAGGCTGGTCGGCAGGAAGGGTGAGCACACATGTTGGGTAACTAGTAGGACTGCATCCTGGCTGCCCTCCCACTGGCAGCTCTCAGGCATTCCCTGTGCTGCCCAGACTGCTGCTGCATCACTGGTGGCATCAGCCCAGCTTTAGACAGGGCTGCATAGTTTGTCGCTACTTTGCCGTGCAGCCAATGTATTCCTGAGGAGTTCAATTGGGAGGAAAGTGGGAAATGTTAGTAGCATAGAAGTCAGCCAGTTCTCCAGAAAAGGCATTTGTTTCCCTTGCCAAAAGTCAAAGTCTGCAATATACAAAGGACACATTATAGTTTCTCATAAAAAGGTCACAATAATCTTTTGTAATGGAAAGTGAAGTACAGTCTAAATATAGAATCTATCCCAGTATTCCCATAATGTGTAGTTTAAATTCTGTTTATTAGGAATATATGGATTTCTGCTACTCTGTGCTGTACAAAACTCGGCAGTTGAAAGAAACTCAGTCTATTCTGTGTGTAGCTATTTATCCAGAAGGAGATGCTGTTATAAGCATTTATCTTAAAGCTGAGGAATTTTACTTCATCTGAAGAATATTCCAAAATGAGTCACTCAGACCCTTATGGCAAATGCATCTGCTTTTTTTATCTTCCTTCATCAGAAGTGTCATCTGGGGCATTTGCACAAGTGGGAAAAATTTTATGCACACTTTCAAAATGTATCATGAAAATCCATGTGAAGAGCTCCTGGACAACACACATCATCATGCAAAAATTCCTAAATATAGAATTACATCACAAGCTGTGTCAAAATACCTAAAGATTAGGTCTTAATAACCCCTGAATCAATAACAAACATTTGAAATATCCCTAAACACATATTCACAAAATACAGTTTTGCAGGCTTGACAGAGTTTTTATGCAAAGGTGATGGAAACTGATTGCAATTAACTATAATCCTGTTTAGAAAGCAGTAGTCATTCAGTAATACATCATGTACTGCCCAGGGAAGTGTGAGTGGGGATTTCTCTCTGATCTATCTTTAATTATTATGCACCTGAAAGCCTCTAAAATCCCAGTCCTATATGGTTGCCACTAAGAAAACCTCATGTCAAAAAGTACCCTTAAGTCAGCTTATCCACCTAGCCAGTAGTTGAAAAAAACAAAGTATTTTAAGAAAATTATGGAATTTCCAAAACTTTTCCTGGCCCTGCTTAATCTAAAAATCCTGCTTGGCCTTTCAAGTATTGTTGAAAACCTGGCAGGCATCACAAAGAGCAAAGCAATACACATTAGCTGTGTTATACATTCTCTTCTAGGAAGCTCTGTCCTTTTGACATTGCAGATCTTGAAATGGGGAATTACTGGCAATTTTAACATCAGAAAACTGAGCCAGCATTTTCCATGGACTAGCTTTTCCTTTTTCTGGCTATATTTCGAACTACCCAGGAGCAAAACAGTCCTTATCTACCAGTACCTTTTCTATTTCACTCTCTGTTATTATTCCAGCAACACCCCCACTCAATAAGCATGGAGGTTGCTATTAAAAAAGTTCATTTAGAAGAAAATCAGATTTTACTATCTGATTTTTTTTTCCTGTGGCAAAGAAACAATCATTAACTTTTATAGTTTCAGCTCATATTACTGCTTGCGTGAGATGGTGCAGCAATCATTTCTACTGTGAACACAGTAAAGTGTTTGCAGAAGGCGCATGTCTTTTTATTCTCTTTATATACACATTTATATACACACGTATGCATGCACATGCACGTCTGTGTTAGATTTGTGAGAGAAAAATTAAACAGCAACAAAAAATCAAAATAGATTTTCAAAGCTTATATTTGTAAATTGTTGCGCTAGTCATGATATGCAGAATACTGTAGAAAAATCATAATAAGACATTAATATCAAGAATACATTCTGGATTCTGTCCATTAAAACACACTGTATGTTCATCCTGAATAACTTGAAGCAGTGCACAGTTGGGATACCAATGACTCTGACTTTATCTGCTTTACACCAGGAGAAGAAACAAACAATGTCACTGACGACTGAAGATGCATTTTTGAGTAAAATATATGGTTGCTGGAGGCCATGATTCTGGTGGGGTGAGATTCCTCTCCTTTTGGTATCTAAAAGTGAATTGTGTTATCTAAATTCGTCAGCTTGATTCTTTCTGGGGAAGTCAATGGGGAAGTGGCAATTAATCTTAATCTCCTGTAATTGTCTAAGATTGGTAGATGAGCTACCCTTTGTAGGCATCTCATTCTTTCCATTGACTGCAGAGAGCTCAGATAAATTATTTAGATTTAGTCTTTTTAGGTGATTAATGGTCATTGAGACAAATACCACCTGACTCCCATGGGAGAAGAGAAAATCTCTCACTGCAAGACCAATAGAAGGAACGAACAATCCAAGACTTAGAGGCTGCAGACAAGAATGTGGCTTCCTTACACCGAATCACTGAGTCTGGAGGGAAGGAAACTCCCTGAAATTAAGCGCATAACATTATTCAATAATTAGGAAGAAAGATTTGGATTTTCCATAATGTCACTGCTCTTGAGACCCTCTTTGCTTCTGTTTTTAATGACAAAGACTGGATCTCCATAAAAAAGGATCAGACTACCTTTTTTAAACAGTTGATCTTAAGGTGTTGCTTACTCAGAGGTGCTATTAGATCTTTTCCCAAACACATTTCTTGGGAAAGACGCTGGTCTTCTGGACAGTATACTAAGTAGGTCATATGGAGCATAGATATCCCCTAATGATCAGTGGGTTTTAACTCCCATATGCAAAGTTCCTCTTTTGTCCTGCACTCTTTGAACTGTCAGTGGATGATGACCCAGAACACTTTGTGCAGAGATAAATATGCACTCGATGGAGATTGCTAACCTTTGCATAGGTGGACAAGGCGCGAGAGATCACTTGTTTTCTCTGAAGACTCCATCACACCTAAGGAGAGGGATTCAATGAGTCCATGTGGAAGTTTGAAGAGGTTCCAGCTTCCCTTGTAACTTCAGCAAACCCAAACCAAGCTTCTCTGGCTACTTAGCCTTTCAGGTGAAGCTTATCCAGCTCCCTAGGACTTTGCTGTAGCGTGACCAGGCCATTGTCTGAAGGCAAAAATGGTATCACAGACTGCACTCAGGCCTGAAGGAGGAACTCTTGCATGCTAATTTGTTTTACAGCAAGATTAATTAACAGAATAACCACAGTGCACAAGGCTGAGCACTGATCTAATCAGCTTGGCATGCATGCTTTATTCTGCCACCCTCCATTGAATTAATACTCTCTAAAACAGGTGTCAAAATTAATAACTGAAAGGAGTAACTCAATTGTGATGGTTAGCTAGAAGTCTTAAGTAGTGTGAGTAGTTCTACAGAAAATAATTGGTGGCATTTTCTTTGGCAAAAGTCTTAAAAATACAACTAGCAGGAAGGAGCATAAACTGAATTAATAGACTGGTTTCTCTTTGTGTTAACCTCACAGTTCCATCTCAAAGTGTTGACCCCATCGATGAAACATCTATGGAAAGTTTGCCACTTCTTTGCACTTAAAAGGAACTGATGATAGACACAGCTACCTTTTTAACACATTCCTGTTTCATTCCCCTTTGTGGCAAATGCTTAAGCTTCTGTTTTCTACACTCAGGAGGACTCAGATAAGGACAGTGGGTCTGCACCATGTCCTGAGCCGCATCCCAGTGATCTCTGGCAGCTTTTCTGTTTTTCTGTGTTTCCTCTGTCTCTGGGGTATTTCTCACACTCTTATGCATAGATGAAGTACTCTAATCACTTCGCCCCTGAGGCACATCTTCATAATAGGCTAGCCATACCCTACTGCTTGCCCTGAGCTACAGAGAACAACAGAAGGATGTCAGTGTGGCTGCACTACTTAAAACTTGGGTAAGCATTTGCATTGTGCAGTACGTTGTGCACTGCAGGCATACTAAGCTGAGCTTTCCATCATACACTAGTGACTTGGTAATGCACTTATTTTGGTTGAAGAGCTTTGCTGTTTCAGCTATGCTCAACTGCATCTTAAAATTATCCTGAGTCAAAGGAGCTGTGATACTAAATAATGCCACTGAAGGTTAACTTACTAAATAAAAATGTACTGTATTACACTAATAGAGTCCCTGACCCAAGAGAGGTATCTCTTATAAATCTCTAGTCTTCAAAACAATTAAAAAATAAATACTGTAAAAATCTGCTGCAATCAACTGCAATTTGAACTAAATTCTTGACTGTTTTTGTTTATGTAAAAAAGCAAAAATAATTACTTTTGATATCTTAATCTCTGTTTTATATCAGCTTTCTGTTTCTGGAATGTAAAGCAAAGATATTAAGTATCCCATAAATCTATAACGAAGATACTGGGAAAGAATCCATGAAAAACAAATGTTATAAGAAATGCAAAAGCTGGTTTCTCTGTCTGATTAAGAAATTTCTAGTCACATCTAAATAGTTTCTCCCACAGAAAGTAGTACTTGCTTATTATTAATGAATTGTACATTAAAGGAGTTTAGACTTTTGCCTTGGAAACACGTCCACTTGTGACATGCAAAGCTGCAGGTAGTTTCTTTAATTAGCTTTGTTTTTGAACAAGACACTTACTCCACGGGATAGGAAAATACATATATTAATAAATTATTTAAATAATAAATAAAGCAAAGGCTAATTTTAAGAAAAGCCTAGAGAAAGTGTGCACTCCAAGCACTCTTGAACTGTTTCTAATTACTTAAAAATCTTTAGTTATTAGCAATTCTGGCCCAGTGTACTGCACTGGCTACAGCAGTGTTCGATTTTGGTTCCTAAAGAGGATATGCACACATGAAAAGATATTGAAATCATGAAGCTTATAAATCCAAAGATGAAAAAAATTCAAACCTCGATCTGTATCCTGCACCTAGTCTGCTCTTGTAAAGAAAATCTTGAGCATCATGCAGGAGTGCAGAACACTGCTTGCTAACTGATGAGGAGTTCCAGGAAGGGAAATCATTTTCAGAAATGGACTGGGAGTCACCAGAGCCACTCACACTTGCTTTTACCCTGTAGTCTTTTCCAAGTGCCTTACTTAAAATGAATAATGTATTTTTCTGTTTTGCCTTCTGCTTCTGTTTATTTTTGTTACTTTCTTCCCTGATAAATTTCACAATGCCTGTACTTATCAAATAAAAAATCATAGTACTTTCCAGCAGTATCCAAAAGACCTTTCTCCTATCTGTCATCATGAATGGTTACCCTGTTCTTTACAATTTTCTTCCAGAATACTTTTTTTTTCATTGGCCACAGTTTGTGACAGTGTTCTGTGCTGGACAGGTTACTGTGTTAGGAGGATCTGTGGTCATATTCAGTATGGCTGTTCTTACACTGTATTCTTTACAATAGATGCACAGAGGTTTTGTACATTGATCTTCTGCAAGTCAGTAAGGCTATATTCCACAAGTATAGATATGACAAATTGGGCATGTCTTATTTCAGGCTTTTTAAACTGATTTTTTAAATTGAAGTGTGTGGTGACCAATTCCTAAAGCTGAACTTTCAATAGCAGATTCACTGTAGCCATTACTATAAATAAGTTAATTATGTTTACAAGCTATTGACAAATATATTTTGGAACTCAAAATAAAACAAAGATTATCAGAAATTTCATTTGACCAGGATAAATGAAGGTGAAAATGTATGTTGGTTGCTTGAGAGAAATGGAAGAGATGAAAATCCTAAGTAATATAAAGGGCTGCATGTTTCCCTTTTTAGCTGGCAATTGATAATGACACAAAGGTGGAAATATATGTGTTAGGCATATATCAAGTGGAGATTGTTTCTGAATATGGGGAATGAATAATCCAAGCAAAGGGTGACCTGCTAGGCAGGATTCAGAAGGTAATCTGTTGTCTTCAAATGCAAGGCCCTGAGCCTTGTAACTGCAGAGTTGATCCCACTTTGTGCAAGGGACTGGACCTGAAAACTTCCAGGGGTCATGTCTGGCCAAAATTATACTGTAATTTTATGTTCCTACGTCCCTCTCTCCTAAAAATAGGAAGAGTCAAGGAGTAGTGAATAAGGCGAGTGAAACCTCTGTCTTCTCCCTTAGGTACTGAGAAGAAAGCAGCAGGCCGTATAGTACCCACAAGGGGACATAAGGCTACCCAGCACACCTGAGGATATCTATTGATTGAGGTTTGGCTGTAGCCCAGATAAAAGAACAACAAGCAATGAGTTCCTCTAAACCATAAAGGATGAGATACTTTCCACATGTATACAAAGCTGCAGAACTTTGAAGTAAGCAGAACTTAGAAGGTGATGACCAAAGGGATTTGTGAAGTTTTGGCACACCTGTAAATGTGAAGATGCTGAGTGTGGGCTTTTAAGATGCTAATTTTCAGTATTCAAATACATGGATCACCCTTTCTCTTGAAACACAGCAGCAACAGGTAGTAGTGATAATGTTGATGGTGCAATTATTCTTTTCTGTAGGAATAGGATTATTATAGCTCCTGCACAAGTTCTAGTAAAACTGCTCTATTCTGACACCTAGACTATAGGATAAAACAGAAACTGTAGTTTTGTCATGAACTGTTTGATTATTCTCTGGACTTAGATGGTAAAGAGCTTGTTCAGTGGTTGAAAATGAAGTGTTTTGAGAGCAGTGTTCTCTAGTGCCTTGGGAATTCAGAGGAAGCTGCAAGCAGATAAGTGTCCGAGGATGATTCAATAAATAGGCCATGATTGCAACAATTTCTTCACTGACTACATTGGAGGTTCAACATTAGGATCAATGTGACAATAATTTCTTTGGTCTCTTGAAAGAGGAAAAGTAAGCAGAGAAAATATAATTAAACAGGACAATATTTCAGAACGGAATAATGGAAAGCTGTGGGTATTGAGTTTGGATGGGTCTTGGGTTGTTTTTGGATCTTTTGTTTGTTTGTTTGTTTTGTATAGCCTTAGTCAAGTGTAAATAACTGATATTTATCCTACAGCAAACCTCGTATCTTACTCTTTTAAAATATAGTGCCTGTACATTTTCTGGGCAGAAATAGTACTTGCTCTTGGCAGCTCTCAGTTTTGCATAACGTCTGTAATGAACTATGAAAATTAGATTAATAACACGAACGTTTTCTTTCTATTTTTTTTTTCTTTTCAAAACAGAAGATCCTGATTATGTTTCCTTATGCTCCAAGATACACAACTTAAGAGGAGGGGGTTGTTTTCTTAAGAATATTTTACTTTCCTTATCCCTTATATAAACTCTTTCTGGATCAAAACAATAGTCTTTCATTCGTGAAGTCAATTGTATATGGAATCTTCAAAACAGTCCCCTAGCTTAAAAAAATTGTATAAAATACCTCTTCCCTTTGGTGAAAAGGTGCTTATAAAACCAGGTTAACGAGAAATACATGACAAAGGAGGCAGGTTGAAAAATACTTCTCCTTGGGTTTCAGATTGTATAGAACGATAGCATCACTTTGTGATTTAAATTAGTAATGAATACAATAGTGTATGGAGCCCCTGATGAGGAGCTTGTGGGAACCTGAGAGGGAGTGAAGCAATTGCAAACACTCATACCTGATAAATAAAGGACTTCAGGAGAATTCACCTCCAGATGTTCTCTCTACCTGCTAAGTTACAAGAAGCTATCCACAAGCTGTGCATCATTTTACTAGTTATGACACTAACAGGATGTATAGAAGCATATGAAAGAACTGCATACCAAATACAAAAAGGCCCCATGGGATTCTACTCCTAAATATGGTGATCCACTTAATTATTGAAGTAAGTCTGTATTCTGCAGGAAAAGTTTCTTTATGTTGTTTTGATCTTGCAAGTCAGGCAACCTTCTGGAAGACCACATCCTCCAGATGTGTTTTGCACTTGAACTTTGGAGCTATGTTGCAGAGATCTGCACTGACCACCACAATATGGCAAACAGTACCAACATGTATTTCCAATGAGATGGTGGAGTATACAGGAGCAGTAGTAGGGCAGCACCTGAAAACAGTTCAGTTCTGTCAATGCAGTGTGGTTACAGAGATTTAGCTTTTAACACTTGACATTGTTGCTCATTTTACCCATATAGGTGAAAGCAAAATTATTTTAATGGAAGTTACATTAAAAGAATTGAGAATCACAGACTTTCAGACTGAAATATGTGAATACGTGGAAGAATTTTTTTAAGGTATCGTAAACAATAAGAATCAGTTTTTCAGTTGTTTATTGTAAAAGAAAGCAAGCAAGAAAGCCAGCCTTTTATGCTTTGTGTAGCTTGTTTATTTTCTGATTGGAATTTTCATAAACTCCTGAAGGTGTTTGGAATTCTCTTGCCACATTATAATGGCAATAAAATCAACCTACACATCTCAAACTTTCTCCAAAGGCAATTCTTTCCTCTGTGTCAGGAAGGAGTGGGAAGAAGGGGAGTTAACCAGATTGATGTTTGTCTAGCTAGCAGAATGCTTGTCATCGTTGATCAGGACTCTAATTTATGTGACCACATGAGAGATTGAGACTCTCAGTCAGCAACTCTCTTGCTCACAACAGGAGGAAGACATTGGCCAAAATTCAAACCTATTATTTATTTTTGAAAATACAAGTTCCACTGGGATTCCCCTGATGAATAAGTGTAGCCAGAGAGGGAGGTAGGACTAAATTAATATAGCTAGAAACCCACATGCTGCAGCCACCTAAATGGCTGCTGATAACTCTTAATGTAAAATAAATCATATCAATTATTCCTTATTAATTGTGATTAAATATTATAAAGCTTCAAAATTCTATTGTATTTCCTAATATTAAGAAAAGAAACAAGTTCTGTTTCTTTGAATTAAAGATGAGTTAAGGAAAAGAAGAACTTGCTTCAGGAAGCAAGCGTGAAAAGATGCAATAAAATTTGATAAGAGGGCTGAAGTCCTGGGTGATAGTAAACAAGGAAGGATGAATAATGGAGCCATTAATTACATAGGGAAGACTGGCAAGAAGGAGTATCTTCCCAGGTGGGAAAACTGAAGAGAAAACTAGTGACTGGGTTTAACAAGAGAGAGCTGGAAAGTGGTAGCAAGCTCTGGGTTAAACGTGGTGAGAATAACTGTTCAATGAGAAGGGTAATGAAAATGTTGTGTCAGAATATATGAAGCATGTAGGATGAGTTTCACCTCATCTCACTTCAAAAATCTTTGAGTTAGTCATTCAGATTCCCTTTATAGTCAATAAGTACTTCCAGGGAGTGAGTCACCTGACCTAAATTAGATGTCTATCTTGAGATGGGATGAATCACACACTCAGAGTGTCTATTGATATCTATTGACTATAAAAGGAATCAGGACTTGCTTAGATGCAGACATCTACATTGCAGATGAATCCCATCCTTTGGCACTTTACAGAGTAATTTGATATAAACCAGGAAAATTCATTATTTGGAGCCAAGCTTCAAATAAAGAATGTGGGCACAGGTAATTGGTACCCTCTACCTCACAACATAACTGGAAACAGGATTAATAGATGGGGTCTTAGGATAATCTTTCATTGAGTTGAGAATGAGAGGCCACAGCAAGGAATGCTGCTCTACAGAAACTGCTGTTAATGACAATAATTAGGCTGAATCAGGGGCTCTACTTAAAAGACAGAAGTAAGATATATGTTGGGGGAAGGAAAGAGGGAGCAAATGTCTTCACTTTGGAATGCAGGATACTGCATCTAATCAGAGACTGATATCAAAGTGTTAAAACTTTATTAAAAGCAGAATCTAAACAAATGCCTTTCTACTCTGCTCACCCACCCAAATTCCTTAATGGAGAGTTTAAATGAAAATAAAAGTTCAAAATAAGTTCAGTAACTCTTGAGAAGCTCTTATATCTGAACATTCTGCAATGAGAACAGTTTGTTATATATTAACTGAAAGATTTAAGAAGTCAAATTTTAGAAAGGTGTGGTTTGTGCTAGCAAAAAACTACCACATATTTCAAATTTCCCATTCTTTTAAATATTGTATGCTATAATTGCACTTGCAGACTATTGAATATAAACTGTGTTTTTAAATCTGTGTTTTCTGCTCTGTAGTCTCACCTATGCAGTGTGTCATCATTTGATTGAAGTGGACCAAAATTTTGAGATTGACTTCTGTAGATGCAATGCCAAATCTGATGCATCTACAAGCACAAGAAAGCCATCATCGGTAAGATTTTGCCCTTTGTGCAACAGATCAAGCAGAGGTGTTGATTTTGGCTGCCTTGGCTGGGGACTGCCAGTTCGAGAATCCTGGTGGAACCTCAGGTGCTATTCAATATTCACTATTATAGTCACTATTTGCATTACGCTATTTATCTTTTATATATATATATAATTATCACTATATCTGTAGTAAAAATTGTTAAAAACTACAATTTTACTTTTTGTTCCATCTTTCCTCAGATAGATAGTCCCTGTTGATACACAGCTTCCCTAGTTTACAACTGAGCTGTTGCGGTGTGCCCTGCCTGGGATGACCCCTCGTCTTTGTGGAGATAACTGTTTTCAAAAATTGTTCTGCACTCTGTGGGATTTACTGAGCTGTAGTAATCAGTAAAGAGAGAACCAAAGCTTTTGTTCAAGGTAGCCATTATAAAAGTTAAAATATAAATATCTATGTCAAATACTGTTAGTAAGCAGATGTTGTACTTATAAAAAATTATATTGTGTCTACAATAAAATAAAATTATTCACTGATGACAGTAACTATTTTCCCTAATACTGTACAGGAATTTTTTGAACAGGATTGTGACTACATTACTGATACATCAGCAGTACAAACATAGCAAATATATAATAGATTAAATGAGGTATATGGTAAAATTTGCCCTTTAAAACTGCAAAACTCCAAAGAGGTTAAAACATGGAAACATCTACATAAAAGTTGCTTGCATAATTAATGAAAAGGCTTCGTATCATGTCCATTAGAGCCAATATAAAGAATACAAAGACAATTTTAAAACAACCGGTGAAACATTTAAATGTACTCTGCATTCAGACTTACCATGGAGATTCCAGTGAATCTTAGAGTGCATTTCTTAGTTTAACATTTGTTTTGCTAATTCCTCCATGTCTCCATGGATTGTATTTACTGTTCTGTTGCTAATGCATTTTAAAGCTTTAAAGCTTTTAACCTTTAATCTCCACTTATTCAAGTGAGGTTAAGTGATCTTTTTCCTTACCTTGTGTCCAAAAACAGGTCTTCAATCAAACATTCTTCTGAAAAGACCACACTCACACTTACCTATATCCTTTTAAACCTCCTTTTAAATGTGGAATCCTCTTTTAATGGTAATTCATAAGAAACATATTAAACAGCTAGTGCAGCATTCAAGAGCAAAATAAACACCATTTTCCCCCCCCCGTCCTTTCATATTTAAAGAGGGAGTTACAAAGCACATTTGATGAGAGACACACGGACAGGATCCTTAACAGCAAAAATGATCTTACATTTATTTGAAGTAGTAGTGCAATATTGGTACTGTACTGCAATACATAGATTTTACTGAGATAAGGACAGAGCATCAGGGAGAAAACAGAAAATCAGATATGCTGTATCCAGGCAGATATGTTTTTAAACAAATCAACTTCAGAATTAGTTTTGTCACTGTCAGGACTGAGTTATAATTAATTCAACAAAGACTTCAGGAAATAAAAATGTTTCTAAACATTCAGTCAGCTTTTCCATTGGCATTCCTCTGTGATTCAATCCTCAGCACATTCTACCTTCTGGAGATGCCCTCATCTTTTTCTTATGAAGAGGGAGCCTGAGAGGTGAGCTCAGAGCAAATGCCCAGCCTTTCAACCAAAAAAAAAATAAAAAAATAAAAAAAAAATTAGGAGTTCGTGTTCAGCCACCCTACACTACAAAGGGAGACATACAAGTACTTCAAAAATCTGTGTCTACTATATCCCCTGTCAAAAACATCGAGGTTTTTCACTTTTGTTCTTGCTGTGCATGCATGAGAGAGAAAACAAAAGGCCTGTAGAAGAGGAATCATATAGGAAGGAGGCTTTACAGGTCCTCAGATGGGTCTCTCAGTTTACAAAAAAAAAAAAATCCATTCTCTAACGGAGACCTGGAGTGTAGTTAAACTCAATTTTTGTTTACTCTTTGGCCTCTTGGTTGAAATTCTCAACCAAGTTCCAAGTTAGGTATTCTGAGATTCTAATCTAATTACATGATTTGACCGTGAAATCTCTCTTCTACAATTTTCCATATCCTCCAAGATTCAATATAAAAACTGTATGTGAAAACAGGGATGACATGGAAGTATCAGTTCAGGGAAATGTTGACATGCTGTTTCATCCCATGTAGATTACTGAACACAGACTGTGTTGGTCTTAAAATGAAGACGAATGAGAAATCCGAATAAAAAAGCCTGTGCAAACTGTGGCTTTCAGTTATCAGATACAGATTCAAAACTGGTTGTTGTCTGTAGGAATTCTTCTGCTTACCCTGTAATTTGTCAATCAACTTCCAGATAAGTCATACAGCAAAATATCCTTTCCATATCAAAAGTTCAGGGTTGTTGCTTGCCTATTTTGATCACATGGTAAAGAGTTAGGGGAAATTTGAAACCAAATTAGTTAAGCCACTTGTGGAAAATGGAAATACAGTTGACTCTCAGATGATGTAACAACATAAATATGATGCTCAGTGACATTGCATACCTACAAATACTTTATTTCAGTATCCAGTGATATTAAAAAAAAACCCAAAAAACAAACAAAACAAAACAAAACAACCAAAAACAAACAAAAAAAAAACCCACAAAAGCCTAAAAACCCCAAAACAAAACCAAAAAACAAACCAACCAAACCAACCAACCAACCAAACAAGAAAAGATGACACCAAAACACCTTTAAAGGAATCTTGTGGCAAGTTTGTTCAAAGATAGTATTCTGGGGTGTTTCTTTTTTCGTTTTGGTTTTAATTATAGCAATTGCCATTAATAAAAGGTTCTGAGGTAAGGACTTGTGCATTCCATTCACTCACTGCCGTGTTTCATTCCTATCACTGTTCAATCACTTGTTACTTTATTTTTAGGGGCAAATTTATAGCAAGCTGCTGGATCACATGTACCCAAGTATCTGAAGTATCTGCAGCTGCTTACATTGCAAGAGATCCAAGCTGCATTCCTGTCATGAATCATAGATTTGTGAGGGCAGAGCCACAAATATATATAAAAAAAATGCAGCTTACATGGCTTGAAAACAGATTTTAAACCACCTTCCTAAAGCATTCATAGGGCCAGAAGAGCTGGGGAACTCCCTCATTCAGATTATGATCTCTTTCCTGGCACAGGGCATCCTTAGGTTCGCGTTATGATCTTCAGCAGGGGTGTTTGCTGGAGACATATAATAGTCACTGTTTGACTGCAGGTAGGAGAGATAATTAACAAAAAATCATTCAGGACCAACTTCCCAGGGGGTTTCCACTGGCAAAATCCAAGGGATAATGGATTTTGCATTGTCATTGACGTAAATTCTTTTCTGCGGGATTTGCTTGTGCAAACAGAACTTGGACTTATATGTCATTTTGCTAGATATGAGAATGTCACCAAACTACACCACTGTTACTGGTGGTGAAATAGGTGAGATAGGAAAGTCATCATGCAAAAAATCAGTCTGTGATGAATAGATCTACGTAGCAGTGAACATCTCTGTGTGTGAGTGGACACGGACAGTGTAGTTCGTTCTCAATCACATTCTCTATTCTGAGAATGCTGGCAATTGCCAGGTTACTCTGAAAATATTTGGGACTAACAAGTTTTCTAACTGCTGTTGTGACTAGATAATAAAAACGAGAGTGATTGCTGTTAGTCACTAGTGATTGTTTTGTGATTCATTTTTAGCTTCCGATCATGATGGAAAAAAATTATCACGTGACACAGATATTAACCCAACCAACACAAACAGAGTTTAACAAAAAGTTCATGAAAAACATGTAGACTGAAAATAAAGTTTTCCACCACTCCCTCTGTTTTTCTTTTGTTTACATATTGGAGTAATTCTGAAGGGAAAGAGAGTGAGTTCATACATGAGTCACTAACAAGAGAGGACTGAACTGCTTGCATAGTTTAAAAAGTTCTCTGCATAATAAGATTAACATAACAATATAAGTATGCTCATTCAATTAGTAATAACTGTAATAATTATAATATGAAAATGAAAAATTGATAAAAATCCCTTCTACTTCATAAAAACTTCCACCATTTTTAAATATAAGATTAGAAGTCTCAAATACTGCATATAAAAGCAGGTGACACAGTTAGATCGTAGAAAGTTCTAACTTAAACAAAAGCTCTGTTTGCCAATCTGCATATATTTTAGGCTTCAAAATGGCCACAAAAGCACTTGTCCAGTTTCTTTCCTATTTTCCATATCTTATAAATCTTCCTGTTTTTCTTTCCTAACTTACAATGCCAGCATAATGACTTAATTTTCATTCCAGGTCTATTTTTTAACAGAAAATTAGTGTTGCGTTCCCTGATAGTTTATAAAGAAACCATAGTCATCTCATTGCTTGCATTCACAATATCTATATTTTCTTTAAGCAGGGACAGCAACCAAATATTTGTCTCAGATGATAAGAAAAGAGTGAGGAATAGTAAAAGTATTTTCACAAAATAGTATCTCGGGAAGATGACAGTAATGCCTTTATATCATCAGAGACTTTAAAAGTCTCTGATGTGCTCACTTGTGTTCAGTGCTAAAAATTCAACACTTTTGAAATGTATACGTATAATGAAATGAATATATGTCAGTGCTTTTCTACTGTAATGCATTTGAATAAATAGTTACTAGATAGACACAACAGTAGTAAACCTGATATCAGGAGCACTGTACATAATCACACAGGATAAAGAGCACCTGAGAATAACAGAGGACTGGGAAGGAGTCTATGCCTTTTTTTCCCCCCTCCATTAATATCTTTTTATGAGTGCATTATCTACCCTACAGAAGGAGGGACAGTTAAGAGTTCAAACAAATGTGATTTCTGAGCCCTTCCATGCAACTTGTCATCTGAGTTTATATTCCTCTCTAAATCAGCTCTTTGTCTGATCCCTTAACATTGGGTCTGGTGAAAAGAACAAAACATAGAATGACTTTTGATTAAGAATGTGGTTTTTTTTCATTTCTGAATATTATCATAATGTTTTATATCAGGTTTTAAAGGCACACACATCTGTTCATCAGTGTCCATAAAGTACTATCAAATAATAATGACATATCATTTATAGGTTGTGCAAAAGTGTTAAAAGGTTTTCTGAGAGCAGCAATCTATTACTGTCCAAGCCATGCTGACTGGCAGTATTTTTCAGACATTTTCCTACATTTGGTATGCATATGTATGTTTACAAGGACACACACGACAGACTTGAGATTCTTTGTCAAGCGAAAGCAACCTGAGTTCCAGCCAGCCCTGCCTGGAAGGCTTATGGTCCTGCTAGTATGGAGTGCTCCTGAGCTAAAATAATCAAGAGAGGTTTAAGTTAGATATTGGGTAAAGGTTTTTCACCCAGTGAGTGGTTGGGCACAGGAAGAGGGTCCCAAGGGCAATGGTCACAGCACCAAGCCTGACAGAGTTCAAGAAGCGTTTGGATGACATTCTCAGGCACATGGTGTGACTCTTGGGGATAGTTCTATGTGGGGTCAGGAGTTGGACTCAACGATCCTTGTGGTTCCCACCCAACTCAACATATTCTGTGACTCCATGATTCTGTAAAATACTCTTTCTTGCCAAGCACTCCTCACCATGGATATAGGCTCTGTCATTAAAGAACAATGTATGTGATTTTACAGACTTTCCTAAGGTTACTGTTTTGGATTGATGACAATGCCTAAAGAAATATGTATTATAATTTCCTTCAAATTCCTTATAAAAGTCTGTTCAAATATTTGTTAAAGAATTGGCGGCAAGCATTTTCACAGTTAATTTGAAATATCTTTGATTTCTTTTCTCTTAAAAAATGTTGCAGTTAATCAGGCAGCAAAAACAACACCATATGTTTAATCTCAATTAAATTAGAGAATAATTTTGTAGAAAAAAAAGATATCAAAGATGTAGTCAATGCAACTATCCTAATTTAGACTGCACTGTTACCAGGACAAGAATCTTTTCCAAGACGTCTGCAATGTAGCTATAACACCTTTTCCTCTAGCCTTGTTCAGACTTTTGGGTGCTACTAAAATATAGTCTATGTTTGTCAGAAAATATTCACAAAAATCAGATCATATCCTGTGGTTCCTCAACAAAAGTGTTAACTAAACTTCTTTGTTACTACTCCTATTTTGAAGTATTTGCAAACAGTGATAGTAAAGGAATAAATTAAATCACTTCTTATGTGAAGTCATGGAAAATTATTTTGTTGTATGACATTTAGTCAGACTAAAGAACTATGCCTTACATATCTTTGTTTCAGTCTTTGTATTTAAAGTAAATGATCAATCAGTGTAGAAGAGACTAAAAATCAATAAAGCAAATACATTTTCCTTGTAACTTGTTCAAAGGTTGTGATTTAGTTACAGTGCAACTTAAGTTGTTGGTTCAGTTACAGCATGTGTGACAGCATAACGTCTTTTTATTGATCACGAACTATGTGGCTCACAAAACAAAAAGAAAGGGGTTTAAAAATTACAACTCCAAAAAAGACTTCCATGTTAATGGTCTTTAGTACGCCCATTTCCCAACACTGTGTCTTGATCTGAAGTACACAGGAGTCAACAACTACCTTTCCATTGACTGCAGTGAGTATTAAAATGGGTTTTTGAAATTTTATACAATTAAAAAATAGTAATAAAACCTACATATGAGAAACATTGGTTTGAAAGAAACATTCCTTATATGGTGCTTGTGTTGATGACAGTGACATTTTGTCAAACAGAATGCAAACAGAAGAACTTACTTGAAAATGAAAAATCCAGATTTTTCTCAATTTGTTAGGTGGAATTACTTCTTCATTTTATTTGAAAGGCATCTTTTCATGGAGGACATTCTTGTCCAGTCCTTAAATGAAGGGCTTTAAAGATCAAGCCAACTCAGGTAACAACCGCTATGTATGGATTTATGTATGTGCATATACAAGTGTATATACACCAAGTGTAAAATGCCTCTTCCTCAAAACAGTTGTAATTTCTGGCTTGGAAAGGCTGGGTAAGGGCAAAGGGAGAGCAAGAGAGATTTTGTTACCACAGGCATAAAAATTTCTGGCACCAGCACTTGCAACCGCAGAAAAGAACAGAGTAATGATAGTTTACATTTTTTAAATTTCCAAGAGGGCATATTTAACATCCTATGGGCTTATCGCTTAAAACTGTATGATATCCATTCCTTAAATACCAGTTTAACTTTTAATAACTTCTACTTTGACCTTGCAAAAGAGAAAATGCCATGATAAATTATCCCCAAAGTCTTCCTTAAATCTCTTCTAAAATGTTACCTACTCTAGTGAAACAAGTAGTACCAGAATTTTAAATAATCTGAGTTGAGGTAGTAAGTGACTGTGATCCTTTTAAATCAGAATGGCTTGGACATGAATTTCCATGTGCCCCTTCACTAATATCAGTCTCTACCAAGCAGACCATTGAATTTGCATTTACACAGCCTGAAGTGTCCCAGAAGGTGCAAAGAAAGCCAGCCTTAGGAAGCAGAGAAATGTATGTGTTCCTGGGTTCTGTTTTTACTCTGTAATTCCTTAATACATAAGAGATTTCATGTCATTAGCCCATTAACCAGCAAGATTATGGAAATAAGTATGATTTGGAGTCACTTACTGACTGCTTAAGACCAAAATAGAAATTGTTTGTCTAGATAACTGGTGAGAGTATTTACCTAAGGAACGGAACATCCAGGTACAAATACTCGCTTTGGAATACCTTTACACCAAATAAAATAGTTGTGGCGAGGGGAGCGGAAACCAAGGAACTTGGAGAAGTAGGTATGTGGGTGGCCTGGATCCAGTCTCTGCCCCCTGTCAGGTGAGAGGTCCTGTCACATTCACCTAGCAAAACAGTTTCATTATTAGTATGAAGTAGAAAAGCATACCCTGCCTGTACATTTTGCTGTACTTTGGCCATGTTTACAGGATCACACCCATTATACCCCTCATTTGAGATTGTTGTTTTGGCTTGAAATTAAACAGCTTCGATGCCTGTGGTGATTTAGACTTACAAAACTTTTCAAGTCAACCTCTAGTAAACATTTAGAACAAATACTTTATTACTACTTACTAATCTTCATTTGTACAAGATTCTTTTGGTGTTCATTCTCATCATTAAGGAAGCGTTAGCTCTTCAGAGATGTGATCACTAGCATGACGTGGGGAAAAGAGAATAGAATAGCTGTGCCAAGATAAGTGAAGCAGCTGAATATGGAACTTATAGCCAATATCTTGCTTTGGCCTTTGTACACTCTGTGATGTTTCATTGAACCGAGAGATCATGGTACATTCTCAAAGCATCTTAATATGGGCCACAGAGTGTCAAAACAGAGCAACACAGCTATGAATCACAGAGACTGGTAGGAAGTATTAAGATGTTGAGTAAAAGGTATGCCAGTGCTCTAAAAAGTACAGTCTGGGCTGGAGCATATTGTCTTCCCCCTGTCCTGCACTTCTTCTAGATTCCTGTATTTGCAAACTGTAAAAACAAACAAACAAACAAACAAACAAAAGCAAAACACAAAACCAAAAACAACCAAAAACAACCAAAAACAAACAAAAACCAACCAACCAAACAAAAAACACACACACAAAAACAACACCAGAAACCAAAACTGTAATGCATTTGGATCGCAGTTGTTTACTGTACCAAAATGCAATATTGAATATGGCAGAATGCATGGCAGGTTTTAAAATTACATCTACCACAGGTTTTGCAATGCTTGACATTCTAGGGACATCAACTGCCAAATCAGTTAAAGATAATTTGGATGCAGAGGTTGAGCTGCTGATGGCACTTCTTCCCAGAAGATGACATGAAAGAGACATGTAGCTTCTTTGCTACAAACTTTCTCTCCTATTCTGCCTGGAGCCAGGAGAGACTTGGAAAGGATGTGCCCCATATATTTAAAGTGTACAATAAGAAGCTTCTAAAATAGTACTGAAAACAAAACATAAATTTTAGGAAAATTTAATAACAAATAAAGATGAAATAAAAGACTATGACTTGCATAAACTTGGCAGAGGTAAGAAAAAATTATTATCTGCTGGGGAGTGAATATGTAAGAAGATAAAAGACTTTGAAAAGACATCTTTGGTTTCGTTGGCTGCCTGGTATCATAGTTCTTTGTCACATTAGTTTTTTCTAGTACAAATAAGTTTTGTGAAGAGATCTGTTGCATTACAGGGCTTTGATCACAAGCTGACCTGCTAGAACAGTACAAATATGCTCTCTTTCACATTATCCTGAATTGAATAAATAGCATTCTTTTCTTTTCCTTTGAAAAAAGTCACTGTTACTCCTGTAGTTCAACAGTCCCTCACTTTCCTGTACTGCCAGCCAGTTTTAGTTATTCTGATGAGTCACAGGGTTATGCTGCCAGAAGGTTCTTTTGTATAGCCAATGCATTATTCCAAAACATTTACTTTTTGCCAGAACTTTGTCTACGGTAACTTTGGTCCACTTAGTCCAAGATTTGTTCCATTCAGGTTTCAAGCACATAACTGACATAGGAGGTTAACAGCTTCCTGAATATGCAATAGGCACTGTCAAAACTTAAATTCCGTTTGATACACCACAACACTTCCTATTCTCATGTCACTCAATACTGAGAAATCCTCAAGACACTGCTACTTATAGGCACCTCAGTTAGACTGGATTAATTCAGGTCCTGAAGTCTTTAAATCTGTACTAAACCCTTATTTTTAAAGGTTCGCTATCTTTCACACATCTACCATGGCTCCGATACAAAATTTACTTATGAAACTCTCACACATTGGGCAAACTTGATGTTCAGAATGATATCTATGACCTTTAAATCGTAGCACCCAGAAATTACAGTATAAGATATAGGACTGATGGAAAATATCTATGGGTAGCTTAGCTACATGAATTTTTACTGGGTGAAAAATATATGAATTTTTTATTAATGGGACATGCAGTCCTGCAATCACCAAACTATGCTTGGATATATACAAGTGGGTTGCAATATAAAGCAAAATTTGAACAGCCAACTTCAATTTGCAATGTTCTATAGATATTAGAATTTGCAACAAGATATACCAAGATCTTAACTTTTCTTCAGATAAATTTGACTTGCAGAGATTTGCTTCCTTTCCCTATATAACTGTACTTCACTTTTTTTTGGAGGACCATTTCCTAACGAACTGACAACTGTTCAACTTATAGAAGCACTCCTTGTTACTGTGTAAAGGAGCTCACTATACTACAGCTGCTGAGATGGCTGAGATTGTTGCAAAAATTCTTTTCTTCACCAAAGTGTACTTTCTATATACAAAATCGATGGGAACATTTTCTGAACTTTCAGTACTTCCCTGGTTCCCTCCTTTGTGCATGTTTGTTTGTTTGTTCTTACTCATCTGGCATTCTTCTTGAATAACTGTAATGGACTGATTCCTAACACGTGTTGTCAGTGGATTGTTTGCTGGTGTATCTGACAATATTGCCATCTACTTCAATCTCTTATAAATTTTGGTGGCTTTATACTGTGGAAATTTAATAAACAGACCAGTAATTCAGAAAAAAGAAATGTCAGCAAGATGTGTGGAATAGGACAAGGCCTACTCTATATCCCATATTCTTCAAATGTAATTGTTTCCTTCAAAGCAGCGCAGCTGTGCAGCAATCAAGGACTATCTGTATGCCATATGCTAAAGCCAGATGTCAATATCACTGTGTGTGAATTTGCAACGCACTATATTCTGAACAGTCAAACCATATTTCAGGGAAGAACATTGTCCAGGGAACTGAAGCGGAGGAGTTTCCAGCACAGATCCCTGCCAAAGTAGTAATAAATCCTTTTTTGAGGAGTTGGACAAAAGCTTTGCATTATGTGGAAAACTAACTCTTACTTCTTAAACAATAAAGCAACAAAATGACAAACTAATGTCTTTAAAAATGTTTACCTCTCTCCACTGCCTTTGAAAGCACAGAGTTTGAGCAGCTCACATAAAAACATACTTTTGGTCAAGTGAATCCCACCCTCAGTGCATAGTCACATGTGATTATGAAAGCACAGATTTACTACCTTCCACCCCTACAGTGCATGCTATATCTGCCCACTCATTCCACCTCCCTTCATGAGATACGTTCATCATATGTGTCTCCCCCTCTGATCCCTTTAAATGCTCTTTGCTCTGCCAGTATTGCTGAGGTAGATGGAAACCTGCCAGCACCCCAGTGACTCCAGCAGCACTTAAGAAACATTGTTTTCTTGGTCACTTACTTACCCATCTACTAGCAATTCTAGCAGTCTTCCACTTTACTTCTTGCTCCCCACCTGAGTGCTGTCACTACAAACCACTTATTTGTCGACAAAGGACTGAGGATCTGCCTGTGAGGGATGCCATGGACAGATTCTGTTTCATCAGGGTTGGAGGGATTGGAGGTTGGAGCAGAGATCTCTCACATACCAGGATAACTCTAAAGATAATATTTTTAAAAAAACAATTGAGACTACAGTGAAAATCATTGTAGTTATCTATTCTTGTGATGCCATGAAACAAGTCATTTCTGGGGTAGACAAATGTTGGTAATAAGGTATTGAAATTCCAGGGAAAACTATTGACAAATGAAAACAGAAGGGATATGGTATTCAGCATTCCAAAAGACAATTCATAGGCAAAAGGAAGGGGCAAAAACTTAAAATACATGCTGGATAAAAGCAAATACATCATTGGGTTTCCCTTTTTCTTGGCAAAAACTCTAGCGTACCATCACATACCGAATTCTCTACAGTCCGTTATAATGTAAATCTCACCCCTTTTACATACACAGTGCACCTATTCATCATTAATGAACAACTATCTTTATACTATTAATTTTTGTACATTTAAATCTGAGACTATTGCTGGCATGGAAGTTGCAGGACCTCCCAAGATGCAGTAGAAAATTGTACACTGAATCATGAACATTAGAAGTTGCACAACTACAAGTGAATAACCCCACATCTCAAATAGTTTGATCCAGAATGGTCTTTTTAAGTGAGAGAGAATGCAAGTTTGCTTGTGTCCATGTAAATCACTGGAGTACAAGGAAATGGTTTGAATATAAGAATAATTCAAAAAGAATTTTTGCTGTGTGTATACCAATAACAGTTGAAGAGGCACAAAGCTTTCCCCAAAGTTGAAATGAGTCTGTTATTTTTCAGATATGAATATAGTTTTCCCCCTGCTCTCCCCCATACCATTCGAGGGACAGATGTAATTTATGTTTTTCCTTTTCCAGAAGATGCCAGATGGCTACCAGAATGCTGCAAGAGCTGAATTCAGAGGAAAAGAGATGGATCTTATTTCCAAGAACTGTGTAAAGTTCCAAATTTCTGTTTAAAGGTTTTTGCAGCACTTTGTTCTCAACAGTTTATAGTATCCTGACTAAAACAATTTTGGCATATGATCCCAGTAGGATAGCTATGTCCTCATATATGTTAAATCTACTTATATTTTCTCAGGTGTTATCTTTATCTTTGTTAGCCAAAGAACAAAAAAGAGCATATATTTGGCAGCACCCAGAAGAGTGACATCAAAATAGTCCCCTAAGAAGCAAGTCGGTCTCCTTACTTCACAATAATGCACACTTGAATCTTTGAGGGACTGCATCTAAAGGAAATTTGTTCTAAAGCAGCTGAGTAGCCTGACAGCTTAGGTCCTAATTTCAAGTTAGCAAATTTCCTGAAAATCCTGTCTACACCATGAAGCACCTTAGTACCCAACAGTTTGAGTATTCATGAGCCTCTTAAGTTTTAGATACACTCTGAGTTTTAAAAGAATCATTCCCAAGGGATTTAAAGAACCCTGCTTGACTTCTGAGTTGAATAATGCAATCAGTGGATAAAAGGAGGTGTTTGCAATTCATGAATGAGCTCTCCCTCTGACAAGAAAATAGCTGGGATCCAGACAGCAGAAGACAGCATTGACCTGTCCCTTCTCCAGAGCTTAGGCAGATAACCCAGGGGGCTGGGGAGAGGCATGCCTAATTACATTGGTTTCAGGCTGTTGCACACAATCTGAGGTTAGGCATTCACAAAAACTTTTCTAAATGCAGCCTGCCTACTGCATAACAGTTTTATGGTTTAACCACTCATGAAGGATGCAGGAAGTTTAGATGTCTGAACCTTTTTAGCTTGAGTTGTGTCCTAAACTTCATGCTGTAATCCAGCTATGCACTCTATTTTCCTCCTGTTAAGGCTTTGTTCTTTTGAGCAAGATCCAGATTTAAGACAGATCTTTGTCTTATGGCTGGAAGGAGAACAACAAATAACTCAGGACCTCTTGGGTAGGTCACTCAGCTGGGAGAGGGGAGACCTGGTTCAGGTCCTGACCCTAGTCTCTACATTTTTTCCTAAATCTCACTTATTCAAATTGCATAAACATCTCTGGAAGGGGAATGAGGTATCTCTCTGCTTCCTGCAGAGTGTCCTAACTGTGAGGCCTCAGAGATGTGGGTAAGTTATCACTCAGCATGTGGGACACTGAATCATCCTCTCAAGATGGCTAGCTTTCTTACTTGTTTGACTAGGCTGCCTGAACACCAGATGGAGACGCTTTGATTTATCCGCTGAGCATTGAGCAGAGACCTTGTAGGCACTGCAAAGATAGAGTTCAAAACAGGTATTATCAAATTAGCTCTAAATCACTTTTCAAAGGTCTTGTAAAAGTCCTAAGTCCACTAAATGCCCATGAAAAAAAAAAGTCACCCTGAGTAGTTTCTATTTTTACATATTTGTTTTGCCTCAGTCATTCTTGCATCTGTTTAATTGCTGGAAAAATGAGCACTGGTACAGTCATTTCCTAACCAGGTGTGCTTTCTCCAATTGCAGTCATTTAGGCTGGCCAGGCAGCTAGCAGAAGACATCATCATCATCACAATGAAGGTACACAGGAGATGTGGCAAGGCAAAAAACTGGTTGATGATCTGTATGGCAATGTGCCTGGCAGAAGGTGCCAATTCCCTGTCACAAAAACTGCCCTCAGATTCTTCTCCTAAGGAAAAAAACAAGAGAAATCAGGCCACTCACAGGGACACAATGTTGAAAAGGACAAAGGGCAAGCCTAAAGAGAATAGCAGACTATAGTATAGCACTGCAAAGAATACAGTATTCATTCTCTGCTTTTGCCTCCCAGTGATTTTGCTGCCTTGCCCTCTGTACTTTATATTCTTTAGCTATTAAAGGAATTAAAAATTCAATAATACACATTAAAAATGCAGACTTGACCCGAAGGAATGGAAATAACTGTTGAGGTTCTCTAAACTTTCTCAGAGAAAACACACAATAACATTTACAGACCTGCAATTCACCAAAAAGCAACAAATTGTTTCTTATATATCTTTATTCTATGCATCTTTAAGGCTTATGTTATTTTTATGCAGAAGGTGAAATTAATTCCACATGTAATTCAACACAGCAAGTGAAGCTGCATTGGGTCTTCATGTGGCCATATAGATTATCTAGAACATTATTTAAAAAACAACAAATTGACATAGTTTAAAAGTATTGGTAATAAAACAAGTAAACATTTCACATGTTCCTTCCTGTGGCACATTAAAGCTGTGGTTGTTGGTCTTTTACAACTATATCTTAAATGTGTGACAGAGCATTGGAAATGTTTTCTGGCCTGCATTTGAGGGGGTGTTTGGAGTACATGTTCTGTGAATCCTTCAGGACTATCTTGTCTTTTGCATGCAATTTGAAAAGACCATTTTCAGTAATCTAGGTGGTCTATTCTGTCCTATGAGCTTATCTTTTAGTTTTTCAAAGTCTTAGCCATATACTTCACAATATATGTATTTCATACTCTTGTACTGGATTGTTACTCTCAAACCACTGGGATAAAGTTTAACTGTTTATTACAGAAAAAAAAATGTTTGAAGGGTCAAGGATTTGTACAGCATTCGCTTCCAACAGTGGGATATCAATCAGGAAAAGTACATCTCACCATAGGTTAAAGAAACATCTTTCTCTGTTGTGTGACTTTAGCTGTATTTTTTTTTCTACTAGAATAAAGGTATTTTTCCATGTAAGGCAAGTAGTTACTACTGTAGCTGACATCTATTTTAAACTCTCTCTGGTCATCCTGATTTATCTTTGTCAAATAGAAAGCCCTTTGGCTACAGCCTTGTTTTCCCCACAGGTGTAAAAAATGCAAAACTGTAATTTATAAAACACAAGATGACAGAATCCCATTTGTACAATACATTTAGATGCCAAAAGGTAATCTTATTACAAATAACACAATCTTCTCATAGCACTTGCTATATTATTTTCCGGGTGGTCTAGAAAGTTGATTCAGAGAATAATGCCACAACAGCAACTTGTAGTTCCTAAGGCCAAATAACCAGATGTGTCAATAATCAGTGCAAACTGGAAACAGATGTAGGTCCTTGTTGAATAACTAATGTAATGAAAATGCTTCCTTAGCTCTCTCATGCTTTCACACACACAAGAACTTATGTCTTCCATATTATTTTAATTGAATTTATTTGCAGCTTCATTTTTATGTCACGAGGATCTCTTTCAAAATCTTAGTCACTCCACACTGAACTAATAAAGATTACTATATCTACAGCAATTGCTTAATATCAGGTCAAATTGGTCCTACCTGATCATTTTATCAGGGAAATTCCTTATCATTGAGATAAGATGAAAACTGTTCAAGGCAGATGTGAAGGCCAAGTCTGGGTACTCTCCTGCACCTGCATAGTTTCTGCATGTGTATCAAGTCTATAGGATTTACAACGCAGCTCAGACCATTGGCAAAATCCCTGACATGACTAAATAGTCTTAAGTATTGAATGAAAGTCAAAACAATCTGTCCAAAATCTTTCATGCTATCAGGATCTTCGTGAGACCTTGCATAAAGCCACATGTCTAAACTTGATCTGCACCTTCAGCCCTTGCTTGAAAGTGATGACAGCTCAGTTATGTGAAAAGCTACTTTGAAACAGAATGCTGTCTTCAAGACTGAAAATAAATACTTTGTGAGCTAAGAATTGAGGTACTATTTGCTCAGATTGTTATGTTCAGCCAATCAAAAAAACTCCACTGCAAACTCTTTAGAAGAGAAGTCGCATCTTTCTTAACTAAAATAGTGTGAAGATTTTTGATCAATATTTTACCTCAGATTAAAACAACTTTTTTCACTATACAGAAAATACAGCATTAATGTCAGGATTATAAAGCCTATATACAAAGCTTATATTATGCCTTTTGAGACTAACTGGAACTATCACCTTATGAAACTAAACAGGAAACTGAGAGAAAAAAGTTATCTGCCAGTATGCCCATTGATCCGCATCAAATCTTTTCCAGTCAGACAAGTAATGTCTGCATATGAAAAGGGTAAAGAGCATGGAAGAAGAGCTCAGGAATGTGAGTCATTGCCACAAACTGAACCAGGGAAAACACTTCTCATGCAAAACCCCAGAAAGGTGTTAGAGCACTCATCACTTTTGCTAAAAATGAGTACAGGAGGATAATCAACACTGCAGAGAAAGGATTGCCAGCTTGTTGTACTACTGTTTTTCAAGGCACTTTCATGCTTCAGGCTCTGGTTATGGACTGACAGTGGACAGATTCAGTAGCAGTGCCAGTTTTGAGAATTCCCATCCCACCCATCTTCAGCTATTAATTCTTCCTTCTCCTCCTCATCTTGTTCTTCCTCCTCGTCCTTCTCTTCTCTCTGTTTCTTCTCCTTCCCCTCATTCTCCTTCTTTATCCAAGTGCTGTGGTGCCAGGTCCTCTCCACTTTACCAGTACATTGCTTTGATAAACTGGACTCTGAACTCCACTTAATCAGAGCTTCTCTTTAACCCAGACCATTTCAGAATCTCAGTGTACACTGCAGCTCTGAGAGCAGTTAGTCAGTGCAAATGATGGGGCCTCTTCTCTGGGATGAGAGCAGAGCAGGAAAGCAGGGAGCAGAAGAGTCAAATTTTTTAGCTATGGCATTGCCCCACAGTTACCATGTCCTGAAACTGCAGATTCAGTAACAGTGTTTTGCTCTTCTGAATTGATTGCTGATGAAATCCCAAGTTAAAAAACTAAACTGTGTGAAAGGTATACTAATATTTATACATTCATAAGTTTATTACCTTGTGACTTCCAAGCAATAGCAGTACCTCAGCTTCCTTATATCTCCTTGGACACTGACCATGTGATAGAGAAAAAGAGGGTGGGCAAATAGGAGCAAAGCTCCACTCTGATTCTTGTGTTAAATTTATTGTCATTAGATAACCAAAACCATGGGCAATTAGGGATGTGTCTAAGTCAAAATATACACCTTACCCAGTTTCAAAATCTTTGAAGTCAACATCAAGAGCAACACAGGGCTAGATTTGATCTAACAATGTTAATTGTCATGCAGTCATAGGGAAGATGAAAATAAAGAAAGGTTAGTCACATTTTCTGGATGACTGCAATTCAGAAAGTAGTGACACTAAAAAGAACACAGAGGTTAATGTCCAGAACCACATGAATGTGGTTCCCAATGTATGTTGCTGGAAAAACAAACTAAGACATTTCTCAGATACACAAGTAGATTTTTTTTTTTAAGCTGGAGTTGGTTGGTGTCATTACTGGTGTTTGTGACCATGAAAAGTCATGTTTCATGTTCTAGTTTTGCTGCCCTCACTGAAATGGGTGTTGTAAACCCAGTGAGGACACATATAACAGTGATCTGTGATTTAGAAAGAATGCCTTATGAAATCAGGTGAAAGCCATGTCCCCAATGGTAAAGCACTGCTCAGTCTTTGCTGAACAGCCATTTGGGCTGATCTATCACAGAGTGATACCCAGCTGTCTGTCACAGGCTTACATTAGGACACTAATTAAAAAGCCAGAGTGCATTATAAGCTATTGTAGAAGCAGCTGATTTTGAAATTTAGGTTCCTTTCATTAGCAATCTAGGATTACTTAGGTCTTGTGGTGTGCAGCTGCCACTTTCCAAAATCCTGTCTCAAGAACTACAAGAAGGTTTGGTTCTTTTCCAGAGGGGAAGAGATACAAACTTTACTCTCCCACAAGCTAGGTACGTTATTTAGGGGATGCTTTGTGAGAAACTTCTACATCTCGCTATGCCCATCGACTTGGCCAAGAACCTCTGCTCCTGCACTCTGGAGAACAGAGAGGGCACGGGTCACAGAAAAACTGTGGTGTTAAATCTGAGTAAATCCTAAGTATATCTTAGAGATAAGCCACAGGGTATAGAGGTTGCTAATGAGGATAAACACCTCAAAAGTTGTCAGACATAAAGGCAGGATCATATAGGTACCTTACAGAAGCAGGTAGGCAATAGTAGTCATGAGACAGAGAAATTAAGACATCTAGATTCTGAAGTTTAAAGATACCATAGCTACTAGTGTGAACCCCTTAATTTCATAGGCCCAAAAGTTGCACTGATAGTTTTTCATTGTCCTACTAGAGAAATCCTTCAGAAAGATTTCTCACCTTGTTTTAGACCTGGAGGTCTAGAGAATTTGTCCTATGTGTGTATAGTCTGTTACTAACAAGGGTTAATTAGCCCTGTGAAAACCTTCATCTTATTTTCTGCTTAAACTGTGTTGACTTAACTTAGAGCTATTAGTTCATGTAACAGCTCTTTGATAGATTACAGAATCATTGCAACACTGACTGGAGCAATGCCTAAATACCTTTGAAAAACAGGCCTAAGCTATGTGCCCGAGGAAGACTGCAGAAGGAGGAACCTTGACTTTTCAACTCCTGGACTGGCACTGAAATAATGTGCCCATTTTTTTCTAGTATAGTCTTTCTGTGTACAAACAAGAACTAAAATTGTTTATCAACTCTCAGTAAGCTAAAAGCTCTTTGAATACAGAGTATTCTTTCACTGTTATCTTGTGATAAATGATGAAGAGGAAGTCTTTTCCAAGAGAATATGACTCATAGAGAAGACTCTTAGAAACTCACAACATTCAATGCAGCTGGCAGTGAATAAAAGTTCTTTCTATAATTATTTTTTTTTTATATATTCCTTGTTCCAATAGTCACAGAGCAAATCACACTAGTCAGTTATTTCCACAGTGTCCTGTAGCACATTAAATTACTATTTCTAGCAGCCTATACTGATTAGCAAGTTCATATTGCTGATGCTAGCCATCAAAAATCTAATTTCATAGGATAAATTAATTTTCACTGAATTCCATTTTACCTTAGTTGCACTACGTCTAGTATTTGAGGTAGCTTAAAAATACATTGCAATGTAGAGGTATCAGGCAGGATTGATATGAGTTAACATTTTTATTTAGGTTGGTCATCCTCATCTCTTAATATCAGCTAAGAACATTAAGGCAATATAAGTAAAAGATTAACTTCATACTTCTGTAGATATGTAAAATGAACATGAAGTAAGTTCCTGTTTGTCACCACTGACTACAGCGTGGTAACTGGCTCAGATATTGCTGTAATTTTAATTGTCTAAGGACAAAGATGAAGCAAAGTCTGAAGGCAGGGGTAATGTCTTCTATTCGAACAACTATTCGTTTTGGTAAATCTAGCAGAACTTCTGGACTTTTAATCTTTCTGATTCAAAAAAAGGCCTTGTAGGTTTGACACTTTGTTTTCCTTTCTCAGCTGTAAGAGTTGACCTAATAAATTTCAATCTCTATCATTGTCTGGCCTTAGCTCACACGGAAACATCTACATAAGAAACATCTTTTGGTCAAATCCACCTTGGCATTGAAGAATGTGTTTTTCAATATGAATCTTTCTTCAGTATCTAGATGAATAATTATTACTTTTTTAGTTGCAAATTATTATTCTGAATTAAATACATCCCAGTGGAAACACTCATTCTCAAAGTTCTTGTTTACATATCTCTTACAGTCCTGTACCTTGCTTGCCTTGTTTAACTACATAATAAATATCTCACTCCCATAAAAGTTACATATTCACGGCTGACATGAAACTTTACAGATAGGGAGGCATAATTAAAAAAAAAAAAAAAAAAAAAAGTTATGGGAAAAAAACCAACCAAACAAAACAAAACAAAAAATGAAACAAAACAAACCAAAACAAACAAACACACCCCCCCAAAAAAGAAAGGGAAAAAAGAAAAGGACTATTATACCAGGAAGGTAGATTGATTCATGGCTTCTGAAAGTATTGACTTCATAGACAAATTATTCAATCCAGAGAGACATGGCATTACTCAATGTGTACTCTGGGCAAGCTATCAAAATGCAACCTATCCCACATGTAGGAAATTATACCTAAAGCAGTTAGGTATAATAATAACTATGGGCATAGCTTTCATCCACATTTTTCTCTCTTAGTACATAATGTTCTTAAATTTGTATCTTACCTGGAAGTTGTTAACTTCTTTTTTTTTTTTTTTTTTCCCCCCGCTTTGTCTAGGATTAAGAAACTTTTAGTGAAATAGTTTTGTGCTGAAAAATTTGAAACACTGTTCAGTCATTGCTATGGCCTTGATTAATTAGTGGACTTCATAAAGCAAGTTATCCAGTCCTCACATATATCTTCCACTGTGCTTTGCTAGCCACATAAAGGAAAATTTTGCAGGAGATATGGTAGTTGTTACATCTCATAGGAGGAAAAATAGAGAGAAATAAAAGCATGGTCTTCCCTCTTTCGTTTTCCACACTTTTCAGAATGAAAAGATAGAACATTTTTTACTAAAGACCTAAGTGAAGAAACCAGTAATATCTGTGATATCACCTCACTCTTATGTCAAAACAGGGTTTATTAAGAGCCAGATGAGCTGTTTTGCAAAGCACTGCATGGTGTGACACAAACACATTAACTCCAGAGACTGACAGCAGGACCCTCAGCCAAGTGATGCGGAAAGATTACATCTTTGCTCTTCAAATGTAGCCTCCTTCAAGGAAGCCCTTAAATACACTTTGCATTTTAGATAGATAGATACAGAGAGAGCGCGAGAGAGATGTAGATGTAGCCAATTATAGTTTAAGATCTGCTTTGATAATCCACTGAGTTTTGTATGTCCTGGGATGTGGTATGAGGGCACCAGGAGGATTTTGAGCCCTCAAAGCATTAAGAGATGCTGTTGGGGGACTGTATAAGGCAGAGAGAAAGTGCTTGCAAGTCTCATCCTTAACCCACAGTACTGGGATTTTGTTTTAGAGGAACTTCTTTCATAATTACAGAGAGTAATAGCTTGGCAACAAATGAAAATTTATGCAACACGGACTGAGAGGGAATAGAGATCCAGGAATAAACTGAGAACCTGAGTTGTTTGATATTGTAAATGTATCCTGAGAGACATCAGAAACGATTGATACAGGTTTAATAATTAAGTATGTGTCTTTACACAGCAAGCATTTCCTTTTTCTACTTATCCTGATCTTGAAAATACTTCATGCAAAAAACAACAATGTGCAGTATAGGAACTCCTGAGCCAGATTTCAAGTACTGCTTCAATCTCACTCTTCATCTGAGCCAAAGTGGGTTGTTGTAATAGACAATGCTATTTAGTCTATCATTTATGCATTGTGGAGAAATGTATTTGAATGGAACTATGAATGCAATTTTTTTCAAGATATAAATTATGCTAAAGATTTCAAGACAGTATCTCTTTCAAATGTTGTGAGTCTCAGTTACTGTACCAACTTTATTCTGTTCAGCTAAAGCAAAGATTGGAATTGGCACCTACATAATTTTACAGCCTTGTTTTCCTAGTTGAGAAAATTTCAGGCATAATTTTCCTCATTTCAGAATTTGTCAACCAAGTCAGATGAATAATCTCTCTTAATTTTCATGGTTACTTGTTGGCAGCTCTGTTCCTGTACACTTCATCCCAAATGCTCACATAAATTCTCCTGACTCCACTTTTCAGGCCTTAAACCATAGTATTCTTGTTCCCCATTCCTATCTGGTATCTCAAGTGTTAACATAACAACAAGTTAAAGCACCCCTCCTTGCCTTTTTACATTCTAAATTAGGGAACCAGGTTGAAAAAAAGTGCTGAATATAACATACATGTCTTTTAAAAGACATGCTCTAGTGACAGTTACTGAATTCCCCCAGATTTCTCAAGGTTTTTATCACACAAAGAGAAGTTCTTAAGCCTGATTTCAAAGTTTGTAAGCTGACTTCTGTAAAAAAATGAATACTTCCTTTCCTCATATCATGTAAGTATCTGTTAAACAGTAGGTTTTGAAAATGTCCTGGGAAATGTCAAATGCCCGGTCCTAGACATGGTATCAAGTGCAGTTGCATGACATTAGTGTGTTATAAAAATGTTTTCAAAACAACTCCTCTGTGTTGTTATATCAAATAAACAGCTGGTTGGTTGTTTTCATCTCCTACAGGTAATTGTGCTGTCTCCATACCACTTGAATAGATTTTAGAAGGAGATACAAAGTGAATATCACACTGAATCCTAACCTTTCCGTGTTTGTATTGTGCAGCAAGTAATTGCACATTGGAATAAGTTAATGAACTGCCAAATAATGTGATTAAACTGCATCTTCTGCAAATCATGATAATTCTGATAAGTCATGGGTGAAGAGTGTAGGTATAGAGAATCAGTGATGCTCATTCAATGAGCAATAAGTCAATCATGTACCTGAACATTTCATATTCTCCAAAGTTTGAATTTTGAATTCAGTTCAACACACAACACAAATGCATATCTCTAGGCAGATCCGCAATACAAACAGTGCATCTCAGTGTATATGAACATTTCCAGCTCAAAGATTTGGTTCTAGGAGTCAAATCACCATGCAAGTTTTTTTTGGTTATTGCAGTTCCTCTCAGTTCCATGGGACTTCTTTTCTCCTTTTTCCTATTTAGGATCACACAATAATTTGAGTTGGAAGGGACCCACAAGAATTGTCAAGTCCAGCTCTATACCGTATGGTATCAAACCCACAACCTTGGTGTTATCAGCACCCTGACCTGGGTGTTTAGCAAGTTCACAGTTGACCACGATGTTCATTCCAATTAAGGCTCAAAAAACAATTCTGTATTTAGTAGTTTTTGATTGAACTTCTATCACTCAAGACAGTACCTCATTTCAGTTTAATGAGATATACTCTAAATCTGTCTATTAACGCATTTCTGTAAAGAATTAGAATTCTACAACAGCAGAACATTTCTCAGTAATTACTTTATAGCTTGTTTTGTTGAGGTATTCCAGACAACATTTAGTCATTAAAAGATCTACTTTATTCTGTAATGAAGTGAGAAAACTGGAAGGTCTGTCCATCACAATTTCGCATAACAGCTGAGTGTTAAGACTGATTAGCAAACTTGAAGACAGAGATGACAGATTCAAGTTATCAATGCTTGTCTCCTCTGGTGACAGCAAGTATGTTAGCTGGGAAGGGGGTGGCTTACGGGATTGAGGAGAGACAAATAGCTTGGTTTTATTTTTTTCCTGATTTTAAGTTCAGTGAGCAATAAGTACTGTTGAGAAAGTTCTGCCTCATTTTAGTAGGCTTAACTCACAGTAAAGGAAATTACAGCTGTCATTACCATGAGGTATGAGTTTGCTCAGCAATTATTCTGCTGCTAAAGGCCTGAACCAAAAGGAGGTTCCTCAGTAACTAGTTTCTTCATCCATTGATATTTTCTTCTTAGAGTCCCACTACAGATGAGGAAGAAAATTTCAATTTTCATGAAATATTTGAAAGAAAACAAAAAAATGTTCATTTCAGACACTTTGATAATAAGGACACGTTTTCTTTAAAATTTTGTGTGATGAACATAATTTTTCTTGCAGTCCATATTTCTAAAGAATGAATGGAGTGGAAAAGCAGAGGGGTTTTTTTTGTACATTTCAACAATTCCCAATGTTTTTTCCAAATTATTTTCAAGATTCTGAAGATATACAACTCTGTTATTTTTTATAAAGGGACTGCCTTTTTTTTTTTTCTCATGAAAACCATTTTCATTATAATTTCTTTCTATTCGAAAATCTATTGAAGTAATTACAAAACTTCCTTTGATTTCAGAAGTTTTTGGATCAGATCCACAGGTGGGATTTATGTGAGCAGGGTAAAAGACAAAACAGAATCATTCCATTAGTACAGATTTTAAGCTCAGACCTACACATAGTTTCCCTTGACTTCAGAGCCGAATACACTTAAGGGCAACATTTGGCCCTGAGATATATTTTTAAAAGTAAATGAAATAGAACCTGAGAGGTACACTTGAGAAAACAGTGATTTACTTTACAAATTACTATTATGACTTATAGACTAATGATTACCTATATTGTTACACAAAAAGAAGTTAAGCAGCTACAGTGCAGACATTTTATTTTATTTTATTAGAACAAAGATTTAAATATAGCCAATTAATTGATTGCTTGCTCTTGTCATCAACTCATTAGTCACAATATGATTAGTTTCTGCATGAAATAAACGTAATAGCAAGGAGTGTTTTAAATCTACAGAATTTGGGCACATATTCCAAGTAAATTATTTTATGACTAGCACACTCTTGTTTTACTTCTCTTTCCCTGCATTGATGAGGTTCAAACCTCAGCTGTGCTTAGTTTGTTCTAAGTGGCATTGTCACTGTGCCAGTCCTGGGATGGGATAGCCCTGAAAGCTGTGGATCTCACTGTGAGTACCTGGAGTGTTTTTAAGCTCACATCTCACTGGGGCTTGGCTAGGTGTTCCTTGGGAATGTAATGGAGCAGTGTGCAATCTCTCCCGTCTTCTGGTAAACGCAATTGGCAAAGTGAATAAAAAGGGGGTTAGAGCTCATTATAGTGTCTTTCACCATCTTTGGCCAAATCTTCAAGGTTGTTTTCTAGTTGCAAAGCAACACGATCAAGCAATGAAATTGAAGGAAAACATAAAGGTTTGACATACCAGAGCTTACATTGCATACAGGTATATGAACAACCAATCATAGATACAGCCAAATGTACATGTATCTATTTTTCTCTACTATGTCATATAGGTAATATGTCAAAGTAAACTCAACTCTTAACTACTATTGCATTTACTGGAGTATATGTATGTACATGTAGTCAATTTTTTTTTTTTAGAAGGAAGATTTTTGAGGGAACTTCATGTAATGTTATGGCATATCATTAAAGAACAGCAAATGTGTACTTGGACTCTAGATGTACACTGGCACATGACAAATAGTTTTCCATGTTTTGTTTTAACTCCTTTATATGCATATGTACAAAAACCTATAATTTTTTGTATGCCTGAAAGTTTGTCACATTTATTAAGCTGAAACAGCTAGTTGCCTTTCATAACACACTTTAATTTCTCTGTGTACATGAATATATGCACAGGCAAATATAAAAAAACTTGTTTTCATTTTAAATAGCAAGATATGTTGCACACATAGGATGTCAAAACTTAATATAAAAGCCATTATAGCATGTGCCTGGATTTTATTTTTTATGGTAACTCTTGTTCCACTTTATGATCTATAATCTAATAGTTCTCAAGTAAGCCCCTAGGCATGGATTAATCTCATTTACCATTACACCACTAAAAGTTCAGAAGCTAGCTGTTCGGGCTCTGTGTTCAGTGAAAGGCAGGAGACAAGCAAATCACTCCTGTGTTGAACAGGAATCTAGAGTAAGTAGATGAATCAACCGCTGAACGTGCTTCAGTAAAGCATGAAACAAGCAGGTTACATTTAGGCAAGCAAACATTAGATGCATAAAGTCAGCAGCAGTGAATCATATGCCATCAGGCCACCAGGAGGTATGCATGGAGAAGCAGATGAAGGTAGGTCAGCACCTGAGACCGAATGGCATTAACACATTGCTCTCCTGGCACGCACCTGCAGTTGAACACAGTCTGGTCTTCCACTGGTGGTGGGGGAAGTGATATCCACAAAGTTTTAAGTGTGGCTGATGTATTTGTTTAGACAACCTAAACATTCATTAACTCTGTCCTTTCAACAAAATAGGGTATGTGTGGGACATCATGCTAGCAGGTAACAGTGAAGGATTGCTCTATGGGCTCAGCTGTGGTTTGCCACAGGCTGCCTGCATGAACCAGAGCTTGACTGAGCAGCCTCGGGCACATCCCATAGAGCTGCTTGGTGATGGGATCACAAGATCAAAACACATACCTCTTCAGTACCCTTATTGTGGACAATGACAATGATGATGAAGAACCTTACAGTGACCCTGTACTCAATGGAATATATGCTTTCTGGTTACAGCCTCTCTCTCCTTTTCTTTCCCACTCACTCCTTACCTGCAGGAAGCAAGAGAGGAAGTAGTATTTCTGTGTTTTGATCTATCACACTTTTAAAGCTCCCAGACTCCTCTATTGAAAATCACATAGAATAACAATGCTCGCAGGCAAGGCAGATTTTCTTTTCCCTGCAAAGAATTCCAGATAATATAGAGGTGAGCAAGGTACATGAAATTGTGGGACAAGGAATATGAGGCCACTCATTGTGTGATGTACTATATCACAATACTACTGCCTGGGAACCCAGCTTCAATTCTTTCCTGTTATGCAAACCAGTTTCTCTGAAATGACCAAAGTTCAGTTTTAAACTATTACTATAGTTCCTGAAACTGTACTTGAAACACAAGAATACAAAAGCTTCCTACTTATATAACTTACATATGAAAAAATAAAAACCCAACCCTGTAATTCACTCTGAGTTTCAGGAATGTAATGAATCTTCAGAGCTAACATAATTAATCACCAGAACCACAAAATTAATTTCTTTATGCTATCATAATCTTTGTCTGTTGTTTTACCATACATATTTAAAATATTTCTACCTTGAGTTGCTCTCTAAGACATATTATCTTAGTGATAACCGCGTTTATTTAATGTCAGTTATAGATTGCCCCTTCTCTGAAAACGAAACAACTATTATGGAGTTGGAGTGAAAATTAGCATGACCATGTAAATTGTGGGTGAAACGGTGCTCCTAAATATTTGAGAGTCAAGCACCTGACACCATACTTCCAGGTTACCACATCAGATATCCTTTATTGTTTCCACTCCTACCTGTGAAGTAATGTAACTCAGCTTCAAAGTGAAGTGCGGGTGCAATGAAACATTATTTCCCAACTGCTAAACAGAATTACATGTTACGTGGTTCGGTCTCATCTAATTTTAGTAAATAAAACATGTAAGTTAATAATTTTTTCTCCTCCACAACTCCATAGAAAGAGGTTTTCCTTTAGAGCAATTAATCAATGTAATTGCTTTCAACAAGAGCCTCTCATGATAATGCAGTCACTTGTGAATCAAGGCACTCACTCAACTAAACATTTCAACAGCTTTACCACTCTTTCAGGTAGAGATGGTATCATTCAGACATTTTGGCAAGAGGTTGGGAAAAAAACCAGCTCAGGTGAGCAGGTGGGAGGCAGACTGAGCCTCTTGGCCTCCAAAACAGACCGTTGCCTGATTTTCTCTGTGTAGAGAGTAGGTCATCATGGCTTGCTCCATTTATCTAAAATGTTGTGTTTACCTGTTCCTGGTGAGCTGTAGGCAAACAGGATAGTTCTGCTGGCAGTGAGCCACCTCCATTCCAGGCTGTGCCAAGAGGCACAAGGAAAGTAAACTGCTTTTGCCCTCAATACCCACTTCTCTCACATAGGGTTAAGCATCACCTAGCCATAGTAAAGACTCCAGCTAACTCATATTTGAAGAGAGAACTTGAGTCACGGTGTCTGTGAAAACCTTGTTTTTCATCATTACAAAAATGCATCCCAGTGCCAGTGTATCCTGCTGTTTATTCACTCTTCTGGCATAGCTGTGTAGGGGAGTGGATGCCAACGCAAAGCAGTCTGCAAGAGGCAGACAAACATGGTAGGTGAGACTGGTTAGAAGGTATAGACTAGACACCTCCCTTGGAAAGGGACAGTCTGTTGCCAGTATGACTGGGGGTCCTTGGAGGCTTCAGAGATGTGCCCTTCAGTACCTTGGCTTAAGAGTCAGTTACACAGGAAAAACAATACATGGTTTTACCATGCCCACCAACACATCTCTCAATCAGAAATGGATGGACTTGCTTCCTGAAAATAATGGAGGGAAACACTCTGAAGTAAGAGATTGGATCTTGCATTAACAATCATATTAAATGTGTATTTCTCCTGGAGCACCTCATGCAGCCACCATTTTGGCGTGCCAATGCTATGAGCATATCAGTTAACCTCAAAATTATGAAGAAGATGTAAATTAGACTGTCTCTCTTGTTTTTATCTTCTTTAAGACTAGCAAGTAATATGTCATCTCCACCATAGCATGTGTAGCTTTGGGAATTAAATCAGGATTTCATGCGTAACTTCTTGCAGTTTCTGTCACTTACATCTGTTAACAAACTATTTTCTTGGCTGGCAATAATCATTGTATATGTCAATTATTACTAATTCTCTGTCTGAAATTAGGATTTCAGTAACTTTTTAATGAAAATGCATCCATCAAGTTATTATATTGTCAAAATCTTATACTGAAATAATTTCTTCCTTTCTATCTCTATGTCAGACCTACACAAGGCTGTTGAAAAAGTAAATTACATACTTTAATGGTGGTGAAAGTTACCTTTTACCTAGATCAGCCATATTCGAGTTAGAGAGTATTCACATTTTCTAGCATTTCTGCAATCCCAAAATTTGAAACAAAAGGTGTGACTCTTTTGTACCTATAGTACCTCAAGAGGTGACAATTGAAGAAAAATATTAGTTATCATGAGGCTTCATAATAAAATCTTGAGATGTAGCAACAAAGAACCATTTTCTTAACAGAGTGGAGTAAATAGTCTTTAAGCGAATACTGATCTAAATTTTCCTATAGTTACACTTTTTTTTATATGATAAAAAGCCAAAATTATTCCAAATTTATTTTAAAACTGACACTAAAAGTCTAGCTACTCATCCTCTCCAACCTCACTTTAGGACTGGAAAATAAATACATTTAAAATAATGTAAACCTGCTTATAAGCTAATAATATGTGTTAGGAGGAAGACTGAATTAACATGGGTGCCTTTAGGTAGCTATTAGATCTCAAGAGTACATGTTCACAAGATTTCAAGATGTGACATTTCACGGGAACTGCATCTCTGAAATGCAGCCACTGAGCAATAGAGGTACACCTGTAAGGTAACTAGAATAGATTCTTGAATAACTTGCAATATTATACATTTATTATTAATTGAAATTAAAAATAAATATGTAGCCATTTGAGGGCTAGAAATACATATGTTGTATTATTTTTATATGATATTTAGAAAATTATATCATTTAGGACTACATGATGCTATGTTATGTCTTGTGGTGATACAAAAGTAGTCATAGCCACATATATATATAAATTCTTCCACAGTGATCTTTCCTAAATCGTTTGAACAGAGAAAATGTTAAAATTAAGAATTAAATACATTAGACATTCATATCTTGATGTTCTAAAGTAGAAATAAATTTTATACTTTTCCCAGGGGATAGAAATGTATTTTCTTGAACCTTGAAAAGTGAAGGTTGAAAACGGGTCCAGGTATAGGCCCCATTGCAGTCCTGTAAGCATCTATATTATTCTGTGTTTTTTAATGTGGGTTTTGGTGCAGGCTGGTAACCTGTCAGAAGGAGTCTGGAAATGGTTTAGAAGATAATATTGGCCAAGGACTGTTCTCTTAAGGAAACTTAGTTTTGGGGTGAAGGAGCTTGAAGCTGCTCATGAGCAACATCTTGACATTTGTCCTCAGGACTAGAGAACCATTCTGTCCCATCTACTTGTACACAGACAGCTCACTGGGCCTTTAAAAATTCAAGATGCCCTAGAATGTTCTGGATATTGCCCTTGACTACAAATGGCCCACCTCCGAGCATCCAGACTGAGCTACCTTGACTACAATTGGAACCTAACCATCAGGCTTCTATGCAAACACCTATGAGAAGACTTCAGCCTACATAATCTAAGCCTGTGACAAGAATCCTGTCCATTGACTCAAATTCACTGCTTAAACATTGACATTTAGCACCATTTGAACACAGTATTTTATCCTTCCTGATCAACAGCTGCTACTGCACAGGTACCCTGCACTTCCTAGTGCCATGCAGATGCCTTGGGTATCCAGATGCATTAGGTATCTGAGCCTCCCTCAGGTAGCACTAGGCAGCTTGTTTGGACAACTGAATCCTATGTGTGGCAATAAAATTTTGAGTACATTTTTAAAAGAATTTACCTTCATATGGTTGTTAGCTTCAGGTGATAGAGTTTTTTCCTATAGATAGATATCCTATAGATAGAGAGATATTTTAGCTCCAGATCTGCAGAGACTTACTCATAATGCAAAGAATACTCATACTTCTGAGACAGTAATTTTGTACTATGAACGACACAGCTATCTACCCACAGAATGATGGTTGCATTGAGGTTGAAGAAAGACCTTTCATTGTTTCCCTTTAGTGATAAAAGCCATGTTGATTATAGTGTACAAAAAGTAAAAGGTCCAGTCAAGGCTTACCATCTGCATGGCTCAAACTGTTTAAATACAATTGCCATACTGATATTGCTCTAACCTCTGTTAAGCCTCTCTCTGCCATCTGCAGAGCTGGGAGAACAGGTTTTTGTTGGAGTCACTGTGACGAACTGTGTGATAGATTGAAGGATATCATGTTTATATAAAAACATAGTGTGTATACAACATATATAAAATAACTTGAACAACTTGTCTGAACACCAAGTATCCAGGAAAGGACAATAAGTCACCCCTGCTATCAAAATGCAAACAGAATTTTGTTCAGGCAGAACCTTATTGAAGCAGGTGGCATGCAATAGTTTGAAGGTTATGTGTTTCTGTCAAACTTAGCAAAAACAACTGGTAAGAATAGAAAAGTCTATATAATCTATGTTACCGAAAAGTCCAAATAACAATGTTGGTTTTGATGTAGTAAGAAATTATCAAGAAAAGGAGAGGTAATAATTTTATGACTGGTGCTGGAATAGAGAAATAATATTGTCTGTAGTATCATAAAATATGTCTTTATCTGTAAAATGGTAATGAAGAAGTTCATATATTCACTTCAGCCACTGTCAAGCATATAATGACATAGGGAGATATAAATAAAAGAGAACACCTCATTGGCATTGGAAAGTGTGTAACAGAAAGAGATGTTGAGAGAAGCATCTTATCTGTGAACAAACTGTGTGTCAGCAGGGCTGAATGGAGCATCAGGGACAGTCTTCTGCCTAGGCACATCATTTTGGAGTTAAAGTGCTAGTTTAAGGTACTCAGTGTTAGTTTTTCTCTCAAAGATGGCACTGTAGCGTGAAGAAAGCATCTGAGAACCAAAGTGTCTTCCTTCGTCCTTTGGCAAAATTCTTCAGACCCACGCCACAAGCTGCTGAGGTCATTACAGACTTTTGATTGACTCCAACAGTCTCTGAATCATAGATGTCAGGTAAGAACAGTGAGAAAGAAGGCAATTGGTAGTAGGCATGGAGTGACATGACATGATAAAAGAAGAGAGAAATTGAAGAAATGTTGACAATGCTTACTTCCAATTGCAGGAGAAATTTAAGGGTCAAAGGCTAAATGTAATCCTCAAACTAGGAGTTCATGGGAACCACTACTCTGAAAAGCATTACAACATTGACTGTTCACCCAAACTCTGGCAATTTGTCAGCAAATGCACCATCATGACCCTGCCAAACACCAGCCTTGTTCTGACTCAGAACAAAAAGTATAGCCTAGGAATTCATCAGCATCACTTCCTTCTCCACAATTAATTTCCTTTAAGATCTAACAGTGGCATGGTTGAAGATCAGCATATGAAATTTCACACTGACAGAATAGAAAGAGGAAGAACAGTTCTTCTCAGAACATGTACTCCACATTCTGTTTACCTGTACTTTATGGGAGTGGCAGTAGAAAAGCCAAGTCAATTTATAAATTGGGCCTGGTTTCACAGTGTTGTTTTCCAAGTGAATCATCACATGGAGTTGATCACATTTTCTAATTGAAAAAGTTTAAACATGCAGAAAAATGTACTTTTTCACCTTTTATCTTATCAGGTACATCATCAGCACACTACCGTCCTCTTCCACTAAAAACATTATCCATCATGCCAACTATGAACATGCCTCTGGCTTATTTCTTAAGAAAGATTAAGCATTACCTCATACAGTGCATTGAAAATATGTCCAACAACAATATAACATCCAAGAAAAATGCAGAAACCATTATTTTCTGTCAGTTAGGTTAGCAACTATCTTTTGTCTTAGTGTGAGGGAAAAAATAAAGTTTTCTTTATTTAAAGTTTTCACTTTACCATTTGATTTCCTGTTGCAGATTGTACCATTTAAACTTCATGTTCCTTTCAGCAGGTTTACAAGTGAGACCAGACTGGTCAAGTCAGTTGATTTTATTGTATATGTATGTTCATTGCCAACACCTAGATTTCAAATTCTTGTAGCCAAAAACAAGTAATAAAATCAAAGATTCATCATGCAATTATTATTCATTAGAGCTGGCACAGGTTTCACAAAGTCAAGAAATGATGAAACCTATGGAAAATTTCAGCTAGTGGGATTTCCTTTTGGCAAGTAGGAATCGTTACTTACCCTGCAGTAGCCATGGCTGTTTCAAATGCATCGTCCATTTGTGCTTCACTCTAGATGTGCCTGAGTTTTGCATATCAATGCTTCAATTATTTTGGCCAGCCTCATCCACTATACCTGTACTTGCACACTAAAGCTTCTCTACCCATTTCACCAAGGCTGAGTTTTCTTTTGCCATTACAGAATTCAGATGTCATAAAACCCCATAGCAGTGAGAAGGAGGGGGGCAACAGCACTGACAATACTCACAGTTACTGCAACCATTTTATGATGCCAAGGGAAATCCTAGTAATGGAAATTTCCATAGCTGACATCCTTTCTTGACATCCTTATGCTTTCTGCTGCCATGACTCACAAGCAATGACATGATGTGTAGTAGGTGAGAGTACTTGGAGATGACCTTGAAAAAAGGCTATGGGACATCTCTGTGAAAGCAAGCTTCAGATTTTAATTTTTTGACCAAAGTAAAACTATGTGTAAATCTATAGCCTGATCCCCAATCTTCTCCATATTTCAGGGGTAGGCACAGTTCTCAGGAAAGCCATGGAAGCTGTTGGCACTCAGGTGGTGGCATGATCTCTAGCCTGAATTGGTAGATCTAATCTGGCTAGCTCACAACAAACTTAATGCAATTAGACACCCACTTAAAATATCCTCTGGCTAACTGTCTGACTTTCTGTCCTATGTGTGAAACTGGCAAACAGCATTGGGTATCTGAAAACTTTGGTCCTATCATGATTTGAAGAACAGCTCCGTGTATATCCAGAATATAGAATCTGGCTTCATAGTGTTAGAGTCGAGTTTCAAAAAAAAGAAGTAATCTGGTGCAAAAGTAAGAATGAGACAATGTTATGTAAAAGCTCTAACATGAGACATAAACATGAGTCTGTCCTTATGGAATTCAGTGGTGTTACTGTGCCAGCATTTCCCTATTCCATGGGCAAAGGAGAAGATAAAAATGCATGAGTTTCACAATAGTTTCTTAACAGTATCTGGTTTAGAGGTTAGTATTACATTTGTCAGCATCCAATACACATTTCTCACTACCTTCAGTAATTATTTGTTAACCAATGAACTCATTATAGCATGTGAGAATATCCAAGGGTGTGTGAGACAAGGTTCTCTCTGCGTCATCTCTAGGAATTTCATAGTATCTCTGAAGAAAGCAGTCCTGAGATATTTGTTACTTGTCTTGCCAAAATGAGGGTTTCAGAAATTCAAACTGCTTTTGAAACTAACAAAAAGAAGACTTAGAGGTTCACAGGACACATCTGTACAAAGCCATTCTCTCAAAAGAGAGATTGTGGCCCACCAGTCCAAGTACTGCAGCATGAGTTATTGCCAAGTGGAAACACCACAGCTCCCTCGAAGTTCTAAGGCATAATGACATGATTTAACCTCCAGGTGTCAACTCGGCTCCACACGGATTCTCATCCACTTTCCCCCAGTGGGATGAAGGAAAAAATTGGAAGAGACAAAGTGATAAAACCCAGGGGTTGAGATAAAAAGGGTTTAATAGCTAAAACAAAAGCCACATAGGCAAGCAAGACAAAAGAGGGAATTTATTCACCACTTCCTATGGGCAGACAGGTGTTCATCCAACTCCAGGAAAGCAGGTGTCCTTCACGTGTAACGGTGACTTGGGAAGACAAACACTGTCACTCTAACCGTCCTCCCCTTCCTTCTTCTTCCCCCAGTTTATATGCTGAACATGATGTCATATGGTATGGAATATCCCTTTAGTCAGTTGGCATCAGCTGTCTCAGCTGTGTCCTCACTACTGAGGTGGGTTGAGAGGCAGCAAAGGCATTAACTAGGTGTAAGCACTGCTCAGCAATAGCTAAAACATCCCTGTGTTATCAACACTGTTCTCAGCACAAACCCAATACGTGGCCCCTTCTAGCTACTCTGAAGAAAACTGACTGTATCCCAGCCAAAACTAGCACACATACTAATCATTTTTGTTTGCATTTTAATTTTTATTTTTTTTAATATGGCTGATAGGGGGATAAGAGGCCTGTACTACAGCCAGTAGAACAGTGCTTTCAGAGGGTATGTGTTATGTGTAATATAGCATTTATTCACTTGGAGATGCTTGCACCAGATTTTTGGAGAGCTATGAAGGACAGAGGGAAACAAATTTGGTGGGGATGCATCTGTATTGACATTGGTGAACTACTCCCGGAACTGGCTATCACCTCAGAGAAAATAAGTTGGTTCAGTCCAAAAGAGATACTGAAAGTGAACCGATATAATATGACTAATCTGGGAGAAAAACTGGAAGGCAAGTTATTTCACTGTCATGTTTACGGGATGATAAATGTTCCTTTCACAGAGCAGATAACCTCAGCAGGCTGAAATAGGTGCTGCTTTCAGTGCTAAGAAAAGGCTCATTACTGTAGTTACATACACAGGCTGCATGTGATAGAAGAGGTTGCTCTGCAAGTAAAGCTATATGACCCAGCACTGCAGGGGATGCAAGTGTGAAAGTCTGCCTAGGGTCAAACTCTTCTGTTAACCATCCTAAGTGATGTGTTATCAGTGCTTCTCTACCAAAAAACCTGTTCCAGGGCACGGCTGACACTGCTACTGCCACCACTATTTTTGCCTACAGCTGTCCTTCCAAGTGTGAGCCATGAACTACCTTTTGAGAATTACATGAAACCACTCCCTTCCAGAGGCCAAGGAATGCAATCCACCCTTTCATTACCTTGAGGAAAAATGCTTTTTCTGACCACAGTCAGGACACTTTGCGAAAGAGGATTAGGCTGGTTTTCTGGTGCCATGAAACCTTCTTAGTAGTAGGTACGTGAGAGCCTTGTCTGAGCCAAATCTCACATCAAGACTTCTAAAATGGGCTGTGACAAACTTTTGGGTGGAACATGGACTCTAACACCTCTAAACTGAAAAGTAATGTTTGCAGCAGTAGTCTTCAGCTTCCTATGATCTTTTGGAGAAGGAAGGGGAAACAAAACATAGGCAAAACTCAAAGGAACATTGTTCCCACTCCACCTCTCATAAGTTTCAGAGAGGTATAGGTACAGTCAGAGTGGATATGTAGTTTTAAAAGCCAATAAGGATAATGGGGGCCAAGCTCATTCTTTCAGGGGACAGGCTTACCAGAATTAGGCCATATAGATCAGTGGAGATCTTCCCCATTAACAGGCTCCTAGAATGTTTATAAAGCTATGTATTTTATTGTTTACTTCAACAACAGCAACAACAACAAAAAGTGTACCATGAGGTTGTCACCAGAAAAGAAATAGTTTCCCAGGATTTTAAATGCAGTTAAATATGCAAATTTAGCTTTATGGTGGATTGACACCTGATGCATGTAGTGGCACAGGCTTCATATTGGAGTACTAATGTTTTCTTTGAACTAAAGTTACATGAAAGGAAATTGAAGAGACCTGATGTTAAAGCGATCTGAATAATTTATGCTTTCTGGTTCTTGGAGCAAAAGTCATAAAGTGCTATGTTTCTTACATGATATATGCAGAACTTAAGCACCAGTAATTGCAAATGCAGCAACCACTGATATGGCCAAAATATCTCAAACATTATAAAAAGTATGGAGACAAGATTAACTTAAGCACGTTGGATCTCCCTTTGAAATTCTACTCCATGATCATCTAACTGTACAAGAAACTTAAGCCCTTGCTTTGGATTAAGGTCCAGTGTTCAGGTTTAGGTGGACAGGACCATAAGAAAGAAAACTTGCATAACCCTCTCTGAATCTGGTTATCCTATGAAAGAATAGGACCAAGTAACCAAATTTATCTATTTGGGGCTTAAGAATTGGCTGGATTAATTTAAATAGTTGACTAATAGTGGCAATACACACAACATTTAGAACACTCATTTTAGCTCCAGTTCCTACATCTGTGTTTATTATGTATTCTTCTTTGTGTTCTTTAGCTTTATTGTAATTACAGAACAAAGAATCCTTCCCTTTAAAGAACAGTTAGTGAAGAATAGAATTTATACAGATCTTCATAACTGTTACAGAGGCACAATTTACATGAAATTCACAAAATGGAGATCACCTGATTAAGTGACTAATAGAGAGGTCACAGAACTTTTTTGTACAGTGACTACATATTCCACATATATAATGCAGATGAACAAAAGTATGAATGGATTCAAAGTGGAAATAAGGCAAACATGGCAGAAGAGTTCATCAGTGACTGTTACACACAATGATTTGGATCCAACTCCAAACTCTCTGATCATAAAAATCCAGAAAACTGTGTTAAAAAAGATACAATACTCATTTATAGAAAATCATTCTAAGAAACAGGTCTGGATGGTATCAAAGACAGAGCTATGGCAATGTTTATCATATTTGTCCCTGCATTTCTCGTGTGCTTAATCCTCTGAGGTCACTGACAAAGGTGGATGTGGAAGGAAGATGTTTATGCCACAGTTATACCACTGCATAAACAAATGTTTTAGGAAGGTTACATCATTTCTGCACTCCTTTTGCACCAAGTACAACCTATTTTCCTCACTATTCATCTGCTTGCTGATCTTGGGTTCTGGGAGAGATGTGAAAAGTTGAACTTCACATTCTATCTTTGAGTGGGATAGGGAATAACAAGTCTGAGATATTGCATGTGGGCTTTTGGGAAGGATTGTTTCTTAACAAACATGTAAAACTTCATCTATGGCCAAATATGCTACAAACACAGAAGATCAAATTCAAATTTCTGAAACAAAATAGTATAAAATTTCTAAAAAGGAGAATTAAAATGATCAGAAAGTCCTGCAGGAAATTCCTGAGGGAATGTGGAGACATTTCTTCTGTGAAAGAAATGTTCACAGTCAGTGATGACAGAAACAATTGATTACAGTACAGTGGAGGTACACCTACAATTACTGTTTGGCTAACTACAGATATTATGCTCTACTTATCCATACACTTTCTTGTCTTCGTTCCTTCATCTTGTATTGATTGAATATAGCCGATGAAGAAGGTTGCTTTGTAGAAATACTGTGATTATTTTCTCTGGTTCTTGTCATTCTTATGCATTTTCTTTTTAATGTTATATGAATATATGTATTTGATATGTGTTCCCTTTTCTTATAAAAACTCTTAAGACGAAATACATTTTCTCTAGCTTTATGTGAAATGAAAAGAAAAAAAAAGAGAGAGAAAAAAGGGTCTATATCTAATACATATATATTATCCTGTACATATATGTAAGTCTGCAAAGCTTAAAACTTTCGTTTATAGTGAATCCCAGCAGCACCCTAATCCAACCATGTGTTTTGAAGTGAGCTCATGTTTATGGAATTGTATAACCAAAGGTAAAATAAATTATTTGTGTGCATGCATAGGCACGGATGCATCAGAGCTGAGCAGGACTTGCTGAACTTCAGTTAAGGAGACAAGGATGGAGCTCAAGATTTTCTCTTCAGTTTCTCCTGCCCCTTCACAACTCAATCATTCAATTGTTAGAGATAGCACATGAAGATGTCATGCAGAATGAATTTCCCTAATGCTAATAAAAATCTCAATGTAATGTAAATAATACTTTATCTGCGCTGCTAATTGAGGTCAAAATTGAGACCTGAGAGATAGCGAATGGATTGGGAAATAAGGGACTGTTTGATGACGGCAAGAGTGGCAGAATTTGGACCTTGGAGCAAGCTTCCTCAAGTGAAGACCTGGAGGCCAAATGCATCTCATAATGCCCAGCCAAAGCTCCTGACAAATTTGCCTGCCTGGGGAGTGGCCCCAAATCCAGATGAGGTGAGTGATAAAAGCCCTGGGATTTCACTCATGCATATGCATGATGCAGGGAGAAGTATCTACAAGTAGCAGCTATGAGGGCACAAGCACACCCTACTCTTCCAGTTCATATGTGCTTCTGAACATACTCCCACTTGAGTGTTGATGTGTCTACTCTTCATTATTTTTTTGTCCTTTCCAGAAGGAGTATACACTTTTATTATTTTCTTGTTCCCAACTACTCTCTTCTGAGTGAAAACTTAAAAGCAAATTACTTGAAGATATATCAATAGTATTTCAGCTCTTTTTTTTAAAGAGAAACCAAAATTTGGGTCCTAAAGTACACCTATGAAGATAATTCTCCATGCATCTGGTATTTCTCCTTCCTTTTTTCTTAAGCTGGTCTATTGAAAGAAGAGCTTTGGCTTGAATTCAAAAAGTATCATAAAATTTTGCCCATAAATAAATGCTTCAAATATAGTTCCATGATTGTCAGCTGGTGAATATGTTTAAATGATCATTATAAAAAGATGAAACACAGGACTAGAACAGCTAATGGAGTACATGTGTATTGTACACTTATGTAACTTTAATAGCTAGAGAGAGATTACTTGCAATGAGTGTTTACCTATGATAAGCCACATTGAGTACATTTACACAGACAATCTGCTGGTGAATTTATTCATCAGGCTCTTGATGGTCACACTGCTTGTACCTTAGCTCACTTCTTGGGCTTGTCCTGAAGATTGTCCCTCCATGCAGTCTCTGGGATAAGACTTCTGTGAAAAGGACTGGTGCTTACTAAGCAGGGCTGATGCAAGACAGACTGTCATTTGCCCTCCAGGTTAGGGGGATGGTCTCTGCCTTTTTTTTTTAAGCCTGCATCATTTCATACACACACTTACGCATGAGATTAACACACTCTTATCTTTCCCTGGTATTACACATCTTCATTTCAACCTGGCAATTATGGCATTAGGTTGATAGGAAGACAGATGGGGTGTCAGCATAGCAAACAAATTCTGAGTGCCTTTCCCTGAAGTTGTCCCTTCAATGTTGAGACACTAGAGGCAAAAAGGCTAAAGCAACCTGACTGCCTTCCAACCTCTGCTGCGTTAACCTGTGAAGTATTTTTGACACAACATTGATAAAGAAGATGCAGTGAAATAAATGAAGTTATATTCCTCTACATGCCCCTTAGTATGTCCCTTTGAACTTATAGGTCTGAGGATATCCTGTCACTAAGTGAGTTTTCCTAGAGAATGTCTTGGATGATGGGACTCAGTTCAGAGCCCAGACTGGAGAATGAAGGTCAAAACCCTACTGCTCTCCTTACTATCAAAGCCTGTCCTGCATACTGTAGCATCCAATATTTTTTCAGTAACATTATGTTTCTATTGTGTATACTTGTAAGATCCACAACTTTATTATTCTAGTTGTCATACTTTTGGGAGTGGTTTTTGTTTGCTTGTTTGTTTGTTTGTTTTAAAAAAATTAGATCTTCAAGCATGTTTTTTTAATGCTACAGTTTCGTGATTCATTCCAGCTTGGCTTCAATACAACATTTTTCCACCCACATAGAAAAGCATGCCAAGCCTCCAAGGTTTAGCAATATTCTTTTGTAGTATCACTTTTATCAAGCAATCAAGTAAATATTAATATAGCTCTTTTTTTTCTAAGGAAAAGCAATTTTACTGCCAACTGCACAACTTTCCATGTGATAATTTGAAGTATCAACATGTATCTTCCTTGAAAAATTCAACTTATATACTCCTAAACGTCTGTAGTGTTGAACCGCTCATGGGTATGGACTTGACATCACAGACATTTTTACTTTTAATTTTTTTATATAGATTGTTTGTGTTGATCAGGACTCAAAGTCTGTTCATTTTATTCACTTGAGCATTCCCATTTGACTCAAACGAGGTAAAACCCAGAAGCTTTATGAGCACAGGTATGTGCTCTGTTGTAAACAGTTATGTTGGCATGTAAGTTTTAATGCTATTATAGCTTATTCTAGATCCTGAGTGGGTATAACCTACAGCAGTTTCAGTACTTCCAAAACAGTAATAGCATGATTTAAACTGACATATTTTACCAGTTTAACAATATAATTAAACTAGAAAAAAATTCAGGTCTAAATCTGATGTCAGAGCACAAGAATCTGGCTCATATGCACTTCAAATGATGAGGTTTGGATAATTATTTTAGAGACGGGTGAAAACATAGATACATAAGATATACTGCTGAGTTTCACAATCTTTTTGTATGATGAATCATTTTTGCTCACTCACATAGGTGAATAAGTATTGTGGCACTGCAAGTGAACACAATTTGAAGTAAAAGTCGCAGAGTAGAAACCATGCAATATACGATATAACAGATAAGCTTTCCAGTCATTCTGCAAAATAAGATTATTTATTATTTTCTGTCATATCCCTGCATGACAATTTTCAGTTCATGATCCAGTAGTTCCTACCCAGCATCCTCTCTAAGATTTTAATCCACTGCCATAGGAATATAGCTGCCATGCTTAACCAATGACTACAGCTACACAGAAGCCTAATTCCTTGTCATTAACAAATTAGATGAGACTCGTGTTTCTTATGTTAGTTAATAAATCCATACACACTCACACAATCTATTTCAGGTTAACTGAAAGGAATTTACTGTATAACTTTCAGCTCAACTGCCAAACCCCAAAATCCATTATTTGCACAGTTCTATTTCCAGCACATATAAATATGCCACTCATGTTCATTAATAGTACCACAACCTACCTTTGTCCTTTCTTCTCTCTGAATAGGGCTATTCTTCACACTGCCAGCACTTGCTTAGCACTTCCATTGCATTCATTATGAGATACTGAGTAGAATTCAGCTTGCCTGAATTTAAGCTAAGACAGGTGTCTGTATCTGAGCTTATCCAAGTTCCCATTAGAGTCAAGAGCTCAGATCCAAGCTGATTTCCTAGACATAGAAGTGTTACTGAAGTGCTAGATGCTGTGTGCTGTCACCCTTAGGCTGCTCCAGAAGATCATGGGTCACCCCTAGGTCTTGGGTCTTACCTTCAGGCTTTATGCAGGTAACTTTTATTCTTGGTGGCATCTCAAATGGTATTAGAAGGCTGTGCTTAGGCAATCTTCAAACTCTCCATTAACTTTAATAGGAGCTTAGCACCTAATTGAGGTGTAGATATCTATGCTGCAGACACAATAAATTAGGCTGTGCTGAATCCTGCTCACTCAAAGCTGAGGAAAACAGACACTAATCTCTTTTGGGGCTTGTGGAGATTTCTCCAACTAGCCCATCTTGACTAATTTGAGACTATTCTGAACTCAGATATCCTTCTCAAGAGGCACTTTTTCCTTTGCAATTATACCTTCTTACACATGAACTGAAAAAATCCCTACCACTTGTAGACAGAAAGTGATTTACACATTTTATGTAGCTGTTTATGTCAAATGTGACCCATTACTATCAGGCATAATAAAACAGCCAACAGAACACAAAGTCAAGAGAATCATCTTTACACATAGTGTGAACCCTGTCCCAAATCAACTAATGCTCAACTGTCCATAAGAACTTTCTGTAAAAGAAAACATGCTTTCTTGAGACCACAATCAGCACCATCTGTAGCCTAGGTATATTCAACAGCACATAGGAGAACACTTACTCACAAGTGACCAAAATAAATGATCATTCCAAAAGACTCTCAGGACTTTAAGAACAAAATATCTAAGACAGAAGACAAAATTTTAAATAGCACTGTCCCACTCATATCACAGACAAATCGAATAGCTGCAAATTGCAATGAGGTGGTTCTCGGTCATTTATTGACTCCTCTCAGAGCTCGTTAGTGATTGCATCAAAACCTGAGCTATCTAAGCCTACAGCTGCTTTAGCAAATCCAGACTAATGGGAAGAGGTGCTGAGGAATGATGGGTACTCTGCACAGGGGTTTGACATCAGACTAGTTCTAGTTTGGTCCTGTTGACTGAAGTTCCATTAGTAATACAAGGATGTTAGGTAGTTTTCTGAAGCACATTTTCTAGTTAATGTCATCCAAAAGGAATTTTACTTACATGTTTTGAGAGGCTCTATGATGCAAATCAGAGCTTCACTGGGCACCAGATCGAGGGAGGTGATTCTGTCCCTCTACTCTACTCTGGTGAAACCCCTCCTGGAGTACTGAGTCCAACTCCGGCGTCCTCAGCACAGGAAAGACATGGAGCTGTTGAAATATACCCAGAGGAGGGCCCTAACATGTTTGGAGCACTTCTCTTGTGAGGAAAAGCTGAGAGGGTTGGGGTTGTCCAAGCTGGAGAAAAGAAGGCTCTGGGGAAACCTTATTGTGACCTTTCAATACTTAAAGGGGGTTATAAGAAAGGCAAGGACAGGCTTTTTAGCAGGGGCCGTTCTGATAAGACAGGGGGTAATGGTTTTAAACTAAAAGAAGGTAGATTCAGGATAGGTACAAGGAAGAAATATTTTATGATGAGCATGGTGAAACACTGCCATGGTGGATGCCCTAGCCCTGGAAACATTCAAGGCCAGGTTGGATGGAGCCCTGATCAACCTGATCTAATTGAAGATATCCCTGCTTGCTGCAGGGGTTTTTGACTTGATTAATTTTAAGCATCCCTTCCAACTGAAACCAGTCTGTGATTCTATGGTTCTATACTAGCTAGGGCTGCTCAGGAAATTCCCAACTCAAACTAAAGCACTCATAGAGACCTGTCCTTAAACATCTGCTCCTATCTTCTAGTTCTGGTAGTATGCTCTCCTTGTGGTTCCTGGGATGCCTTCATACACTGTATACATTGATTAATCTCCAGAGATATTTCTGTTCTCTAATAGGAGGATTTATTGGGATAGAAAAGAAATTACAAGTCTGGGAAGATGTGGATATCACTGTCTGTATATGATATGACTGTGATTGCCCAAGTTCATTTCCCAAATTACAGATTTACATCGAAGAAGTTACTGTAAGTAACATTCTTCACTCAAAGTTCAGCCCAATCTCCAGAAAATGAATTGTCAGCATTGTAATACATTAACTAAACTGCATTACAGTGAGAGTTTTGCATTGCATTCCTAGGACTGTACTAATGGTTTCTCTTTTCACGACCAATACCTGCCACCTTTTGCCATTTTCTGTATGAAGGACTGCACATATATTTTACTGATTTCACAGTCACTATCTTCCTGGCACACTTATTTCATAGCTTCTTTGTATGTTTGCATTTGGTAATGTAGTAAATGGAGGATGAAAGGTTAACCAGTTTCCAAAGGGTGCTGTTAAACGATGGTTGGCCTTCTGAATCATGGATTAGCAAATAATCATTTGTTCTGATGATGTAATATTTGTAACTTACAGTAATGTTACTAAAGGGAGGAGTTCTGTGAAAATTGGTTCGAACTGGTCTCTCTGGTTTGTGATCCTTCCTGTTCCCCTGCTCACGCACTGGCTTAATCTTACTCAGTAAACACATTTGTTTCCTAATTCTCCTTTAGACTTTGATTTTCAAAAGTCTCAGAGGAGTCTTAATCTGCTTTCAAACCCAAAAGAATCAAAAACCCTCTAAAACCAGTGTTTTAGCACTAAAAAGCAAAAGAAAGCACTGATTTACTTCCAGTCATTGCATTCTAACTTGGCATAAAATTAACTCCCTGGAGATTGCTGATAAATACATTCATCTTTCTAAGCTTTCATTTGGCTAAGAATCTGGAGTATATCACGGATTTCTTTTTAAGGTGGTTCCTGAAAGGCAATACTAAATGTTACACATTGTTACAAGAGCTAAAAAAAAAAAAAAACAAAAAAAACCACAAAACATTTGGTTTATATTAATATATCTTCTATCGGAAGCATATAATGTTCAAAGTGCTTTTAGACAACAGGTAAAATTTTTTTGTAGTTGTGAAAAGTTACTATTTCACTAGGGCTGCAGACTTTCTCAAGAATACCTTGAATATTTACTGATAAATCCTGAAATGGAATTCTGCATATTTTTGCTATTTTCCATCCCTTTCCTACCACAGAGAAGTGAATAGGAGTAACAACACCTTGTACTCATTCACCCTGTCAGGGACCATTATTGAAAAATCAACAACTGTCATCTGTTGTCATACTGTAACATGTAAAGGAGATGGTTACTTTCAAATATCATATACTAATATGGACAGTATTTCTGCTAAAGAAGACTAATGAATATTTACTTTTTAAGGATACCATAATATGCATCCAATTGTCTACAATTAAATAAAGCATATTTGAAAGACTGGTTGAACTCAAGACAAATAGTCATGCTTAGACCATGGAGTGGATGGGAAGGAGGAAACCATTATTCTGCAGTATGGATTGTGTTTGTGGATTTGACAGTTGCAGGAAGGATATTTCTAGCAAACTCCAAGCCTCCTCCTCTGTGTGTGGCTGGAATGTGTCTTAACTTACAAACCACCCTGATTACATAGTCCTGAGCACAGTCCACTGCTGACTTGAACCTGTTATCTGTAATAGCACCACGACATCTCTTCTTACCATCACTTGAGAGATTTCTTGTTAAACAGAGTAAATGCCCTTTTACAAGAAATTCAGTGATATCAGTACCAGCCCCATGTCAACAAGGAGCAGAAGAGCTGCTTTGTGACTCTCACGGTTTATAAATTGTTTTCCCAGCTGAACACTGAAGATTATATGTACTATTCAAAAGAAGGGCAAGTTAACGCAAAAAACAAGTGCAGCAAGCATACATGTAGGATTATGTGAGAATGTTCCCAAACTGTGTAATAACTCAAATAGATTGGCATGCAATGATGCATAGGTCAAGCAAGTCACAGCATGCTTCTGTTTAGTTTAATAGTAGATGCTCTAACATTTGTAGTTGCACAGTGCGTAGTCAAACAGTATCACTAATGGAATTTTTTTTGTGTGTGTTCTTCAGCTCACAGTCTATTCAAAGCAATGGAACGTTTTTTCTTTTTTTGAATAAGTCTCTGTTTACTTTCTTACTATTGTTGGAAAATACTTTGGTAAACAGCTATACTTAATATCCATTTAGACTATGTTGACCTTGAATATTTCTGAAGAATATTCATCATATCCTTAAACACTTAGCTTATTTTTGCATCTTAAAGCCAAATTATTTGGATAGTATCCAACAGTTAGTGGTAATGCAGTCCATTGACCCACCTCCAACAAAGATCACTGGAACTTCTTATTGCTTTCCAACCCTTCACTCAGTCTTAAAGATGAGAACTGATAGCTGAATGGCCCTCTTGTTGCAGGAACAGAAAGACCGGTTAAAGCTGTAAACACAGTTCATGTTAAATATAACTTCAAAATATGTTTTGGTGCTGAGTCACAACTGAACCAAACATTTTAAAAATTGCCACAGTATAAAAAGTTTTACATTTTTATTTTTAAAATTAGCTTGGAGGGGAATTCTGATTTCAACCCAAAATTTCGCATTGTTAGTAACAGTTACAGATTTACTTACTTTTACAGCTTCACTGTGGAAGTCCATAATAAGCCACATGCCATAACATATAATTTGAAACAGTATTGCAGGATAATGGAAAGATACAGTAAAGAGCTGGCTTCTCTAATTTGTATGTTGCATGCTTATGTGCTCCTCTTGTTAAGTACCAAACTGTTTCATCAGAACAAAAACATGAGATACTTTGATCTGAAAAATAAGTTAAGATGTTTCAATGATACACTACAGCCACAATTCATCCTACCTAACGTTAATTATCTGAGTAAGGCATGTAAATTAGGGGGTTAGTCACCTCAGACTCCCTCTAATGTCGCAGGAGGATGATGTGCACTTTCTCAGGGTGGCAGGGAGACTTGGTGGCTCCACTAGAGTGGAGGAGCCAGGGTGGCTAGTCTGTAACACTGGTACCTCAGCGGTGGAGCCAAGTGTAGGTTCAGGCACTACCTCATACCTCCTGGTTTTTAAAACAAATCAATGAAATAGAGTAATTGTTCCTACTTTGTAATTCACTTTGGAGAGTGGTTTTCTTTGGTAAAAAAACATAAGTGAAATCTTTCTGATTCTACGAAAGTTTCTTCAGCATTAGATAACAAAGTACATTTGGTCCAGATCATCCCATCATCTTCAGCTATGAGCAATGCAAAAGAGCTTTATTACCAATTCATAGAGGAAAAGGTATGCTTTTGTTCTTCAATAAATTACATTTACCACTTCAGAAACGGGCTTTAACAGGATACGGAAGAAGCCAAGTCAATTTGCCCTTTGGCCTACAAGCAGATCAAGCAGAAGGGATGATTTTGAGGGCCAAATGGGGAGATTAGGAGAACACCTAATCTGAACTGCCAGGTGAATTTAGAAAGAAGCACATAAATCCCTTAAGTGGTCTTTCTTTGCTCTGAATTAAACTGCTTCTTGTTTTGTTACAGAAATGTAAACTCAGAATACATTATTGCAAGCCTATGGGAACACCAACATTATGGAATAAGGCAGGTAGACATATCTGTCATCTTGAGCAAAAAAAGAGGGTAATGGAACAAGACTGGTATAGTGTAAGGTATCTAAGGTAAAGAAGCCTCTATGAGTAAATGTTTTCTATATTCCTAGAACCAAGGGCCATGGGAAAACATGTAGGAACAGAGCTCTGGGCGTAATCTACAGCAAGTCCCAGCTGCAAATGGCACTATTGCAAATACTGGAGCATCTCAGCTGGGCCTTTTTCATCTGAGGCAGTATTGGAGTTCTCCAGGGATGGAGATCCCAAAACTGCTTTAGTTTTTGTACCAGAGCAAGTCACACAGAGACATAGGAGATTACCACATGGTCACTACCTTCAAACAGATCTGTCTTTTCAAAATCAAAGATTGAGGCAGGATGAAGCAAGAGGTTGTACTTTGTATGCATCACTGCTCTCATGCAGGAATTCTGAGGACACTGGAGGTAGAAGCAGTAAGGTGGGGAAGAAGAGAGACTGCCTTCATTTCCTCAGTTCCAGTCAGTGGTGCTTTTCCCCAAAACATTTCTGATCCAACTGTATTTCCTCTGAGGACTCCACCAACTCCCAATTAATCTGATGTCCTCTTCCCGAGGGGAAATTTCCTTTCCAGGTGCAATTCCCAGATCTAACACTTCATTTTTTTAAGTGTCTACTATGTCCTAACTTCTTTTAACCCTCCCTCTGCTCTTCTGCAGAAAAATCCCTCCCACCTGAACTTCACACATACCCTCTCTCATCCTTACAGACTAAACCCCAAACTCAAAGTTCCAGTTTTTCCTGTCCATCCAACTTGACCTCTCACTCACTGTCCCTCAACTAGACTCCCTTGCTTCAAGTTTTCTGGCTCCTGCCAATCCTTTCTTTTTCCCACACGGAAGTGACTCCTGTGCCATTGTCATCTTCTGCTGTCATCATCACTTCAGAGACAAACCTCCCACTGGATATAAAAACCCTGCCTAACCCTTTCTGGATTTCCCTAGTGTTTCCTCTGCTTTCGCAGGGATATGAGGATCTCACACTCTTCACCAAGAATACACTTCGGTGTTTGCTCAGTGTTTACATCCGTGAAAAAGAGAAAAGACAGAATCCATAGATACAGTAGAATATAACCTTCTTGCCATTGCAAATGATTTGAAGTCATTGTCTACACAACAGATCACCTATAATGGAGGTTAAATGAGAAATATGTGGGTTCAGAAAGGAAATGGATCTAGAAAACTGCAAAATTATACCATCATCATGGCTAGACTTTGCAAACAAAGATTTGGGAGGGCTCTCCACATGCTTGCTGGAAGCGCGCTGATGGCTGATAAGGCCAATGCGAGATAGGCAAGTCGGGTTGCAAAAGGCACAGCAGAAAGTCTCTGTAGGTGGCACTGTCAAGGCATGGTTCTTTCTGCGGTGTCTTTTCTCCTCCAGACTGATTCTGCGTATGTTTTCAAAGGAGGCAGCAGCGTTATAGACTGTGTGTCTCCACATCTCCTGATTGGAGGCCAGAGGGGACCATTGATGGTGGTCAATATGGCACTCCTTGTAGCTCATCTTTGGGGCTCCTCTCTTGTGGCAGCCGGTGGCAAGTTCACCATAGACCACAATCTTGGGGAGGCAAAATTATATAACTACATGAACAAATTAGTGGACTATTGGTTAAGCTGCAAAGGAACTCAAAGTGGCATTACTGAGTCTTACCAGAACCCATAAATGGGGCTTTATATATACAGCATAAGGAAGGTCAGGTGTTCAAGACAGGATTCAAATCTGCATTAATACCATACTTACCAGTCAGGAACCTTCAGCTCCTTTATAGCAAATACAGAGATAAAGACAAGTCTTACTTCACACTGAGAGACCAGAACCTGGAAGAAAGTGTCTACGTATTCTCTTCCCAAAAGGATACTTCTAAAATGGGCTGGTGGTGGAAATGTTTCTGTCTGTTTAGTACAAGTAAAGTTGTAGATGACAAAGTGGGAAATCAGAATTTAATTTCCTCCAGTCTTTTCAAGTGTCAAATGTTCTACGTGTTTTGAGTTGAATTGAAATGGTGTAGACCAGAAAGTGTATAATCATGTCTCTGCCCAAAGCTGCTTTGTGCAGGCTACAGAATGATGCATATCTGTGGAGGTGACTTAAAGTTTTTTGCTACACATTAATAAAACTTGAAGAGAAAAAGTAGAGACTGTGCATGAAGCCCCGTCTCTTCCCCTCTAAACAATGTCATTTCTAAGAAGAGGACATTTGCCTTGGAAAAATGTTAGTTTCAACCCCTTCAGTCAGAGCAAAGTGTTGAATTTGAGCCTAACATCCTTAGTAAATGACTTAGCCCCAGAATTCTGTATGAAAGGTGGGTGGCAGATCCTCCTCCACTGTCTGTTCTAAAAATCACCCACAAAGCATTTTCCAAGGAGCTTTCTGGGTGTGTGTTGGGTGTTTTTTTGAGAATGTCTGCAGGTTTGAGCCCCCCCCAGAGACTTTAGCAGAGGAATGCCTTGCTTCATAGGTGGGAGATAGCTATCAGGCTGCTTAAACTGTTCTGGGCATGTGCCAAAGCAGTGCTCTGGACACCCAGAAGAGCTGAAGATCAGACAGGCAGGTGCCTTCAGCAAGATTCAAATAAAAACCTAAGCACTTACAGTGCAAATGGAGAATTTCATCAAAGAAAGAGAAAAGTGATTTTCCCAATAACATTTGCCCCACTAAGTACTCAAAATTTCCATTATAAAATTTAATTCCTTACTTAAAAATTATACCACTGACACATTGACTGAACTAAATACGTAGACTGCCATTTCCCAGAGTGCATTTGGGATTTACAAAGCAGGTATTCCACTGCCTAAGGCCCCCAAGGATCTCAATCTTCTTGATATGTTTAGACCATGTAGAATACATATCAACAGCACTAGGCTCAACATAGGGAAGAGCTGTCATGGCTCCTTTAATTCAAAAACAGTGGTGTAGGAGAAGTGGTGGTGGTGGTGATGGTGGAATCCACATTTGCATACTAGCTTGAAGAACTGACTGCCTACAGAGGCACGGATGACCCAGGTTCATTGAATTCTGGCATTAGACTGCAAGTACAAGAGCACATAAATCCTTTCTGGTGAAGCCATGGCATTATCTGGCAAGACTTTTATAATAAGGTAATTGTTGTTTTTTTCATGGTATTCTTAATGAAGTATGTTTTGAAGCAGTTATAGAAGTCTTCCCTGTTGCAGTTATGTCCTGCATGGACCAGTTTGGTCCTCAGTTAGGTTAATTAACCTTTTCTGTTCAATAAACTTCCCTCCTCTGTAAATAAATAACTCAGTCTAATGTGTCATATTCCAAATGGATGAGGACTGCACCACAGCCACCCACCCCGGACTGTGACTAGGATGAATTTAGCCCACTGCCACTGAAAAGGGCAAACAGTGGCAGCAGCTGTCTGTGGGACAGGATGATAACAGAGTGTGAATAACAAGCCTCCTTTTTACGTAGATCTTATGCAGATTATTCTTATTTGGTAACACTTGGAGTATACTGAGAAACTTAAACACATGCTGTGTGGTTAAGTAAACTATAAAAGAACATGGGAACCCATAGGCACTGTAAAAAATATAAAGTTCAACCTCATTGCCAGATTGGATTCAAAATTCTGCAAAGCAGGTGAAGGTAGGCTGGAGAAAACAAAAGACAGCAATGCTATCTATGACACAAGAAGCAAAATAGGAAACTCAGCACAGGGTTTAAAGATGTCTGTGGAGGTGGGTGAGTCACTGTTGCTCACACTTTGAAGTGAGTGAGACAAGCCTGTGCGTCATATATTATTTCCTCTTAATCTGCAAAGACCAGGCCATTCCAAGCCATTGATGGAAGCCAAGTGCTTCAAACACAAATGAAACGTGACTGGACATGGGTTTTTCTTAGTCAAGCATCCTGGGAGCCTAGAACCGCAAGTCAGACTCTGTCAGCAGTTGAAATACCTTTGGTTTACAGGTTAACAACCTGGCGATAAAAATGAACTGTGGCTGAAACTAAGCCTACGTGGGCCTAATGTAATTAAGAGCCAAGTTTCATACCGCTATAGGGCTGATACTACACCCACTGAAGTCAGTGATAATCTTTCCATGAATAAGGGAGGCAGATCTTTTCATCTCTTGATGCCTGTACTTATAAAACAGGGATAACGGTACTTTCTGTCTACTATGTTTACAGACTCAATAACATTTTACAACAAGGACTGTCTCTTTCTAGGTATCTATGTGGTATTTAACACCTCCAGATTTGTCTCTTGTTGTGAATCTGAAGCTGCAAAAAACACACTAGGACTGGCATGACATTTCCAACAGAAATTACCTTTGTTGCATACAGACCACCACAGACTTGTGGAGATCTGAAAATGTAAATCTATGGCTACCAATAGAAACACTGTAAGTAAGTGCTACTGGCAGTTTTGAAACCCCTTCTGAAAACTCTGGGGGCTTTATTTCTTCTTCTTTGAATTACTACAGTAGTATAAAGCTTGTGAAGGTAGCATAGCTGTTGCATATCTAAGAATTTTGTATGATTCCACAGGTGCAAGGCTGACTCCACCAGTGAAGACAACCACTGAGTAAGTAGATAACTGTTGAGTAAGTAGAGCATGTATCTTTTATTCATGCAATGCAGCATAAATGTGTAGCTCCATGTATTACATTAAGGACAGTTTCTAGCAGGTGCAGGATATATGGCAAAAGAAAGCCTGGCATAATCTAAATTGTACTGATTTGTGTTGATATTTGAGCTGGACTCTTCATTTCATCTTTATGAAATTTATGTCATTTATATGAAGGTGTGCTTGGTCTAGGTTTTTTTCCCATTATGGTAAGCAGCTATATCTTGCACAAACTATTATTCACTGCTTTGGAAGACATGCTGGCAAACTCGTTAGTTCACATCCCCTACAGGTTTTGGGTCTTTTGTTTGTTTGTTTGTTTGTTTGTTTTTTGTTTTGTTTTTGTTTTTGTTTGTTTTGTTTGTTCATTTGTTTGTTTTAGGTTTTTTTTGTTGGTGGTGGTGGTGGGTTTTTTGTTTGTTTTTTTTGATTGTTTTGTTTTGTTTTGTTTTGTTTTTGATTTTTTTTTGTTTTTGTTTTTGTTGGTTTTTTCCCAAGTAAATATATGTTTACTTGAACATGACATGCTGAAAAAACATTCTGTTACAGTTCTGTTGCAAAGCCCCACACCATCAAATATCATGCAAATATATACAACACACGAGAAGACATTAATCCTTATTTAGGCTTAAGGTGACGTAGTCATGGTCTTTCTAGGCTCTAAGCACTTTATTAATGAATATGATCAAATAAAATTATGTTAACACTTGAGACAAATATTTCCTCAAAGTCCTGAAATGTCCTCACTTAGACCTCTAGACCCCAACAAACTGTTGTTATGTCACAACATTATGGAAAGGTCACAATTTCAGTAGAAGACCCAGAGGCAACAGCCCAACAGTCCCCCATAGATTGCTGAGCCCTTCCTTCTAGAAAACCTGATGTCTGCCCTAGTGGAACAGCACATTTTAAGGCTAGAAAATTCTCTCAAAATTATAGACTCTCTCAAAAACTTTTGTAAGTCAAATTCTTTGCTGTTTCTCTTGGATGAAAACAAATCCTTAGGCAACTTAGCATAGAAAACAGGGCTGAACAACCTGTTCAGGTATCCCAGCCTGCCTAAACACAGCAAGTTTCAGCTTGAAGTAGACTGATTGTGCTGAGCGTGGCTTGAAGCCCACATAATGTAGCTAAACATCCGTGTCAGTTAGTTAAGAGTTTCAGTGAACTTTAAGGAGATGGCTCCACTCATCTATTTGAATCTGATTTCATTTTGCTTACAAAATATAAACAAGAAAAAGCGGGTGGGGGGGGAAGTACTGAAAAAACCTGGGTGGCATTTTTTCAGTATAATAGACATCATAATCTCTTGAGATGATTGTGAGGGTTTTATGGATGCCAATATCTTTCACTGCTTACTCAAAAAGGTCCCAGATGTGGAAAATTTCCTTGAATCTCTCATGGTGGTGGTGGTGGAAAAATGTAGAAAGGAGCAAAGGGTACTGATTCACTGCAGTGTTTTATTCCAAAATGACACATGGATGTAATATTGCTGGGATCTATTAAGTCACATAAACATAAAATTAGGCCAAAGAGGTAGTGTATTTGGCTCAAAAGATCTATTAATGTTTTGAAGAAGGGGACACTGTCTCCTGCTACTTCAAAATAGCATGCAGTGTTTTTTATGTAAAACAATAGTGGCTACCAATAATACACCAGGCTGGTTGAAAACACTTTCACATGACTGCAGGTAACCATATATTATAAACTAGCTGAGACCTGGGAAACCACTCTAGGCAGTGGTAGACAGACAGGTAAACTTAGCCCCATGCTTTGCTTTCAGAAGTTCCAGTACATACTGCCGCAACCAGTTTTTGTTTTGTTTTTCTTCCCAGAGAGCCAGTCTGTAACCACAGACAAATGTTTTTCTCTGTTGAAACTCATCCTTATGGCACGACAGCCTGGCTAATTCTTGGTTATACTGCGTACGTAATAAGAATGCTTGAACATAAAAGGGATGAAAGACCAAAGCAGGAGAAAATTTCCCTTAATTTTATGTTCCAGAAAAGCAAAATCTGGCATACCCAGATCCTTTTGTTGGTTCTTATTGCTTAAACAGGGGATGTGAACAGCAGTCATTGATGCCAGTTAGGTTTCTATATTTATTTAAGAAATCTTTCTCTTAGGCTTCTCCTTTGTCAATTTTTCCCACCTATTCTGTCATACTCTGTTCAATAACCCATGATATGCAGACTTCTTTGTCTCCTAGTTTCTGTTGTCTAGAATTTGTCATCTAGTTTCTGTCTTGTTCATCTCTTGTGACCAACCTTGTAAGTCCTCCCTTAACTCACCTGTGTAACTCTGCTAATAAAAATTTCAGCAAAATGGCATTAAGAGGCCTTATGTTCATGTCCTATGACTGCCTCAAAATACTCTAGTTAGCAGTGTAAGGTGAAAAAAAAATTTTTGTCCTTTGTTGTTTGTCCTAAAAATTCATCTGTGACATCTCAAAGTCAAATTGCTCTTTCTCCATGCATTTAAACAGCTATAAAAATTAATTTATGGAAATCCGAGCTCCAGTTCATCAAAGCACAATTATTTGCCTAATAATGAGGTTGATCCAGCTCACTTTTCTATTTATGAGCTGCACAAGACCAGCCAGAGTTGGGAAGTAAGAAAATAATTTTCATAAACGGCACAGGTGAGCACAACTGAAGGAAAACTTAGCCATTTCATTCCCATTTGTTTTTGTGTTCCCACTTTCCTTTTGGCCAGGGATCCTCTGGCTTATCCATGTGCTTACCACATTCCAGAGGGAGTTTGGAGCTGCCATTATGGACTGAGCTGGGTATCGCCAACAGGATCATGCTTGCACAGAGATGTTGCTTAGCTACACAGCTGCACTAGAGGAGCCAGGACTCTGTTGTTCGGTCCTATTCCAACTATCTTTACTCACAGTGAGTAATTCTTTTGAAGTCAGTGTGTCTGCGCAAGTGAGTAATGGCCTCAGGATCCGGCCCTTCAACAGTGTATGACGTGTTATGTTTCAAATGCTTCTGCACTGTTGTTTTTAATACTTCGTTGCAATTCACCTACTGGAATTATCTTCTGAATAGCTTCTTTCCATGGATTCCATTATGTATATTCTTTTATTTATTACATTTTCACTTTGATCTGCATGCCAATCAAGATAAACTCAATAAAGATAGAATTTTAATGAACACAAGGAACTATGTGTGGCTGCAACAGCCAGTTTTACTAGTTTTATGGGTGTGTGCATTTATTTTTACTTGTGTAATATCCAGCTTGTAAGGTTACAGTGTGTGAAACACTTCATATTCATTTGGCTGTTGTAAAAATTAGATATCTCTATAATTTTCATTACTGTCTAGGTACCTCATTTTATCTCTCTGAAAATTTTTCTTCAATTATACAGCATTGAAGGAGACTGTTAAGAAAAACAAATACTAAACAGAATCATGAGAAAGATTAATATTTTTCAGACAGGATACCTCGTAGTCTTTCAGATCAGGGACAGTTAACAGTGAAATGTCTACCACCTGGCTCCAGATGGGTTATAGAAGGATGTTTGCAAGGTCAGGATCAAAGAAACTTACACCTGTTAAAAGCCTTTGCCTGGAGTAAAAAGGGTTGGAAACAAGCAGCGGTTGCTGGTATCTGTACCTTATAGTAGAAGAGGAGTCAGGACTGAGAACATGTGGAAAACACAAAAGGAGGGGCTAAGGCTTAGATGGAGATATGCAAGACTTTTAGCATCTTTCTTTACTGGTATACATCTTTTGATAAGTAATCCATGAGATACTCAAATAAGGCAATCAATACAACCCCTTGGACAAGTGTTTTTGCACACATATCAAAGATCCAGCCATAGAGCTATTAGAGTGACAGTTTCTACCACAAAAGACATGGGTCAGAAAAAGAAGCAGGTTCGAAATGTGAGAACCATTAAAACAAAAACAAACAAACAACAACAAAAACAACCCAGACCCTTCCCCTGACCCCCCTCCAAAAAAAAGGAAAGAAGATATGTGGCACTTAGTGCCATGACCTACGAATCACAGTGGTATTGGACCAAGGGTTGGACTTGATGATCTTGGAGATCTCTTCCCACTCAGATGATTCTATGATTCTATGTCTGTGGTAGAAAAGGTCTTGTAAGAAGATCTAAACCAGAGCTGTTCTGGCAACAACAGAATGTGATTTAATAGATAACAACCACCAGAGCTGTGTAGGTATATGAAATTATTCATAATATAAGGATTAGACTTTGTTGTTTGTAATGTAACAACATTCATAAACATGATCATTGCTCAATAATCAAAATGGTTATTACTAATGGGATGATGTCCTGACTACAGTCACACAAGCAATTTGCATTCTTTTTATTTTTCTGGAAACATTGGATCACCTCACCACTGAACTCACTTGTGGGTATTTGGACTGTAGCACATGGATAGAGCATTGGACAAAAACGCATTTCCCAGTAAGTGCACCCATAGTAGCTCTTGCTGAGGCCCATCCAAAAAAAAAGGAACAAGCAGGGCTTGACTTGTTTCAGTTCTTTATAGTGAAGTCATAGTGTGGTGCAATTCGTTAGTGTTGCTATAATCTCGTAGACCTACTTCACAGCATGTTTATTCTGGAAATGAAGTTGGTACCAGCTGCCTGTCCAAGGTGCACATTGTAATGCCAAGCAGATTTCTGTACAGGAATCCCAGATTGCTTTGACATTGCTAATAGTATTTTGTGTTTGTGTAGAGTGCTTAGGGACATTTGGAGGTTTTAATTTCCCACTTTTTGGAAACCTTGACCACTCACCACTGTTCGTGGAGTGCCCTGAATGGCATGCTGCACACTCAGCTGACAGGGCACACTCACATGTGCTGCACAATTCCTAGAACAGACAAAAGGCAAATATGCACTTAATCACTTATCCAAAGCACTAAATTGCTAACACAGATGCACAAGCTGAGTACCTTCCTACCTGTCTGGGGGAAAGCTGGCATGAACCAAACTCATTCTCCTTCCAAATTCCAGTGGCAAATGCCTGTATTGGAAGATATCTATGCTTTCCTTTACCAGAGATTTGCTACAGTTCAGCTACTGACAACAAAGAGTAATCAGCACCATATGTCTAACTAGCCCTCAGTGAAACACCAGTGGAGTATGAAGAATCACCTCAGACTCACCATCATAATTCTCTGCTGTATACTAAAAGTATTATGATAAACGAAGTAGATGCAGCTGGCATCCAAATTAGGAAAGAAAAGGTAGATTCTCTTTCCTAAATTTATCTTCACTTTCCAGGCCTGTCTCAGAAGTATGAGGTATCACAGTTCGAAGTTAACTAAATTTTAACCACTTTCAACAGTTTTTCAACAGTTCATCTGACCATCTTCTTGATGACAATAACTAGAAAATAACAGAAGGACTCCAGCAATGTAGAGGTTGTAGTAGCTCAAGCAATTAGTGCCACAGAGATAATAATAGTGTTCACTGTCCTTGAGACAGAAGTGTGGAAAACATGGCACTGCCAGAAGGATCAGGAAAAGAAGGATGGAGTACACAAATGATGAGACATAGCATGTTGCAATAGTGGGAAGAATATATTATATACATTAGCCAAGAAGTAAGAAGGTATGCTTGCCTCTCAGTGATGCAGGGTGTTTGACTGTTTATGGTTTGCCAGTGTTCTGTCACAGAAATTGTTTATGCTTCATTCTGAATGCTGCATAGACAGCTTCAAGCAGAGAGTACATATTTCCTCGTATTTTGTTCAGGTGTAACTGTAGTCTTCTGCTTTGTTTCAGGGAACGTATTAGTTTGATTTGAAACAGTGGAAGAATCTCTGTTAATTTTCAAGCAGAAATGATAGAGTTCAAATCATTTATTTCCCTTTACTCAGGTCTGTATATGGCAAGGTTTGACTTCAAATTATTAACAGAAATCTATTGCTAAAATTTGGGATTAACGACTGGATAAAAATCCATGTAAAATAATAATAAAAAAAAATCTCTTGCTGATTTAAGAAGCAAGATAAGTGAGTTAATGTCCTCTTTGGTCTTAGTGAGTAGTTTGGTATAACCTGCATAGTTAAGGCACAATACTGTATAAATCCGTGTTGGATCCCAACTTCTGCACTGCCAAGAGCCAGTCCTGCTTCACTGGTTTCAAGGAAACTTGAAGAATAAAACCAGAATATGGTGCCCTACAGGCTGGGTAAATGTATAAAAAGATGTGCAGCTTTGCAGGTTTCATCAAGGAAGGCCAACAACAAGAAAAAGGTGCTTGCCTATTACCACAAAAAAAATGAATGGTATATACCAGGAAAATAATTTCACCTCCCTCACCTTTGCCTCAAAGGGAAAACAATCACACACACCTTCATAGGTGAACGGGCTGGAATAACAAGCAGATCTCCTGAGATCCCTGCAGCTGTGTGGAATTGCCCGTGAACTCTGACCAAGAAAGAGTCAAGTTTGGGTTGGTGGAGAGGGAATTTCAGTGGAATACCTGGTAAGATCTCATAGGGCAGAGGAAGCATCCCATGTGGGCCTGACGACTGTGTGAGGCAGCACACATACAGAATCTGCCAGTGGATTTGGTGGCTGAGGGGTGGCTTCACTGAAGTGCTGCCTCAGAGACCTGGTGATGAGATGCGCTGCCAGGCACCTGCCTCGCTGGTTCCCCAGGGCTGCAACACTCTCTCCACTGCCATGTCCCTCCAGGAAAAGGCTTCCCTTTTCTGTCGGGCTGGGAATCCATGGCCTGTGGGCTTGGCTGTGGTTGGGGCTGGAGCTCTGTTCCAGACAACCAGCAGCCACCCCAGTGGCAGGAAGGCAGACACAGGTGTCTCACTACAGCACAGAAGATGAATGCTAATTGTGTTGCAGTTATCATAGGAGAAGCCGATTGTGTGCATTAATCTGTAGCCCACAAAGAATGCACCAAAACCCCATGTAAATCCTAGGTTAAAAAAATAATTCCGTTTTGTGACTACAGAATCTCTGCTGTCCATAAATCTGTAGCAAATGGTCTGTCACATCAGCTGCAGCAATGTCTGATCCTTAACATACCTTAAAGCAGATGGTCTATCACTTAACTCTCCATGTGACAGAGCCTGCATTATTATTACAATGAGTATAACCTTGTACTCTGTCAGGCATTAATTTATGCAGGTCTCTTTCCCTAACGAATGGATTTCTTTATGAATGCGATTGGCAGGACACAAGTACTTTCATTGAAAGAAATGTGGGTTTAAGACAAAATATTTTTTTAAATTACTGTCATGTTCAAATTTTTTTTTTCTAAAGCAAAACTGTCTCTCTATTTCCTCTGATGCAAAAATAAGTGAAACATTTCAAGTTGTTTTTTTTTTCTTAAATAGAATCCTAAACTCACTTTGATATCTGTGCAGCACATATTCTTCTCAATCAGTTGAAGACAGTCATGACAAGAAGATGCCATCAACATAACAAGAAAATAAATTATTCTCACAATCTTGTCTCATTGACAATACTGAGGGCAACATCCAGAGGTTTGATTTTAAATGCAGTTTTCTGGGGTGGATCAAGGAATCAGAGGAATAAGGCTGGAAATGAGCTTGAGAGGATGCTGTATTCTCAGATCATCCCTACAGGCATCCTTCTAACCTATCCTTAAAAGCCTCCAAAAAGGGAGATGTTCAATTCCCTCAAGTGAATCTATTTTTTTATGGTAATCTCTTTACTGTAGTACACTTTTGTACCACCTCTCCAGTTTTCACCTCTGACACCAAGCAATTGTCTTTGTATGGCTCCTCTTTTGCATGTCATGTTTTCTAAACCTCTTACTCTGCTTATTTTCCACTCCTGGAATTTGCCTACAGCTTTGTTCAAGTGCAGCACCCAAAAGTGGGCAGCCGAGGTTTCATCAATGTCTGCCTCTTATAAATGACGGTTTTGGTCACATCATGCTTAATTTTTCTTGGTCAGCCTCAGGTTGCTGACTTGACTTGTGCTTCACAGTAGTCTCCAAATTCTTTCCTGTAGCTCTCATTATTCTTTATTTTATTTCTGTGTTTGTTTTTTTTTCCATCTGAACTGCAGTTCTCTGGAATTCCTCCTCAGTTTCTCTCTTTGGATTTCAGGTCATCCCTCCATTTTATCTATTTGATTTCTGAAGATCTCCAAAGTGCTTGGAGTATTATCCTGTCGGTGCCATCTGCAAATTAACTCTATGTGTGCCTATGCTCTCTCCCTTCATAAAAAGACAGATTAAGGCTGGGATGAGGACCAAAGCCTGCAAGGACCCCACTTGAAAGGACTTCACAATTTCACAGTGAATTCTTGCTCTTCAAGGAAGATGTTTCAGGCTCTCCTTCTTTCCAATTATTTCTTATAGGCTATTTTTCCTTAACTTGCTCCTAACATCATGAAAGACAGTGTCAGAAAATTCCCACCAAATGTTTGTCTGCTGTTCCTTCACCCTTCAGCAGGTTAGGTATCCACTCAAAGAAAGAAAAGGGGACATTGCAGTAATACTTTAACACTGAATCATAAAACAATCCCAATACTCTAAAAAAAAACAAACCTAAAGTAAAACAGTTTTTTAAATAAATGCCTGAACATTTCTAGCAGTGATTTAATTTCTCATGTGAAAAAAAAAAATACAATAGAGACACTCATACTACAGGTATTTATAAATACTTCTGATCAGACAGCAAATGAATAAAACTTACACTTCACTTATAAACTGTTTACTTTGGCATCTGCCATATAATGTGTCTATACAAAAAGAAGGCTAGTCATGCAACATAATTATTTTCCCACCTATTCTTGTCACAGAGTTTCCTGAAACTGCACTTTATTTCTTCTCTTCCTGTATGTAACCTCAAAATAGTATCTGATGGCTGCAAAAGTCTTATGTTGTGTAAATATCTTTTAAGGCATTTGATCTTTGCATTCTTCTTTCCTGCTCTTCCATTAGCAGTTTTTATTGCAGTTGCTTGAATACGAGATAATGAAAGCTCATGTTTCTGTTTACAGTGGGTCATACTGGTACACAGAACAAGAGAGGAAACAAAAAGCCTGGGCATCATTATAGAGCTTGTCATTAAACAACAACTATTTTTTAGTTTGTACTTTAATCAGTATCAGGAATAACACTGCATAATCTGGAAGTTCACACTTTAAAAGGACTTTTTTTGGAATTCTTTGCAAAATACTCTTATTTCTGTGTTCAGTAAAAGGCAGCACATTTTAACCTGATAAATAATTTAAATTTGATAATAACTCATGCTTGTGCATGATGCATGGCCAATCAGTGATTTATGACTGCATAATGATTTCTATTCTTCAAACAGCATACGTGGCTCTGCTCAGCCTTACACAGGGAAGGGAGGCAAACCACACTGCTACTTGCAGACCCTGGGATTCCTTCGGACTTTTGCAGGAGAGCAATGGAAAGTTGCCGACAGTAATAACAGTGGTCTTATTTCACACAAGGGACAAGGATGACAAGAAAAGACAGGCAGAGAGTGCATCCTTCTTGCAGCTGCAAAAGAGCTATGTCTTACTACATTACTATACTAGGGAACATGACAAGAGAAAATAACTACACAGTTCTCTCACAAGTCTTCCATGCCCTGATTAATTTCCTCTGCATCATGACACTGAAGGTACTGAAGTCCAGTGACTCTTTCAGCCACTGGCCCTGTGAAGTCTGCAGACAGCTTTACAGTAAAGGAAAGGAGTCATTCTGAATTGCAATTTCAGCTGTGTCAAACTTGAGGAATCAAATGAGCTATCAATGTGTTATTGATACTCAAACTGATCAATGACAGATGTATGTAGAACAAATATTTTATTGAGAGAATTCACATAATATGCATTAAGAAGTGAATATGGCAAGGATAGATAGATAGAGATAGATAGATAGAGATAGATAGATAGAGATAGATAGATAGAGATAGATAGATAGAGATAGATAGATAGAGGGAGGGACAGATCTGGAATGAGGAACTGTGTACTCTACAAAGATAAGTGGTAGGGAAAAAGTTCTATTTGCATTCAATCAGTACATAAATATTACAGTTTCCATGGTGTTGGTATTTGTCAAACTACTTTCTAAGGAGAAGCTCAAATACTGAATAGTTAAATGACTAAGAATGTCATTTGAATGTTAGTTACTTCAAAAACTTAGTATGTAACAATATCCACCCAAAGCATTTACAAATTCCAAACCACCACAATTATTTTTGAAATTATAACCCCTCCCATGAAATATGTACAAACAGAATTCTCCCTAGTGAGTGCTTGAAAATCTGGCCCTTTGGCCCAATCTTTGGTTCCTTGGTTAGTTAATTAATAGGCTTTTCCCAGAAAATAAATTTCATACAAATCTAAACAATGGACAAATTCATGGAAAACGTGAACAGTTCATAGGCAAATCACAAATAGAAGAAACTGTTGGAGTTCTTCAATCAACTTGATAGATCATAAGATTTCTTAGTTTTTATTATTCTAATACCAGAAAGAGTGGGATCCTACTATGTCTGAGAGCCAGTATGGTAATAAACCCATAGACAGTTAATGTAATTCTAGAGAGGGAATGGCAGCGATCATTGCAATTATTCGGTCTCTCTCTGTTTCTGGCATTCCTGTTAACCTGTTTCTCCTAATTCTCCATACTACAGAAACTGCAATTTGTTGAAACACATTACTGTATAAGTGGACTCTGCAATTGTTATTCTCTGTGGAGTACTAAAGAAATCATTACAGAGCAAGTGACAAACATGTTTAAGCACCTTTAAAAATCTCACTGCACCATATCTGTATTTTTAGACACTATTTTCAAGACCATTGATAGTTCATCACAGTCAGAGGATACCATTCACACACTTGAAGCTATAAATATTCCCAAGTGCTTTGCAAAATAAGGGTCTACTTTATCTCTCAAATGGAAGTACAAACAGCTGGAAGCTCTTTATTAAGCAGCCGGAAGGGAGGGAAATAAAATGAGAATTTAATAAAACATAAAAATGCTTCAATCACTGGTTTTGCATAAAAAAATTCAAACAAACTACAAACATTCTGGGATGGAAGTCTCAAAGGCACATCAATGTATTTTGAGTAACAAAACCCCACCCTTGTACTCACATATTTCATTTACCCACTTACTGGCTTCATCCCGCACTTTTGAATAAGACAAACTCTCATTAAAACTCATGGCAGTTTTGCCTAAACATGCACCTGCAGGATCAGTCTTCAATTGCTGAAACTCACATTTACTCCCTGAAACTACCAGCAGATCAGCATGTTGATAAGCACTGAATACATTACCGCAGGAGAACATACAAAGCTGCATTTGAACAGGTGACATTTCCTTTTCAAGGCAGACCCGTTCAAAAGTTTAGCATTAATCATTTCCAAGCAGGCATAACAGAATTATCTACTATATCTGTCAACTTTCTGCTTCTTATAAAGGTAAACTTCTTCAGAAAGTGATGTCAAAAAAAAATAAAATAGGGCCACTGATTAATGAGTCAGCACAATTTAACAGCAGAATCACAATTTACTCTATCAACAACTGCTATAAGTCAGCTATATATATATATATATATGTGTATTTGCATACATACTCATATATTGCCTGAAGTAAGAGACAATATTTGGTTTGCTTACCTCAGGCTCAGTTCTGCAGGGCACCGTGGTCACAACTGACTTTTCACAGATGAGTGAACACACCCAACACACCAGACTAGCAATCAATATCCTTGTTAACTACATGAGAGTGCTACAGATGCACCCATTGTGAAGGCCCTTAGTGAGCTTTGTTTCAAGAACCTGAACCTCTATAATCCATTGTTTTCAACAAACAAAATGGAAAAGCACTGGCATGCAACTAGCTGTACCTGCAGTACTCCAGAAGCACCTACTAGAACCCACAAGAAAGCCTATGAGGCTCGGTTGTCCTTGATTCCCCTGGTTCCTCTTTGTCCTGGTGTGCCTGGCAGAGCTGTCTTTGGGATGGGAGGTTGTGGGGTGCACCACAGGATTGTGAACTGAACGTGAGTCTCTGAGTCTCTGCAACCTGGGTATCAGACACATGTGGGGCTGTGCTTGCAGATTTTGATCTTTGTGCAGCCCAGCTGCAGTTACACTAATGAATGACACTTGCGTGGCACCAGCATCAAAACTGAACAACTCACAGTGTACCATGCCATTAGCATCAAACTCTCCTACTCCCCAAACCAGGGTGGCCAGACTCATATGGCCACCTGGGAACAGTCTCTGGCCTCTGCTGAGTCCCCAGTCATGCCAGGGAATTGTTTCGGGAAGTGCTTGATGGTCCAGGCCAAAATCATGTCAGCAACCATGCTGATGACTTACGTTCCAGTGCCTTGGCACCATTTAATTTACTAGCGGAGAGGCGGACTCAGTGCATGTGGTCTTGGGAGCAGCCTCCGGGAACATCTCAGAGTGAATGTAGAAATATCCCCTGAGGTTATTGATGCGACAAGTAACTCCTTGAGCTGAGCAAGATTATCAACATCTGGCCTATAATTAACACCACTGTCCAAACTGGCAATACACTGATACAGTAATACTGAGCACTGTTGTAGCTTGCTCTGTTTTGATTAATGAGTGTGCATTTAACTAAATAGTATATATTAACTATTATTAACAGCACATTCATTGTTAATTAGACAATACATAAACACTTTATTAGATAATTGCCTCTCCATTAATGCATTAATCAATATGCCTATAGATTAAATTATTTGAAAAAAAAAACCTCATCTGTATATAAAAAGTAATTTCATTAAATTATTACTCAGTAAGGATACTGATGCAAACTTTCTAGACATATAAATTCCTTTCCTACTGGGATATTTTTACTAACCTGGCTGTGGAAATACCACTCTACTTGTATGATCACCAAACAGCTACCACGTTCCTATAACCTCAGATCTTATCATCACCTATACAACCTTTCCAGCACCAGTTATCAAAGTTTACTTATTAAGAAACTCTCATTCCATAATAAAAATAATTCAGCACCAGAGTTATATATAAATAAGTCTTCCTGATAACCCCAAATCTAAGCGGTTTTATTTGGAATTAAACTCTTAGGTTTCCATCCCTATTTGTCTTCAACAATAAGCAAAAGTATGTACCCAGATGTGACTGCCAAAGGTACTAACTTGAAAGACCAGGCTAGACAAAAGAGTGGCTTATACTACTTTTTGGGAAACCTAGACAAAGGAGGAGCTGCCAACAACTGCTTTGTATACAACAACTTCACAATTAGGGTGTTCATGAAGAACACGGAAGAGATATGGAACCTATGGTAGTTTCCCAACTTAAGTGGTTCAACTACCCATCTTCCAAGTCCGCAGGGAGTGCTCCAGCCACCACTGTGTTAAAGTTGCCAGACTGCATGAAAAATAAACACAGAGACCAGGAGAGAGAGAAAGCAAGAAAGGGTATGACAGCATCATCACTAAGGAGAAGAGACCTAGGTGTTGGACCTTGTTCCAAGAGTTGTTTGTATATTTTATCAAAGGATTACTTCTTGTAAACAGTCCTCATATGAGGGATGTGAATCTCTGGGGATGATTCAAAGCCTGTTGAAGTCAATGGAAATCAAAGCTAACTGAAGCCAATAAAAAGTTTTCCACAGATTTCAGTAGGCTTTGGATCACTTTGGGAACACTTCTTGGGTGGTAAAGGCTCCATGCCAATGCACTGGAGGCATGCACCGATTACATACTAACACACACGTTGTTGTGGCTTATTGCTATATTGGAACCAGCTTTTGAAAAGTATCATAATATCCTGAGGCAAACTAGAGAGTCAATTATTCAAAGTGTTGGTCTTGGATGTTTAAAGACCCAGTCATGGGCTCCTTAGGCTAAGTTCTCACTGCTTGCAATGAGAACTTGCTCTGAAGAGGATGGGCAGAGCCAAGCTCTGAGACTCACATTTGCAGGGTATTTTGATCCCCTTGGCACAGCCACGGCTGCAGTTGAATGCAAAGATAGCCAACCTGACTTGAAACCTTGTAATGTGGGTAATGAACACAATTTAGCTGTATATAACAGTTCATATGGGTTAATTAGCCCTGCCAAGTGGCAGAGTTCATTAGCCTGAGGAGAAAACTGCATGAAGATAGGCTATTTCCGACTCATTTAGAGGCAGTTTTACAAAGCACTGCTTTGTGCCATGTAGACATGCTAACATCCTATTCCAAACAATATACACCTCCCACTTCTGCAGCAGATATGGCAGTTGTGCACTTACGGTGAAGATGGACCCCTCTGCCCTCTCCACCGTCTGTCATGCAATTTGATATTTCCATTACCAGAGCACACACATTGTGGCTTCTCTCTGACCAGACAAATCAGTCCCAGGCTCAAAACTGGCATACAAAACGTTAACAAAGAAATTTTAATTGCCTTCTCTTTTTTTTTTTTTTTCTTTTTTTTCCTTTTTTTTTTTTTCAGGAAATAAAACAAAACCTAAGATCAGCTATCTTAGTGCAAGTCCTGGAGACAATTCCTGGAGACAATTTCCAGCACAAGCCAGCATAGTTTCATCACCAAGTCTTGACCATGTCCCATGTCCCTCATTCTTGGCTGCAGTCTGATGAGTTACCATTTCACATTCCCAGATTCCAGTTCAGATTTCTTTTTCTAAAGACACTGTTTTCCTGGCAACTATGTAAGTCGCATTTGCTCAATGCAATTTTAAGATTCGTTTAATAATTTGCACAGGGTGGCAGTTACCATAGGAGTCACATCAGTATCCTGACTGTAATAGCACCTAACACCTTACTTCAGGAACAAATTCAGACACAGTACGTGATTCTGCAATTCATTTTATGCATTCTTTATACTTTGGTGTCTTGATGACTATTTTTCTAGTTCTGCACATGTCTTTGAGGATTTCCTCATTGCAAGTGTCAACGTTTCACTCCAGTATGGTGTGCAATTTGTGAGAGAACCAAACAAGAACTGAAGTTGCTCAACTGAGAACCCCATAGGATTTTCCCCATATAAGTAGATAAGATCTTTACTCCACAGAACTAAAGAGATAAATTAAACACTAGCAGACAGACAGACCAGACACATGCTGTATTTCTCAAGTGAGTTGCCACACTGTGGGCATTAATATTACCACCTGGTGAGGTGCAAGAAGAGGGAGGAGCAGCATTTGATTTGGTGTAAACCATGGTGGTTCTATGAGCATCTGTACCAGTAGGCAATGCAATGCAAAGTATATTTCTGTACAGTCACCCCAGATTGTTTGGACCTTGCTGGCAGTATCATGTTCTTGTGCAGAGTGCAAACTGCTGGAGGATGTAGGGAAGACATGCTTTCCCCTTTTGGAGATACCCTGCATACATACTGCCAGTGGGCTGCTCGCATGTCTGTGCTGCATGACTCCGATTACAGACACAAGGCAAACAATAACTTGTCCAGAGCACTAAAGAGCTAAAGTAGACAAACCCACACAGGACAGTAAACACCTCCTTATGCAGCCCACCAGGAGCTACCAAGGAGGCAACTGCAATTTGATGCTAAGCCTCTTGCAAGTTCTGTGTGTAAATTTGATCTCATGTCTGATAATGAAAGAGTTATCCACTGCTATGGCAAGATACCAATGCAAAATCAGTTCTTGACTACTCCTGATGAAAGTTGTTTTGAAATCCACTCAGATAGTTGCGCTTAGAAAAAAAACTTCTCTAAACAACAAAGTGATGTCCAGACTCAGAGAGGGGATAAAGAATAGAGCTGTCAACATAATGTAGATGCAGTTCTGTACTCAGGAGAGAACTGTGCACTAGTTTTTGTGCAAAATATGCACATTTAGAAATGTGAAAGCAAACAAGAAAACAAGCAAATGAAATCAACATTTACAGCATTTAGAATTTTCATAACTTAAAACTTAGAAGAGTACTCAATGGACGAACATACTGTGTACTGGTTGCAGGTTCATACAGCAAATAGGCTGTAAAACTTCAAAGAAATGTACTCTGCTGGTTGCTAAAAAAGCCTTTTTAACATTATACACCTTCAAAAATGTTATGGTACCTAGTGCCAAGAGGCTGTATTTTTAAAATTCCCTACTTCAATCTGAGTTCTGAACCCATTAAACTCAGTAAGGGTTTTGACATTGACTTAAAAGACTGGAAGATCAAACAGTTATCTGACAGAATGTAACAAGACTCAGAAATAATTAGGGACTTTTGAAGCCTATCCATATAGGGGATTTTGCTTTGTTTTAAATAAGAAATATATTCACAAATGTATTTTGGAAATATTAATTTAACTATAGAAGTGGGAAGATTCAGCATTAAGGCAGATGTTTGACTCTAGTTTTTGTTCTTGTTTCATACATCTGTGCATTGTTGACATCTTATCTAAATAAGACTGGGGAAACCAGGATGACAGTTAAGTTGGTTCTAATATAATCAGGGATAGCATCTCACGTAGAAGTACACTTTGGTTGCTGTTTTGAAATTCTTTGTGTCCCAAAAATTCAACTCAATTCACAGAAGACTCCAGGAGAACACCATTGCACTGAACTGCATGGACTCCAGTAATATTTTTGGTATATCTGCCGTTAGAGCAAGAGAGTAAATTGTTTCCAAAATTGAATTTATCAAAAGAAAAATACATGGATTCATACACAGGCCCAAGTCATTGATTTGTACTGAGACATACTGTCTCATATTGACAGTGTTTATTAATAGAGCAACCTGCAGCTGTATACAACAAAGAAGACATTATGTTGTTCTCAGACCCTCAAAAAAATTGTGGAAAAGAGCAACCATAACTTGTTCCAAACCATTACTCTAGAAAAGGCCAGTCTGTTATTATTAGGTGCCACTGCTGATATGCCTCCCATACTCTCATCAGTCCCCTAGAGCAGAGTAGTAGGTGGCCCCAGTGGTGAATATGTCCATGCCACAGCTTCCTGAGCAATGAGCTGCATAGATAAGGTCCTTCCTAGGTCATACAGATGTGGGGGACTGGGTGTCTCTGTTCCTCGGGACAAATATGGCCAGGAAATATGCAAAGAATTGTGTTATTGAGAGAACTTAGTGTCTTTGCAGGTATACACCCATGCACACTCTATTCTTGAAGGACAGGATGTTAGCATTTCTTTAAAAAAATCTCTTGGGTATTTCTTGATTATCTCCTGTATTCCTCATGTGGGCTAAAACGAATAGTGTCACTAGCTCTTCTGACAACCCAGAGTGCTTGAGTTTTTCTAAAATGTGCTGTTATTCTTGTCAAATCTACATAATTTTTTTTACTTATAATCTTTTTGACATTGAATTTGCTTAGTACCTAGATAACAGCACAAGCCCCTTTTCTACACTATATGCAGACACAAAACCTAAATAAATGCTAAGATAGTGTGAAAATGTTGGTTTGTGTTTCACAGTTTGTAAATGACCTGGAGCTGAATGCCTCACCTTCAAACTGTCATTAGAGCTCAGTTCAGTTGTCTGGAAGCTGGTCTTCAGAGACTTCCAAGGTGCTTTGAGCTATCTCACATGGCCTCCAAAGCATTCGTGCACTCCTGTGCCCTATGAGCCTGCCCTATCCAATTGCCTTGGCTGTATTGAGAAATCCAACAGCATCACACACCAAGTGGTCATCAAAGGGCACTAGACACGTAAGCTCATGCACCTGACTTGAGCCTTCAGTTTGCATAGACACAGTCTTCATCAATGAGGCTCTTGTCTTAGCTGCAGGAGATGTCTGAAAGTGGAAATAACCAGCCAGATTGCATAGTTTTGCTCATTAACAGGTATTCTCTCAGCTTTGTGGCCCTTGCTCCCACAATGATTTCAAAACCACTCATTTTTTCCCCCATCAAAATAATTTTGAAAATGTTAGTTTAACTGTAGTTTGATTTCTTAAATTGTGCCCCCATGCTTTCGAGTAGTAGTGCAGAATGTCTCCATGCACCAGCCATGTGCCTCCCCAGCAGCATAGGTATGGGCTGCACGGCATCTCTCCCCAGACTGCCACACTCGGTTCTCCAGTGGAGAACTCATTAACCAGGGTGGAAGTGATACAAAGGGAACCTCTCTCTCCCTCTTATTCCATGTCTTCTTTGATTGAATCACAGACTTGTGAAGGTAACAGGATGAGAACATGGAATAAACAAAAGCAGTAGATGGTATCCAGCACACAGTGCAGGCACTTAAGAATCCTGTCTTAAGTTGCAGAGGTTTGTTTCTCCTGAGTTGTCAGTGGCCCTATAAGTAACCCAATCTGTTCTAGCTGCTGTTGAGATGGCAACCTTAAAACAAAAGGTTTTGTCAGATATAATCCTTCTGGTTTAAAATAGATACAGGTTCAACAAGTTCTATATTTTATTTCTTTAATCCATTTCCTTATGACCAGCATTTTATGGGAAAGCTTTAAACTTTTAAACTTGCTACTGATATGATTTCAAACATCACAGATGCTTTTCTGTTACATTAAAATAGGAACAGCTGCTCTGCAGCCATTGCTGGCACACAAGTAAGCCCTTAATGCAGTCTCAAAAACAAATAAAAATATTTTAATCCAGTCAGAATAATGCAATATTTCTCATTATGCCATTCAGTCATACCAGTAGTCAAGGACCTTGAGGGGAAGACATTTTTTAGAATTCTCTTATTTGGAACCTGAGTGGACTTTATATACATTGACTCAGCATGGTTTGCAAAGGTCTCATAGTTTAAAGTCAATGATTTATACTTATGGGTGTCCCCAGTTGAATATTCATGATTTCCCACTCAATTTACTTAAAAGTCTTGTTAAATTTATGAAACAAAACCAAAGTGTACAGTAATAGACTTGGGTTTAAATATATATAGACAAACTCCCACAAATGAGTTCTAAGACTGGAAAATTCTTCTAAATATCTGGTTTAAGCCCTTTGAATGACCACATTTGCACTAACCCCTGTGTTCAGAAAATAGACATGAGTGGAACAATCTACTAAGAGATCAAGAGGATTCTCCACCTCAGATCCCCAAATGAAAACTGGATCACTCTTTGAAAAGACACATCCCAGCTAAACTATCTGCGATGCTGGAGATTTGCTCAGCTCTTTGTTATATTCTCTTTTCTTTAATCAAATCCTGAAGAGGCTGCTTTTTCTGTATTCTTATGTTGTGTTCAAATTAAAAGAGATGAGTCAAAATAGATCAAAGTAACTGATGGATAAGTAGTCACAGCATGTCATTTAGAACATCTCTTTTCCTTAAACAAAACTGATTAGGATCTTGTGCAGTAAATTGAGTTCCACACAGTCAGCTGTTCCAGAAAAGTTTCTTTTTTTACAAGATAACTCCACCATAGTTGAAGTTTTGTCTCCTCCACCTCCTAGACATCAATGAATCTCATCCTTTCCATGGTATTTAAACAAATTTTCCTTTAGAATACTCCTTTGTAATTTTTTCTCTCCTGACTGGTTTTTCCTTTTGAATACTGAAATAACTAAACCGCCAACACCCTTGTTGTATTTAATAGAGGGCTGGCTGCTGGGAGGTGCTAAACACACGGATGTTTTGAGTGCCCATTGCCTTGTGAAATTAAGCCAAACCCTGTATGCTAGAAAAGTCTGACATGAATTAACCATGTAAGATCTCAGAGACTTGTCAAGTGCTGTCTGTCACGCCTTTCATGATTCAATGAACAAGGTTAGAAGTAACAAACTGATAGACAATATACGCTGTGGTCTCTTGACAATGCAGGTATTTTCATCAGTAATTTAATTTCACATGGAGCACTTGTGTGGTGAGGAGGGGGTAAGGGCGTGGGACTTATTCAGCCTGGTGAAGAGAACTGTTGAGGTACCCAAGAGCAGCCCCCAGTATCTACAGGAAGACCAGCAAGGACATGGAGCCAGGTCCTTCACAGTGGAGACAAAACAAGAGGTGATGGCCTTAAGTTGGAGGTTCAGAGTGGCTATAAGGAAAAAAAAAAAAAAAAAAAAGAAATCACAGCCATGCCTTGCAAGCTTTCATGACACAATGAGATAAAGCACTAACAACCTACTCTGACTTTGTGTTGCACCCTACCTTGGGCAGGAGGCAGGATTAGAGTCCTCCTGAGGTCTTTTCTTGTCTGAGTGACTCTGTGATTTGTATCTTTTAAGAGCACATATTTCCAGGTTGCATGCACCTAAGAGCACGGTGTATGAGCTACAGGCATATCTACCTTTGTCTGAACACACTGCAATGATTAGCCCAGGACAGAGAGGAAGATCTTGTATTTTTGTACAGGCAATGTGAGGACAGAAGAAAGCTATATCCATATCATCTATATTTACTGTTTTAGATGTGCAGCACAGGTGCAATTTAAAATAAAGTGAGGGGCTTATGATCTTTATATAATCTTGACAAAGATAGGTGCTTCCAGAAGGTGATCGGAGCATCTATTTCGGATTCATAAAGCTATGATCAATGTACCCTCAGTCTTCAGGTTGTGAAAGTCATTCATTTGGATGCATATACAGGTACAAACATAGTTCCCTTACTCCATTCACACAAATAGTACCTATATATGGACACTGTTATTTTGATCAGCAACTGGTGCTGAGATATAATATGTTCCTGTTGGCTGTTATATTTTCAGCTGTGTTGGAGATGTGAGTAAGATGTTTATTTTCTATGTCAGTAATTGGTAGTTTGCATTCCACAGTACTTAGTGTGTTACTGGATTTCCCTTTTTTTATCCAATATGCTTTGTTGAGTGACCCATTGAGAATTTAACTTTCGGATGAAGATACTTTTTAAAATTAAAATGGAAAAAAAGCTTTACATGGACAGCTTTAGAAAATAAGTGGTATGTGCATACATTTGTTTAACCCCCTAATGTAAATACATACATTCTGAAATGTATTTTAGTCCTCTAAAGAACTAAAAGCAGCTCTCAAGATCACATGACAAGCAAAACATTTGTTAATCAGAAAAATTACAGCCTATTCATACTTACTGTTTGATTATTTCCACTCTGACCTCAAAGATCCCATTGTGGATTGAACTAGTTATAGTAACTTTTATTTATTTTTACAACTAGCTATTATGAGTGCAAACTATCCTTATCTCCAAGTGATTGATAGGCACATTAAGAAGCTGTTCAACAGGTTGCTAGGTTTGAAGAAATGCTTAAATCATGATTAGTTATTCCTTATCAGCCAAGAATGGGAGCTAAGCTCAGATAAATACATGGTGACGAAAATTAGATTTTCAACATCAAGTGCTCTCTCACTATTTTCTGTTTGCTATGGTTAAGCAGTGGTGCTACAGTTTCCTTTCAGTTTTGTTTAAGGAGCATTTGGGCTTTCATAGCAAATGCAGTTGTCATGTTAGTGTGCTTAGGAGAGCTAAAAATCTTGTTTAATGATAACGTGCGTATTCATAATTTCTTCTATTAAAAATTTGAAATTACCTTCATGGGTGAACATTTTTATGTGGGTAAATGTTAGACTTAAATTCTCACATGGGGATTTATAGTTTGATTTGTGCTGTTGGGAGTATTTCTACCAGCCAAGGCAGCTGTGCAACCTGAGGCCAAGAAAAAGAAAGAAGAAAACAAAAAAAAGAGCAGACATAGAAAGTATAGCTCCCTGTGTTTTACCAACATTTTGAGGTCTCCTATATTGATAGTCTGAAGAAAACTGAGATATTTTCATACATTACTACCTTTATTCTCCAACTCTTATTATCCAGGTAATATGCAGAATGATTTGAAAAAAATTGTGAAGTCAGTGTATGGAAAGAACCACAACTTATAACCAGAAAACAAAAAGGAACTGAGATCCTAAGTACTTGGTTTTGGAAAAGTGCATTGGCAAATTCAAAATCAGGTGTGTCAGAGGAGGGCTGAGTTAGCATATTTGTCAAAATGCACTCTTCTCGGTTTCTACTCCTTGAGTTGCATTTGTAAATAAAGTCACAAAACTGAAACTGAGAACAAAGTTTCAGCAGATTTTTTTGCATGCAAGGTTTGCCAAAGCAGAATATTTCTTTCTCTAGTTTTAAACCACAAGTACTCCAAACAAACCTTCAGCACAATTAAAGGGGAGATGAGAGCAGGGAAGGAGAACTGAAGTGAAAATACTAATCTGTAAGCTAAAAATTTTCTGGTTTTTCTATCAACTTCTTACAATGGGTGAAAGTTTTCACTCCAGTTTAAACTCAGAGTACCTGAAAGGGGGAAGGCAAAGACGGCTTGCTGGTGGTTCTGAAACTATGAGATGCCAGAGACACAGAACCTGTGAGGAAGGCCTCAGGTAGGACTGTGTGAAGCAGCTTGGCAGCAGAATCTTTACAGTACATTCACACACCATTCATGCTTTACCTGCAGTGCTCAGGGCACACGGAGCAGGTAAGGCCACAAACACCGAGCCTGAGTAGCTGAAAAAGGGCACAGTACCAAATCCTTCTATGCTCAGTACCTCACATTTCAGGCACTTGCTTGAGATTTTAGAAGCTGATTGCATCCCTTTGTGAGCCAGAGGAAGAGGAGAAAGAACACACATCACACCATCTCTCAGGCATCCCTATCATCAGCCAGGGATACCCTTGGTATGCAGATGGGCTGTCTGATCCTTCCCTCAAAAATGAGTCGATGTTGAACAGAATAAATAAATACTCATTAACCCAGGGACAGAAAGATTAAGAGAAACAAAAGAAAACAGTGTTACGGCAAGCAAGGGTTGCTGAACTGGAGAAAGAGAGATGGATGCCCAAAAAATTCCTGCATCAGTACATCTGTCATAAAAGAGCATTGACAAACTCATTAAAGGTTATGATCATCTCCGGTTATAACAGAACCATAGTTTCCAGGGTTCCTAGATTTTCTTGTGAAAATATATGGCAAAGGTATGCAGGAACTTGCAAGTCAAGCAGTGTTCATTATGTCACCAGAGACGCTGCATCGCAAAACTTAACACAATGAGGTTAGAGATGTGTCTGTGTGTGGCTGGCCTGTGAGGTTTACATGATGCAGGTATTTTGGTGGGCAACCCCCATCTCCAACTTTTCAGCCCAAATTTCTCAGTGTCCATACACAGCAAGATGCTTCAAACACTCTGACATTTAACTGTAAAAAAAACCCCAAATTATATTAACAAACATTCAAATTAACATCTCCTTATTGTTTTGTGTTTATCTTACACTTCTTGTTTACAAATTTCAAGCATATGTGGGATTGCAGGATCAAGGCAACACAGTGTTGTCCCACTGTGTCCTCAGTTTGCAAATGCTCTCAGCGTCATCACAGCCTGTTAGTGCTCTCTGCCTCAGGGTCTCTGCACTTTCCAGCCCTCCATGCAGCAGCAGAAAAATATTTGACCCTTGGATTCTAAAAGCCTTTTCTATGCTGTCGGTCTGCCCACCTTAGAGACGTACTACCTTAAAGGAAGGAAACTTCATAGGAAAATTACAGATGCAAAATCTGCCTTAAGGAAATAAGTGGGTGGCAGCATATAATTAATAGAAGAAACCCTCCAGAAAATACTTGCTACAGACAGAATCAGTCTTTGCAGGAGACAGCCGTGACAAAATCCAAACCGTAATCTAATTTTTGTGGTATGCGCATCTGAAAATAAATAAACAAAAGCAGTTTTAAGAATACCTCTCCCATTCTAGTCAGACTAGAACCTGATACAGCTGTGGAACAAAGAGGCTGTGAACTGCTTAAGTTTGGTATGGCAGATCTATCTGAAAGTCTTAGCTCTTCTTGTCTGTAGTAGCCAGACTACAAAGGATTGTGACTTGTTAGGTTTAGGCTGACTTGGATGTGGTATGTGACCATGGTGTTTTGTGTTAGTCAGCTGGTAGACTTCAACAGCTCCACTGACTTTCATACACACCTCAAAGGAGCCAAGGAATCACCAAGAGAATATGAAGTTAAGACCAAATGCAAGGAGTTAGTGGAGTGATGTGCTGGAGGAAGGGAAAATACAGAACTGGAGACAATAACACTTCACAAAGGGAATGAGATAGCACCTGACTCTTAGCAAACATCAGCTGTTTGTCAGGTCCCTTAGAGGTGTGTATGTGTGGAGACCCTCTGAGCTCCTGGATCTGGGTGCAAATCTTGATTCCGGAAAGAAGTAAAACAGGATTGTACACTGGCTCTTGGCTGCTTGGGCAGCCCATGGGGAACCCCATAAGAGTTAAGTGTGAGACAATGCAGCCCAGGACTGTCACTGCCCCATAGCAGGCAGAGTTAAGAGTTGAGGGTCAGACTCCAGTGACCTTACTAATGCCCCATACCTGGAAGTGCTAAAGGCCAGGTTGGATGGGGCCCTGACCACCTGGTCTGGTGGGAGGTGCTCCTGCCCATGGCAGGGGGTGGCTGAAACCAGATGACTTTTAAGGTCCTTTCCAACCCAAACCACTCTGTGATCCTGATGGCTCTGCCCTCTGACTGTCCCTTAAAGACCATGATCAGGTAAGATCAGTGTTTAAAGAATTATTTTTAAATATATCCTAGAGATATGAGAAGCCAAGTGCTTCTCATGTGTGTCTTGTCCAAAGAGTGATTCTACCCTGAGAGGCAAAGCCTTTATGTCCCAGGTTCACAAAAATACACAGCAACAGCCAGTTGTATCTTTGAGTGCTCTGTGAACCTGGCGAGTAATAGCATAGGCAATGGTGCTTCTTGGATTGACAGCAGCTGTGCTGCCACCACAGATCCAGTGGGCAGCTCAGAAACAAGGCTAGTGGTGGGGGCACCCAGGCTGCCTTCTCCAGCTCCTTCCAGGAGCACACGGTGTGAGGCTGGTGACTGAAGGCAGCTGGTGCTTGGGTCTGTCCCTACGAAAGTGAAAGAGCACAGAACAGTACAAGAACCACAGAGTGCTGCTGTCTCTGGACTTTACCCACCCTGTTCTTTGTCTTCTGATTTCTTCTCCCACTCACTAGAGCCTTTTAGAGTACCAATGCAGGTGTTTCCCAGCTGAGGATGGATTGCTTGTAGTCTAACAAAATGTAACTATATAGCCTAAAATTTTACAGGTGTCTGTCTCCTGCAGGGTTTTCTTTTTATCCCTCTACTATTTCTGAAGTGATTTTTGGACATTTTGGCCTGCAAAGCAATTCTTGAGCTTTTCTGTTAAACAGCCCTGCATTCCCATGTTTTCTAGGCAGACCTGAGAAGTCCAGCAGTGATGGCAATTCTAGCTCTTTGCCTTTTCCTGCCCCAATGAAAATCTGCCCAAATTCAGGAAATTGAAAAATTTGAAAATCTGAGGTGTGAACCTGCTTAGAAGTTCATCTGAGCAGGTGATTTAACTGCCTCAGGCTGAATTCCTTTGGCATCACTGAACATGCTTTCTTTTCTCACAAATTCCTATACATGACTGTGCTGCATCAACATGGTCCCAGGCACAGCATGTAAGTCTGGGCAGGTGTCTCTAGATCACCCATGCAAGACTGATCTCACTGCGTATGCAAAACCAAGGTCTCTGCTCACACTGTAGTCAACAATATGTTCAAGGCATTTGACATCAGATTTTTAATGAGTATAGGATCCTTTTCAGATCAGAGGTGGAAGCATGACCCCTACAGAACTGTGCATTGAATGTCTCCACAAAGCAACTGGGCAGAAGCAAAGAAGGCTTTCTTCATGACTCCGTGGTTCTTAGCAATGGTTAGGAGTGGAAAGGGATCATGCACAAGAACCACGAGAAGGAAACTTATCTCTCCTGTATCCTCTGGGACATCGCTCCTGGAAACAGGGCAGCAGAAAGAGGAAGAAGAGATGTGGTTTGAATGGTGAGACATCAAAGTCAGATCAGCATGGGATCCGCTGGAAGGATAAGTTTTGTGAGTTTGTCCCAAAGCAGGGAACAGAAACCTAGGCTGGCTGGGTGTGGAGACAGGAGTGATGACTGAGTATGGAAAATTGGATTGGGACCTGGGACTGAAGAGCCAGATAGCTGAGAAACAGTGGCTGCATCTGTACTTACTTGCTCTGCAGCATATCTTAGGGCCCTCATTTCCTGGTCATCTGAACAGTCAGGCCTGTTGGGACATGCTACAGCTCCATCCGGCACACATGTCCAGGTTTCCATCTCAGCGTGGAGCTGGGGCATGACTAACCACACATCCAGACATGGGAACTGGGAAGCACTCCTTGGTCCAATGGTGTAAACACAGACAGTGAGTCTAGATAAGGAGTTTGAGAAAGAGGAAGACAACAACTACATGACTATGGTTTGCTCATGGAAACAAGCAGTTTTAGCATGAGGAAAGACTGGGCAGCATACAAAAAGACTGATAATGAGAAGCGGGGCTGGGGAGAGCATGGGAGTGGAGTGGACATGGCTCAGTGACACAGAAAGACCATGGACTAGACTTGGCATGACCAAGCCAAGAGGCTGGAGCAGTGTGACCAGGCTGAGTTGTAGCAAGCCTTGACGGTGGGCTGGGACCAGCTCTGCAGGGGATCAGACATCAGGAGGAAGGCTGGATGCAACTGGTACCTACTTCTGACATTATCCACTGCCCATTTAATTCTGTTGTTTAATTTTTGCCTGACTTGTGACACGCAATTGGACATTATGATGCACCCTGTACAGCAAAAAGATAATTGACATGCTTTGTCTGGTTGTGGCACTTGCAAGTAGAACATTTTCACTGAATGAATGTATGCTTTTCCATGTATTATGATTATTTGGGTCCAAAAGCCTAGTTCATATCTAGTCCTAGCCTGAAATACTGAATACCAAATTCTTCGTTGCCTGTCAAAAACATAGCTCAAGCCTTTACAGATTTCTCTGTTTATCTAAATCTCTGGCACCTTCCTTAGATTGTTTCCTGCTACTCACATTATTCTTTAAGACACTCATCTTTATTGCAACACTTTAGGGCTCACTCTCCTGACCACTTAAGCCAAAATCCTACTAGTTCTAAGAGCTTCTTTTAACTCATAATAGGACCTGAAAACAGATGTTCCCAGAAACATTATGCTGAAAACCTCAGCTCCTTCTTTTTGGATCACATCCTTACACAGTACTCACACTGCATATTTTGTCTCAGACAGGCTTTTCAATAACATTTCATTGTGAATAACCTACCTTTATTCCGTGGCATTTTTTCCAAGGTGTTTGAGAGAGTCTATTTGCTTCACAAATCTCACTCAGGATCTCATCCAGTTTGCAACTCTTATATTTGTAACTGAACAAAATTGTTTCCCAGCAAGATGCTTGCCAGGTCCCTTTTAGCAGTGGCAATAAGTAGTTTACGATCAGTTTCAACTGGCAAAAATTCCAACAAAGCTTTTTTACACTTCATGGCCTGGGACCAAGTGTTCCTTCTCTTTTTGAGTGCTGTGACATTTCATTTCTACAAGTACCCATGACACATGATCCACTGTATTGCTACTTGGCTGGTTTCCAACCAGTCAGGCCAGTTTTGCTGTGGCTTGTTAGCTAGTGGTGGAACAATTTAATCCTGCATTTTTCTTATGTGAGGGGATTGGAGTACTAGTGTGGTAGGAGAAAGCAGGGGGAATGCAATGGGTCTGATGTGGTAAGGAAGAAGAGGACGAGTATCACTCTTGTAGTTTTGGAGTAGGAAGTTATCTTCCTGGTAGCAGACTGGTGAGATGACCTCAGCTAGGGTGGACAATCCACCATGCTACCAGCCAGACTGTGCCTGGGGCTGCTGTGGCCACAGCTCCAGCAGTGAGGGAAAGGAAGAAGGAAAAGACAGGCCATGAATGATTGGGGTAATCTGGTGCTAGAATGGGGAGAAAACGAAGGAAGATGAGGGAAAGAAGATGATTCAGAGCAAGGGAGATGAGGTGATGGCTTTTAAGTCACTGTGGAGGTGAAAATACTAGATAGAGACAGGACTAGATAAAGACTCAGGAGAGATGCAGTTCTCAGTCCCTTCAGTGCTGAACAGTGGATGACTCTGAAACAGACTAGGTTTCGGCCAGGGAAACAGGCTTGCACCTCTAGGTTGTTGATTTTTCCTTTTGTTTGGATTGGTTTTGTTTTGCTTCTTTGTTGTAGTTTGGCTTTTTGTTTCAAAGATTGCAACTTTATCTGCAAGTTTAATCATGCTGTTGGAAGAGGTCTGAGCCAGTCTGGTCATAGGTCTGACTGTAGACAAGTTTGTATTTAAAATAGTAACTTCTAGATTGTGTATGTCTAATTTAGTGCCATGCACTGTAACAGTCATGGACTTGGAAATCAATTAGCTGACACAAATCAAGTTTTCCCTTCATAGAGTCTTCCTTTCCAAGGAGTCCTTGTACTCGGCCTTGTCTACTAGGACAAGGCTACTAGAGATGCCATGCTGGTGGCACCTCAACAGTGGGACAGTGTAAAGTACCTTGTGGACCTCTCAGTCCTTCAAAAACTAGTCATCTGATAGGCTTTTCATGCAAAAGCTGGCTACCACTATCATAACTCCTAGTAGGGAAAAGGTCCACTAGGCTGGTCACAGAAGTACCCTTAGAAGTACTGGCAAGCTGGACATCCTGACAATTGTCTAGGATGAGGTACCTAAAGACCACTGGACTCTCCCAGTCTTAAATGTTTGTCTAGGAAACTGTTTGCCGATAGTTACATGGGTTAATATTTGTCACAGAATCCAGACTCTCAGGTTCTGCTCTCAACTGGGCCACAGCTTTACCATGTCTTTCAATCAAGGCAGCTCTTCATGCTTTTATTTCCTCAGATAGGCCATTGCAGAAGTTCCTTCACTAACTCTGGAATGTGCAGATTAACAGTTTTACAGAGGATCCCACTTGAGTACTGTTAAAATGCTGGTTGCTATGTTCTCTTAAAACAATAGGCAACTCAGTCTAATGCAAATATTAGAAAAACTGTTCTGATCATTTACAAGTTCCATGCAAGAATATTCCCACAAATGCCTTCTAAGACGCAATGCAATGAAAGCAGACTGGGATGCCAAAGGTCGCAATTGCTCATTTAAAAGGGACATTAAAAACACTTATTGGGAGGAGGCAGAAGAATAAGTAGGCGGAAGAATAGCAGAAAGTATTGGAAAGGAAGGTGGGGAGCCACAGGCAGACCTGCTCCAGGCAGAGTTTCTAAGGTCAGAAAGGGGAAAGCTGAAAACAAGAAGGAACAGAGGCTGTAGAAAAGGTGACCAACTTCACAGCCCCACCAAGAATGAAGGAAGGGACTGACTGTACCTGTGAGATGACAAAATGTTGAACCACTCTGACGCAAACAGAGCCAACCAGCAGATTGAGGAGGAAGGATCAAGATTGGTGGAACACATGGCTGTTACTGGAAAAAACCGTCTTTATCACAGTGTCTTACACTACCATTTTGACTGCCGAGTCTGCCCCTCCTTTGGGCGTATTCTTCTTTCAAGGTTTTTCAGTAAATGGGCAATGGCACTGCTTGGCTGGACTCCTAAGGCAAGCACTACAATCCCTTCCATCCTGTGAGATATGTGTCCTGCCAAAGTCAGCCAAGTCAGGTGCTAGTCAATGGATAGGTCCCACTATGACCACACTCAGGTATTAGAAATACGCTCTCATTCCTGAAGGAGCCAGGTTGAGTTTTCTTCAGCTCTCACCTGTCCAATGGTTTATGGATTCCCAAGGTCAGAAGCAATAAAATATTAACATCTAATCTGTCATACCACCAACGAAAACTAGAATCTGACCCATGACCTCACACGAGTACCAGGCTGTTAACTAAAAAAAGGAATCAAATCTTCCTCTAATAAATACTCCAGACTGTGACAGGTAAAATTCAGGTCATACGTCTCCTTTGAAGTTTTAATGGCCACTCCAATTTTATGATAAAGCCACTCACCTTATGTTTGTAGTAATTTTGCAAAGCCTGAAGCGGCTCTAGTCATCTTTGGTGCACAGTTCCCAAGGACAAAGCTCTCATAAAACTGCAAGCTTCAAAGGGATTAGACCTCTTCTTTTCTCTCCTTTTCTCTCTCTTTGTCACTCTCTTTTTTTTTTTAAAGAAGCATTTCTGAATATTTCCTCCCCTGTTTTCTACATAGCTCCCTGCAGAGTCTTCCACTTGAACTAGATGTCTTCCTCAAGCTCTGTCATTCACTAAAATAAAATAAATAAAATAAAATTAAATTAAAAAATAAAATGTCTTTTCCCTTTTCCTAATAGAAGGGCAATTTTCTGAGTAATTTCTGCTTTTTGTCTTTATTCTATTGTCAATGCAGAGTAATTTGAAGCAAATCAATAGAGCCTGTGTATTTGCATATTTCTCAGGCTCTAAGAAGGACCACATGCAGCAGAACTACTCCTCTGAATGCCATGGGTTTTCATTTGTTTGCTTCCCCCCTTCTAAAGTCAGGGGGAAGCCAAGCTGAATCTGTCAAAGCTTGAACTCCAAAGCTAATGTCCATCCTGGTAAATGAAACAGTGCTAGGGAACATTCCCAGGCACTGGAAGGCAATTGTCTATGCTGTTTAATTGTTAGCACAGTGCTTGGCACAGTGGAGCCAGGGCCAACTTTCCTAAACAATATCCAAGTGAAGGCCAACAGCTGGCATAGACTGGGGCCACTCTCGACTGGCAGCTTGCGTGTAGGGCAAGGAAGAGAGGGGAGGTCGGTATTATGGATGCACCATTTCCATCTCCATCAGCTTCAGCACCAGGGAACAGTCTGGACCATGTTTAATTTAGTTAATAGCACAGACACAGCTGTGATTGCTCAAACAATGCTTGTACAACTATGCTGTTGCAGGGAGAAAGCTGCTTATCCATCTTGTTGGTATAAACATATATATTTGCTTGTAGACCGATTGTATTCGTTGCTGTAAGTTTGATTTGTTTCCATTAATTGTTAAGGGTGTGGGGTTTTTTGTTTTGTTTTGTTTTCTGTATTGTTTATTGGTTTTGTTTGTTTGTTTTTCAGATGTTTAGCCTTAAATGCAAGGATGAGACATTCAGGGTTAAAAAAAAAGCAAAATGAAACATTTGTTCATTTTGCGAGTTCCATAATGGCATTAAGGAGTAAAAGTCTGAGTTGGAGCAGATGGGAAGTTTTTGCACTTACACTGAGCACTGGAAAGCAATTCAAATCAGGTGTTTGTCCAGGCATGGGCCAAACCATACCCATCCACAGTTCTACAAATCATATCCGGTTCAAATTTATTCAGTTTTATCAGCAAATGCACAAGTTCCAGATATTGCTCCAGACATGGTAAAGTGCACCAACCCACACATCTTATGGCCGAGGTAGATGGTAGCATTTGCATGGAATGAATACTTGCTTGGAAACAAGTTAAAGACTGGTCAGATGGTCATCCTCTTTTGAATCATCAGATAACACCCTGTTTCCCATTTTGGGGACAAAGTCAATAACAAGGAGAAGAAACAGCGGGAGGTGCCTCTAAGGGACCATCAGAAAACAGCAATCCCAGTCACAAGCAAATAAAGAATTATTTACTAGGCACTACATTCAAGCCAAATGACATAAATACATAAAATATGTGATAAAAAAGATGATAAAACAGGAACATGTGGGTTCCCTAAGCCTAGTTTGTCTGCAGATGGTACATGTCAGAAATAGCTGGTATTCAGAACTGTCTTTTCAGGGCACACTTCTTTAAGGTTACTGAAAAGTTTCTTTATTCAAGAAATTAGCTTAAATGTCCTAAGGCACAGAATGTACTCTGAAAATACTCACATTTCATTTGATTGCTGTTGTTAATGTTTCAGAAATGAAGTAAGTTTTCCCCTGGGGACATTGAGCCTGGTTTACCCATTTGTCTGAGCTTCTTCAAAGGAGGAATGACTCTTATTTCTAGCCTGATAACAGCATAGGAGAAAACCCAAATGCACTATTAGGAAAACAGCAATTTATTAACTTTTGGGGTGGAGGGGAAGCCACAGGTATATTTAGTAATAGCATACAAACATTTGTATAAGAAAACTGCGGCTATTTTTTATTTATTTTTATTTACACGAGAACACAGAGAACAAAAACCCAAGCCAAACCGATTTCAACTTCAAGTGTATCTGAACAAATTTCTATTGTTTTCCTTACAGTTTTTTAATTTGAGTGTTCATTCAAGGGATTAATCAGAAATGGGCTGAAGGAAAAGGTTTGGAACATGTAAGGCTCTTACTGATAACGGGCAACAGAGGAAATGGTGTTAATCAGGCAACAATTCTGCCATCTTCTGCAACAGAAATCTGTATTCAAACAAAACTGGAAAATAAAAAAAAAATTTAAAAAAATGGAAAATATCTTCTGAAGGATCAATTCTAGATCTGACCGCAGGAGACACCATGGATTAAAAGACTAGCATCCAGAAATTTGTTGTGAAAACTCCGCAAGAGCAATACACTCAGATTTTAGGTCTTCTTTTCTGACATACAACAACAGTTTTTTTCAAATTAAACCCTATTTCAGTGTATCATTTCAATTAGTGATGGCAGTGCCCCAGTCCAGCCTGAAGTGAACAAGGTGCCCAGAGTCACCTGCAAGGTAGTTGCAGTGCTCACCTGGTGCCAGCTCTGCATCACCGCCACCAAGAGAAAACACTGCTCCCACAGTCCCAGACCTCCGAGCTGTCTTTGGTGCCAACACAGCCCACAGAAACAGATTTCTCAAGCCTGCTTCAGTCATGTGAGTTACTGAAGCTGCACATTGCTTTTCACAAAAGCAAAACATCTGATCCACCTAAAAGGGATTTAGCACCTAAGGTGGGATGTAATGTAAGCATGCAGTCCAGAAAACGTTCATGTTGTCAATGTTTAACCGCATGGGTTAAACTCTGATAAATCTATGAGTTTAAAATTGCTTATGGTCCTAGATCTATGCTTGTGTAGATACACAGCAGAGGCTCAGGCTTCATGCTTTTAGGGACTCAGGTCATGCTCTTCCCCTTTCAGGATCCAGAAATGAGGTATTGTCCTGCCTAAATCCTCTCAGAGCCTCAATGTGAAAGGCACTCTTCTGGCTCACCCTCTGTATGTACACAGCATGAAGCTTCTCACAAGCTGCTGCTGCTTTTCTTTGCATAGCCACCACCAGCTTGAAGGAATTGGTGATGGTTCCCTTTTATGACAGACTAACCCATGAAGCAGGAGAATCCTCCAGTGGCCCAGAGATGCAGTTCTGGCTCATCCTGGCTATGAGAAAGCCAAAAGTCAGCATCCCCAACTTCCCAGGAGACCCAGCAGGCTATGGACTATTCAGAGGCACAGTGAGAGCTCACTGTATTTGTATTTGTCCTACTCGAGGTCAGGCCAGCAAGCAATCAAGACTGGCAGATTCATGGGACCAAAAAAAGAGAATGATGAGTCTGCATCCTCGCAGCACGGGTAGTGACCTGGGAGACTGGGACTCCAGTTCCTCTGAGGGGTCTATGTCCTTTTTTTGGTCTAGTGATCCACCCCAACGGGTTGGAAATAATGAGAAACCACAATAACAATAGCCAGCTAAACAAAACAAGTATAAACAGAAACAACAACTGAGGCTGGGAAGAGAAATGGCCTTTGGGGATATTATTTTGAAGAGCCTTCTGACTTTGATTTCCCAGGCTGAGGAGATGGCAAATCAGCCAGTGTGATTCCCCATTTCTTGAGAAAGAGACAAACCATATTTTTCTAAAGACTCCTGTAGACAAAGCTGTTGAATTGACTCTACTAACGTAAAAAAAGAGTAAGGCAGGAAAATGGAGAGGTCAGCACAAAAACCAAGGCTGGAACCCCCACGACTCTGCTCTGAAGAACTAAACGTTTCTGAGCTGCTGCCTCAAAAGTGCAAGAATCTCCCTTGGCGCCACATGCATTTGATCAATCCCATGGGGAGGAGAAGGCTGTAATCAGCTTCCTGAGCCCTAAGTGGAAAAAAGATCCCACTAGGTGAAGAAGTATTAACAACATGTTCTGTGTATTGACACAAGCACTGTACATAAAGGCAAAAGTTCGCCCCAGTTATACAGCACAGGGAGACTGGCAAAAAGTAAACAAGCCACATTATTATTCCTTATGCCACAAATTAAAACCCAAGGCAAGTGAGAAGTGTGCCTCAGCCTGTGGCAGCGCAGCAGTGGGCCACATACAGACAGAAGCAGGACCCAAGCCCATCACCAGCACCTGCCCAGTCAGTTGGGAAAGAGCAGCAGGGGTTGGAGCCATGGGAACAATGGGAAATATGAATTAAGCTTGAGACCAATGGGCAACAGAAACAGGACAGGGCAGACACCAGGAAGGAGAAGCGAAGCTAAGGGAAGAGGAACCCTACTTTGACAAGCTATCCTTGAGACCTCATTTCAGAATGCTGTCTGCTGCCACCTGTAAAGGTTCTGCAGAAATAACTCACATTTCTAATCTGCCTATGTGAAGAGTTACTCTCTTTTCCAATGTGAACTCACTGTTTCTGCAAACACCTTCCCTCTCCCCACAGTGCTCTCTCTCTCTAATTTAGAAGACTTCAGAATAAAGAAATAATCTACTCCTTGGAAACAGAAATTCACTGTTAGATTACTTTCTCAATACAGTACACACAGGAGGGAACACAGACTTAAATATCCCTGATCACTTGGAAATTGTGTGGAAACATGGGAGCACCCATTTTCTCCTCAGCTAACCTGTGGTGCTTGCTGCTGTGACAGGTTGCCAAAAGCAAGTTTTTGCCAGGCTTCAGAGTTGAACAGAAAATGCAAATGAGCATACACACATGCCAGTATATATTGACATACATATTTATATATAAACAGTAACTATTTTTAAAAAGGACAATAACAACATCAAAGGAATCTGGGGAACCATGGTGCTCTCCATGGAGTGTGGGTGGGCCTTTGTTGTAGACAAACTGGGCTCTGCCCAGTCTGGCCTGGGTTCTCCAGTGGCCTGAGTCTGCTCAAATCCCAAAATCCACACAAGCAACATTGGTGAGGATGCTGAAGACACATCAGACGAAGACAACAACAACAACAACAACCTAATGGTTAGTAGTGGAGGAGAAGGGGAATAAGTAAACACAAGCAAACAATCAAGTCACCTTAAAAGCATATCCATTGGTAGCTTCTGCTGCTTACAGTGACCAATAATTTCCCTCTGTCCTAATACACTCAAAGTGCCAGGATGCATTATTCAGCACATGAGTAATCCACCACATTCTTTTGGCTAATAGTCAGTTGTTGAGCTGGACGCTCATTCCTGAAGGTCAACAGCAACACCACTACTGTAGCTGCAGAGCATGGCAGAGCCTAGTGGCACCCTACCCCCCAGATTAAAACAAGGATCCACACAAGGCTCCCATGCAGTAAAGATAACAAGGTTCCCAAGTGGGCATAGAAGCACTTCTGGGGAAGTTCAGGCCCTAAGCTCACACTGACAACCACAGGAAGGAACTCAGCACCAAATCAAGAGGACAAGGTGTTCACATGGCCACCAGAAAAGCAAGTTGGCCCACTGGATTTTCCCTCTTCATGTGGAATGATAATTCAGTTTCTGACTGCTAACTGGAGAGTTGAATTTGAAGGTGGCCTCAGTACCTTGAGGGACTGAACCAACTGCTTTAAAGGAACCGAGCGGCGGACTATGGTGATGCTGTTTTTTCTTGCAGGTTTTGAGATCAGGCATGCTGTTGAACTCCTGTATTAACATTGTGTGTTGTAGCTGCAGCGCTTGCCAGAGAAGAAAGCCCTTCTACCTTTGCTTTTGTAATGTATCCTGGTGCACGGGTCTGTGTCTCTCTCTGTTTGCATTAGGTTAAATGCTGCTGAAGCAGATGGGCCTAATTATGGCCTTTCATTCAAGATTAATATGAAGCCATTAAGCTGGTTTATGCAACCAGGTAGCCGAGCAGTAGAAACATCTAAAACAAGTATGAGGCAATGTTGGCGGCTGAAACCACGCGATCAGCGGGCTTTCTTTGTGAAAAGGCATGGGAAACACAGGAGCGAGTGCTGCCCTCATCTACAGACTTGAGACAAAACACAGTAAAGACTAGAGGGCTACCAAACCCACGACTGTCCAGGCCCAGATCGGAGGGCTGAGCTAATCAGGGAAGCTTGCCACTCCCAATGCTCCGTGTCGCCGCTGTTACTCACACTTTACCCTGCACTCAGCAAAACAAGCTCTTTCACAGTGACAGCACATGCACCATTGCCCAGTTCACTGCCCGCTTCTGCTCCAAGCAGAAATGCCTCCAAGAAACTTGGGCGTTTTTCAATGGCTGGATCAGAAAAGGGCAATGCCACAGAAGTGCGTCTGGGAGGTCTCTCCTTAGTCCCCTAAACATTGACCTTATCTTTGCAGTTATGCATAGTTAGGTGACATGCAGGGAGATTTTCTTGGTAATTAATCATGTCTTCACTGAGTTTGTTAAAGCTACCCTAGGTACTTTTTAAGAGTAGTGATTAGCTGACAAGTGGGAGAGGTTAATGAAGAGAGAAAAATTAAAGAATCCAAGTTTGATTGCAAGGAAAGAGCAGAGAAACTCAAGAAATGATTTAGGAGTCAAAGTTTACAAGAAAATAATGGAATTTTGAATATGCTGATAATTTATTTAACGGAATCATTATAACTTGCTACTAAATGATGTTTCAACTGATTCCTTTATTGGTTTTAAGATACATTTCTTTTTAAAAAGACCAGCGTATCTGTTTTAAGCTCAGAGAAAAGGGAAAGAAGAGATATGTATACCCCCCTAGGATCTGAATATACACATCCACTCAAATTTTTCAAGTGAACTATACTCCCCAAGTGAGAAATACTGAAAAGGAGACACCACTGCGACAGACATAGTATAGTGCTTCTATGGGACCTTCATGCCTTTGTAGGGCATGAAAGGACCTTTTTGGGGACAAACTTCGTTTGGGAAACACTGTCGATGAGTGTGAATAGGTTTAAACCATTTTGAAAGTGGGAAAGAATTTGTATATACCCAACAGATACCTCTGATTTCCAATCTTGCTACTGTGGATGGACAATTGCAACTGTTTTCAGGCAAACATACACTTCCTTTAAAGTTCCGATGGCAGAAAAGCATCATACTTCATTTCTTCATATTTATTATTTTCATCAGGCCAGGAGGCAGAAGTACCAGGGACTTTCCAAAGAGTCAGTCCCTGCTATGGAGAACAGACACTCTTTGCTTACTATTGCCATGATTTCTAGCTCCTACCGCAAAAACACAGAACTTTCATTGTCAGGAGCTAGAGAGACCATACACACGCACACACGCACATTAGGCACTTTGTTNTATAAACCATTTCATTCTGTCTCAAAACATTCTACACCTATACAGCTGTTTGCTCCATCATTTGCATAGGAAATACCACAATACAAAAATAAGGTAGGGGGTAGGCAAAAGAAGCAAAACAGCAACCAATTTATGCATGTGTTTCCACGTATAAACATTTGAAGCCTTACAAAATTATTTACATCATTTGTCAACTATTTACATTAAGAGCAACATTTCTAACTATAACAAACAAAACTATAATTTATCAAGTATATGTAAAATTGTCTTAAAAAAAAGAGTCTATCATATACCACAAATAAATAAAGACAAACAATGGTTTTAACAAAGCTAGGTTTTCCTGCAAGACCCTTTTTTGGTATTTTGATTGTCTATTCTAGCCTTTGGTTGACAGCTTAATATTACGGCTTGTGAAGTTCAGACACTTGCTAGGTTTGTTTGGTTTTCTCCTGTTGTCTGGCCAAATCCTGCCTGGTCTAACCCCATCCTTGGCCCTTCATTTACTCTTTCAAGGCTGAGCACGGTGGATCAAAGTAATTGTTAGCAAAAAAGGGCACCATTACTTTGACTTCAGTGGAGTTTCAGCTAATTTTGTCAGCAGTAAATTTTCCAATCTGTGTGTCAATCTGAACAGTGGATTAACTAAACTGAACTGTAATTTTGAACAAAACTACTGTATCCTTTACGTTCTAGTAAATTACATGCAATATCCACATGAAACTAGATCATACTGGTGTTGAACCAGCTTAACATGTCTGTGTATGGAAACTGCATCCTAAATCCTTCCTTTTAAAGTGATACTAAGTTTAGCTTATAGTAACAGGTTTAACATTCTGTGTTCCTTTTATCTATCCCCGTTATTTCAGCTTCCAACATTGACTTTACAGTTCATTCCGCATGTTTTGCCCTTTTAAGCAATTTGAAAACAAAATCCTGCTTTGAATATTCAGTGCACACCATTGAGTTAACAGGTACAAAACATCTGAAAGGCTTAGCTCAGTTCTCTTAAGAAAAATGAAGCTAAGTTGGTACTGTTTTGAGAGGTATATAAGTAAATTTTTCTTAAAAATGTGCCATGTTATCAAATGTAAAACAACTTCTTATTTCAGATGTTTGTTAGAAAACGTTTGTAATAAACCTAAAAAGCTGATTTGCATATTTACAAAATCTTTGTCATAGCAAACATGCAACACACAGAACAAAGTATTTTGCTCTATGGCTGTTTATGATTTTTTCTATGTATTTTATATCCACAGAATGGCTTAACATTAAAAAAAACAACCTACATGTACTAAATATGTCCAGTAAAAACCTGACAGATTACAGTTTATGGCTTTTCCACTGTGTGCATTCATCTGCATCCTCTCATTTATTTGTTTACTAAACATTGTCACCATAATGACAGTGCTTTGGTCAAAACACCGCAAGAGAAAAAAAAAATGTATAAAGCTGCAATGTGTCAAGGTATAATACTTGTAAAGAGATGAGCCTGCTGACTAAAGCCATGTACACCATGAAAGCAAACAACCAACCAAACACTCCGGTATTGTGATACAGTGTCTTCCCTTTTTCTGCATAAATATACAAAATATACATTTCCAGTTTCTTTTGCGATTCCTTTTCAATGGATAACCCATACGCAAAAATTAAACTCGTTTCAGTTGTATGTCGAGAGTCAACAGGAAATTGCATAGATACAAAACCGCCTCAACGACCAGTCCAGCTTTTAGTTCTGATGCCTCTTCATGTGGAGAGCCAGGTGATCGGAGCGGGAGAAGCTGCGATTGCAGACAGCGCACTGGAAGGGCTTTGCCCCTGTGTGCTTTCTGTAGTGGCGCGTCAGTTCATCCGAGCGAGCGAATCTCCAGTCGCAGCCTTCCCACGTGCACTTGTAGGGCTTCTCACCTGGAAGAGAGCAAGGAGGAATGAAACGGTCAGCAGTCACTCTTCAGGAAAGAACTGATGTGGGATCACATTGAATGGCATTGCTTTTCCATGTGAGAAAATAAATGACAAACAAGCAGGTGGCGCTTCCTAGTTATTTGCAGCGCTATTCATCAGGCTCCAAAAAGCAGTCCCTTCATTTTCATCAGCAAATTCTGCTCTTGAAAGTGTGATTTAATACTTCAATAAAATGTAAGAAACTTTCAAATACGTATGTTCCTTTACACTCACCCCAATATGACAGGGAGTAGGAAAAAAAAAACAGTCTCACATGACAATCCACCCCAGTTTGTAACTTATGCTAGAACCTTTCAAACATGCCTAAGTTATACAGAACTTTTTCAAGAGGTCTGAAGCGGGATGGAATGCTTCCATGAAGATTCTTTGAAGTGTGCAAATCTATTCAAGAGCTTCTGATGTGTGAAGAAAGGGGCACAGTGTGTTACAAACACAACGGGGATAGTATTTTCTAAAACGTCACAAGCAATAAAAACCTGTGGTATCCTGCTTGGGGCTAGCTATATGTAGGAGAAAGCACCTAACAAGTTCAAAGCTCCCATTTTCAGAATGAAATGTCTACAATAAGGTGCTTGAATAGCCATATTTTTTGAGGTGGCAAGTGCTTGCTGTCTCTAGCAGTCTGCACTGATGCAGAGGGCGCATGGCATCTCTGAAAACTTGATGTGTTACAGCAACTCTGAATTCGACTTCAAAATATCCACCTAGTTTTAAATACAGTGGCCTAAGCACCTCAAATGTTTACATTCATCCATTTTAGGACTATAAATACAGTATTTTAAGCATGCCTACAATTTACAGGTGTTTGTTGAAATGGGAGAAATATAAAATCACAAAGCCATGATGACCTCTGTGGGAAACCAGACTTTTATACAAGTACATACCCTTGCTCAGGACCTAGTATGGACATGATGTCACCATATAAGCAAGCTTCATACAAATAAACTGTTAAGGCTAAGATTATCTATTTATAGGCTAATGCTTAATATCGTTTGACAAAAACACCTTCCAGCTGGGAGAGTGGGTTGCTATCTATATTTCATATTAATTTGACCCATTTGGCAAAAAGAGTAAGAAAACTGACTGTATCAGATCACTTGGCAGTGGCTTCATCTGGAACAGAAACACACCACAGCTGAGCTTTCCAAATAAGCCTTTCCAACCCATCTTACAGATCTTCTACCTTTCCACTGGTCTCAGACCTTTACCCTCACATCTCAATCCTGCCACACTGTGGAGTGCCTCCTCCTTTTCCCTGTTTTTATAAGCACACAAGCACATGGAAAAAAGACAGGAGCCAGCATCCTGGCATCCACTTGTCTATTCTGTATAACTTAAGCAGGTAACACCATCTGACAAACTCCAAAACATTACTTCAGATGCAGTCATTCATCACGCAGATGAAATTATGAAACTGTTTTGGTCTGGGAGTTTCTGCTGCTTCTTCTGATTAACCAGCAACTTTTTGTCTACTACTGAGTGCAGAACCAGCCCTTTGTTCACAACGGGGATGTAGCTTCATGTTTGCAGGGTCACAACCAGACCAGACCTCTACAAGAAAAACTGATCACCCAACCACTTCTTTGCAAAAACAGCAACCAGGATTTATTGAAATTGTGGTGGAAACGTAACATCCCTGAAGAAAAACAAGAGCCTGGCATTACCTCACACAGAATTTGTAATTATTTGGTGGATTGCAAATCAGAACACAAGTCATCACAGCTGAATTTACTCTGAGTAAATCTTGATGCTGATTGAAGACGGAACGGTCTATCATAGAGGATTGTTTTTTGCTCTGTGCAACACTTACTGTAGGCTAAAATACAAATTTCATTCAAACACAGTGTGTAAAGCTTTTCTAACACCAGGGAAGCTGGTTGAGATAACACATTTGGTCTTCACAGTAGAATGACAAGAAAGGTCCCTATTCAGTGAGGGATCTTTTGCACTATATACATGATACTGGGTTATTACGGGAGTCTTTAAAGGACTGTGTTGCTGATCAACAGGCACAGCACACCAGGGAGCTCTTCCTTGAACACTCTGTGTTAAAACACACTTGCACACATGGAGGTTACACAAAAACATTACTTGGGCTTTTGAAGCATCTTAACTTAAAGGCAGTGTATTTATTTCCTTTTCTCCTTTGTTTATCTTTCCTCTCTTATTGCCTTTAAACTCTTTAAAAGCCTTGATTTAAAACTGCCACCTTGTGCTTGATGCTGAACTCCCAGTCTTGTGATCCTGCCCCACCTCACTGCCCAGGGAAAGCATGTACACAGTTAGGCCTTTACCTACTCCAAATGCTTGCTCTTACATTTTGCAGAATTTCACAAGGAATGTCAGAAGAGATAAAGAAGGTGGGAAAATAGCACTAGTCAACAAAAGCCTAGGAACATCCAAACTGGACTGGAATAGGGAACTGGAGATGAAAAACTGTTTCCAAGCCTGGTGTTGAGGCAATATGAAGTGCACACAACTTTCACCAAGCGTCAGACTAGACTGCACTGAAAAAGCAGCCTCAAGGTTGTCCTGTGTAGGTGGCACCAAACCCTGCCAGAGTCCAAATAGAAAAGGAAGCTGTCCCCGTTAAATCTTCTCCTAGCATGCGAGCAGCATCCGCAGGTAACAGGAAGGCTCCTGGCACAGGAGTGCCAGCAGTCGGGGCAGGAGTGAACCCTGTGCCTTGCTGGGTGCCACAGTGTCCCAGCCAACATTGGGTCCAGCGACCACAACTCCCACCAAACTCCAAGGTGCTCAGCTTTGTAGAGACACTCTGTGCTGTTACGGTCACTTCACTGCCTGCCACAGTGATGACTCCCCCCATGCAGCAGCGCTGCTCAGGGGTAAAGCTACAACCAGGAGAGCAGCGCTCCTCCCTGCCGACCTGAGCTACGCCGACCTGCGACCAGGGCATGGGCAGAGGGGACCGAGTTGCTGCCTCACACGGGTTGTTTTAACAGTGTTACTTTTATGTACTGGGAATTAAACACAGAATGCTGCTTTTAACCCCTGCTTTGGCCAACAGAGAGAGCTGGAAAATGTATTTTTAGTGCCAGTGTAGGGGCCCAGGTTATTTTGAATAAATCCTAGGGGTAAAATACTGAATATCTATGTTTGTAATGCTAGTTTCCGTTGGAAAGTTCTATTTAAGAACTGAATCAATTTCAAATGTTTTCCTTTTGGGCAAGGAGGAAGCAGGGGTAAGAAAAAGTAGGTGGAAATTATTTTCACTCCTTTAGAGAAAGCAGAAAAATAATTAGCTGGTAGTATTTACTCTCTCTCAACCTATACACATGCTTTTTGTCATTTAACAGACGTAAAAATTGGGTTTAAGTTCCTTCAAGGGAAAAAGAGCCTCACATTCCATATTTTCTGAAGTGATCCTACTTCTTTGCTATACTGACTTTAAAGCTCTGAGAAATCTGGGTTCAAGATTTACTTTTTTAAAAAGCAGGTATATACAACAAGGGACACTGAACCCTTTATCCACTGTTTTCGTTGGCTACATAGTAATGTAAGATTTGTTTACTTTAATGATTGTGCGAAATACAGTAGCTGTAAAGTTTCAGAAATATTTGGTTTTCCTCCAGCAATTTAGGGCTTCTATAGGGTGTTAAACCAAGAATGTCACTGGTCATCAAATATGAAGGCAGCAGGGCTCAGTTACTGGAACACGATCGTGGTATCAAACAGATATTTCACTGTAAAAGCAAGAAAACAGCTAACTCCTCCACTTCAGGGGAGCTTCCACGGGATTTGTTAGAATGTCAACACTGTTCAACTAAAACACCATGGAGGAAGCTGGTACCGATTTCCAGCCAAATAGCACACTCCAACCCTTTCTTCCCTAGCCAGAAATATTATACACAGCACTTCTGGGAAACAGAACTGCTTTCCTTTAAATTATACTTCAACAGGATAGGGATTTCATAAGTTTAATTGAATTTCTGCATAGCCTCCTTCCAGTATCACTGATTTAAAATATTTTGCTAGGCTTATACATCACAAAATATATTTTTAAGTTCTTGAACTCTTAATATGTATCCACTCTCCAGTTTAAAAAAAATACATTTGTGGAGCATGAGAAAGAGACTTGTACTTGAGCACAGAAATTTTAAACCCTAATGTTTAGTTTGGAAGCTCTTTTACAGAAAGCACCTAGCAAGAGATAAGGGAGTTTAACCTGAAAGGAGACTATTTTGCTTGTAATGTGCTCTTCTGTTATAAAAAGTATTTATAATGCTGTGAGATTGCAAGGATACCAAAAAAGATGTTTAGATATCCACATGTAAAATGCTAACCTAACCAGCCACTTCAAGAGAGAAAATTTCCTTAGGTAGATCCCAAGGTTCAGGTTTCTTATCAAAACCATGAGAGAGTGGTCTGGACCAGAAAACACACTGTTGCCTCTTCCCTTTGTAATTTATCTTCTTGTAATTAGCTGTGTCAAAATGCACCAACAGCTTTCCAAACATTAATTCTAGCTGCTGCCAGTGACACTCACGGCCATGCTCATTCGGGGAAGGCACGATGCCACCACTGAGGGGGTGATGGTCATTTTGAAGACTCCCTCTATCTTCAACACCCAGCCTCTGTTCCAGAACATGTTTCTGTTTAAAATTGTTTGGAAAAAAACGAGTCACTGAAAGCCTCCATTACTGATGAATTTCCCCACTAATAAGAAAATAAACTTCCCTATTTCACCAAAGAGTTTTTTGACTTTATTTCTCCTATTCACTGCTTTAAATATAAAGCTGTAAACAGCAGGGGTTGGATTTTCAAACCTAAAGTTAGGTAGCTCTACTGGTATGCAGAAATCCAAATATACATAATACAGCAGCCAAAACCTGCACTTGTTTGCTATCAGAAACTTCTGTCAGAGCAAGTTTGGAACTCCTTTGATAAATAAAAAGTACCACACTTTTCAAAGACTCCAAAAAGACAACATCTGATCACAGCTCCTAAGGGTATAAGAGTATAAAGACACCCCCCTCTGCCAGTCTTTCCATTTTAATATTATTTGTGGTTATGATGGAACTATTTCTAGTGGCAAGTGTTTGGCCTTAAAAAATACTCAACCAGGTGTGATAAAATAGTGGCAGACAAAGCAGAAGTTTCTGCACCAGTTATGTACACAACATTCACAATGTTCAGTTTTAAAATAGATTATTAAAAATATTTCTTTAATAATAAAGTTGTCTCAAAGCTTTCTGGTGAATGTTTTTAAATTTTGCACATGTTAGTATTAGTTGTCTTAATTCCCTGACATGCAATAGACTCAGATTTTTAGAATAAAATAAGAACAAATGAAATGCCTTTTTTCTGTTTAGTTTGCTTGAAATAGTGTTTCTCTAGCTCATAGCATCACAGTTCTAAATTCTGGTCTTTTCCAGGCTGACTCGACCTGAAAGTAGTTACTTGGGTGTACGTCTGCACTCATTTAGATGGTTTTTTTGCTCCCAACATTTAGCCAAAATCAGACTTTCCTTCTGCCATTGACTGAGTGTTGTAGTCATTAAAAGCAGCTTCTTGGTTTGTATTTGCATTGGTTTGGATTTTGTTGAGAAAGAACAGAAAGCTGAGGTTTCAAAACAAATAATTCCTCAGATGTTTAAAAGCTCTTTAGGGCACTAAAATTCTCATTTGTCCAAGATGGAGATAGATGAGAGTGCTGGCAGCATGCAAGGTACGTCTGGCTTATTTTGTGACAAAACAATTAGTCCTTGAAACATCCATCCCATCAATGACATGACTGAGCAACACAGGCTGCACATTTTAAAATATGATAAAGCCTCTGCCTGGTATAGTAATGGCTAGAGTGTGACCAGTAAGTATTATTTCACAATAAAACAGCATTGTAAGGAATTCAGCATCAGAGAGCTGTTGAGCCCTGAAAGTCCAATCACTGATAAAACAAGCACGAACAGGAATAAAAGATAACTCACTGGTGAGCAAAGAGGACAGCGAAAAGAACTGTGCATCACCTACTTTCTGAGCACGGACGTGCAGAAGGCATTACCTTCTCAGTGCTCCCACCGCTGCTAGAAACACATTTATTTTGCTAAGTGTTGTCATGCATAGTTCAAGGATTACTGGGGAATCTTGACTGGCCTGTGCAATAGTTTATTTTCTTTCTGGTACAACATTCTGTCTTAGCAGAGGTGGTCTCTCCTCAAGGAGATATGCAAACAAAGAGGAAAGGAATTTTTTTTTAAGTAGGTTTATAAGAAATCCATGCCATCTGGGGTGCATGGCTGTGTCTAAACATCCTGTGCTGAAGCACACATTTCCTCACCTATGCCTGTGGTACAAGAACAGCTCTTTAGCTCTCTCTCACCAATAATGCTGGCTTTTGTACAGTCAGATAAGAGGCGCTCTTAAAATGGAATTTATTAAGCACATACTGCAGACTTCCAGATTTCCATCTACTGTGTGCACACACACACCAAAAGAAAGAAAAAAATTAAAGCAATACATTAAAGCTATTTTAACTCGAAGCGAAGCACTGTACACTTGCCAAAATCAAAGGTTTTAATATGTCCTTAATCAGAGTTGTTAGAGATCCCTGAATATAAATAATGCAGCCTGACAGAACAGGAATGCTGCTACCAAGATACTCAGACTAAACTAGGACATTACTTAAATGTTTCTAATCTTTCACCAATGGGAGGTGCAGGTCATCTAACAAACAACAAGTAACACACTACCCTGACTGGAACCAGGAGTCAATCGTCCCAGTCAAGCCCAGAAATTAATTACAATAAGGAATGTCTGATCAAATAATGGAAAGTTTTAATCACTGGCAATTGCTGTGAATCTTGGGACTATATTAGCCTATGCAGGGCGGTCTCAAAATGAACTATATTTAAAGTCGGTCTCTTAGGTCAACAGTTTCCTTATCAGGAATCAAATATCCTGGAACTGAAGTTTAATCCTCTCAGGGAGCAATTGACAGAAACAACAGTTTTTTTAAGCTTTCGTGCTTAGAGGGACTTTCTAGGCTTTTAATCAAAAAGAAAATATTAGGCTTATCTTTTCAGTATCTAAAAGCTAACAGGAATACCCCTCACCTGACACCTTGGAATTTAATTCATGCTTCATAAAAATTGCATGCTGATGTGAATTAAAATTTAGGTTTATGTTGCTAATACTTCACATTCTTTTGAACAACACATTCTAACACTACTCATTTAGCTTATGACTACAGATAAAGAACCAGATCATTTAATCCCAAGGTCTGAAATCCTTCACAAAGTGTTTGAAAAAAAATGCATTATTTTCCCTTAAACTGTGGTTTGCACAGGAAAATAATGTACTTCCATTTCTCACACAGGCAACTAATGGATTTAGCAGAATTCATAAATAAAAGATACTAACATACTCTTCAGCAGTGTCAAGCAACACTGCACTTTAATGCACTTTGTCAATAGTTTTATTTAACTCTCTTCCCCTCTTCCTTATGATCTCTATCAATGATGGCATTTACTGACAGCTCCTTCAAGTATAATCTCTGCAACTGACTCATCTAACAGGTCAAAGACACAGAATCTGCAGAGGAATATTACTTAATAGCTGTTTTCATGATGCAAAGATTTTTCCGGGATGAAGTTTGCTATGTACACAGAAGGCTGCAATCATGAGCAAGGCAGAGCCTTTTGGGGCCTCCATTCCTCATCTGTGCACCATGAGTGAAATCCCTCACTGAAGTCTCAGGATTATTTGAGTTGATACATGTTTTCTTGAGGTGCGTTTCTTCCAGCAGGAGCCAAACTACTACCCATCTTCCCTCCTGAACCACAGGCATCCTGAAGTCCTGGCCAATTCTATATGGCACCGACTTTAACAAGTGTCCCTATATAGCTATGGTGAACTCAGAGCACCGAGTCCTAGGGACCGCTGAAGTCTACTGCACACAACTGGTCCTAAATCTGATGTACCATCAGTCTAACTTTGGATCCATTGAGGCAGAGACCTAAAATAAAATAAAACGTTTAACACCTTGAGGAACTGCACAAGTCAGCAGCTGTTCCATGCCTGTTTAACATTTGAAATAACTAGGGACGGTGGAAGTATTTTGAGTGCATCTCATTTAGAGAAATGCCATTTCTGTCGAGTTATCTCGGCTTCCACTTCCCATCACCAAATCCAAACTAGATCTATAGATAGAGATGAAATAGTTCTGCAGTTAATGCTAGAAACTATTAATGGCAAGCCCACCATGTGACCAGAGAACATGCCTGTACAAAGACTCTGTATACGGAAAACCAATATGCAGCTGGAAAATGTCCTCAATGTGCGTGCCTTGATTTGTTCAAAACAATGACAGATTTTCCCACTAAAAACACACACAGTTTTGAAGTGTGCAGCTGTTCACAGAAATAATAATAAAAAACGCCCTGACTCCAGGACCAGCAGTTCTGCAATGTTGCAGGTAGGGTACAGGTGGAGTACTCTAGGTACCAAAATATCAAACGCTCAACTCCACAATCCAAACTTTGAATACATGAAAAAATCTAAAAGGATAAATTATAGAACCACTGTTTCTAAATGATTACTTGATTTATATTTATATACTAGGCTACCAGAAAAAGAACTGAATGAAGTTCATCTGCAATATACAACTACCTGCTTTTCACTAGTATTTGGCATGTTTTTTAAATTGGACATATAGCTGTTCTGCCAGAACTTTAATGCGGTCTTACTGCTGAACAGCCTGTGATAAATGCACAGTTCCTTCATGCATTATATACCATAGTCACACAATGCTGGGTATGAAACGAAACTCGTTCCGCAACAAACACGCAAAATTATTTTAAAAGAAAATCCCTGCTTCAAAAGGTCAAAAAATCCAGTATCTTTTTAAAGATGTTCCAACAGGCAGTTTAACAAACTGAATACCATCTTACCCATTTCAGAAACAGACAATATCAAATTCAGGTATCATACTGAATTGTTTTAAGGTATTACAATGTACCAGACATCTGCATGGAAACGGACAAAAAGCATTCCCTATATTTTCAACATTTGAATCTTTGTTCATGTTCTGTTTTGGGGTTACCAGTTTATGAACTAAAATTTACTTTATCATTTACAAATGCTAAAGCATTACGTAGAGTAAGAAAAATGTGTGCCTGCTTCAGCAGCTGATACAAATACATTAGCCCAGCTTAGCTCTTAATGGGAATACTGGATTCCTAATCAACAGCAAGAGTCCAGAGCAATTACATTAAATCAGCGTAACTATATTAGCTTATATCACCTGACTTGGTGTAAGGTAAACACCTTGGGAACACCTAAGAAAAGTACATGGTATTTTCCTCTTGTCCATTTCCTATAGTTTTATTTAAATGTACTTCATAAGGTCTGTGTGTTCATATTTGAACTGGAAAAAAAAAAAAAAGAGACTACAGCCTACATTCCACCTATCAAAAATAACATTTCCCTTAGCTTTGTTCTCAAAGAACATCCACTAAACCCAGGGAAAGTCTTTCAGAAGGGAAAGACTGCTAAACAAATACCGTGAAAAGGCTGAGATTTTCCAATACAAAAGGAAAACCATAAGGTCTGTCTTGACTTTTAATGGTAGACAAACTTCCCTGCAGGCTCTTTTATTTTAAGATGACAGATTGCTGAGAAGGGTGGGGACTGGTTGGGATGAGAGGGAGACTGCAGCCAATTTTAAAAGGTATTGTTAAGAAACTAAGAACAAGGAGAGAACAACTTCAGTGGTCCATGATTACTAAAGAACGGGTTTAGCCAGATAAACAGGTCCTCTATCCCTGAAGGGATTGGAAAGAATATCACACACAACTTTATTAAAATGGATTACGTGACATTTGCTTTAGACTCTGTAAGTAAAAGCTTCACAAAAGGTCTTTAAAAAGTATTTTAAAACTAAAAAAAAATCAAAACTCATTAGTGCTGTATGAATTCACAGTTCGGGGGGATGGGATGCACAGAGGTACACACCCTAATTTAGCCCTCAGCACTGAGCCCTTTGGAGATCAGTAGCGAGATTCCCCTGCACTTCTGGGAGAGCTGAGCAACTTCACAGGTTTCCCTAAGTTTGCACCCCTTTACTTGAACAGTCATTACTTGATTTAAAGTTAAGTCAGAGATCTGGCTCTTAATACACACTTCAACCGTATGTTAAGGCAGAGATCAGAATTGGTGCTGGAAATCTTGAGGTATGAAGTGAATATTCAAGAGAGTTAAGCTAATCCAAACTGAAATACTGCAGGTAACAGGATACGGACTCACATTCTTGCATGTAATGCACGCTTTAGAGTTTATCCCTTCATTCACCTCCCCAGAAGACCCTTTGTATTACAGACCTGCTTAAGTTCACTAGATTTTTATCTAAAACAACATTCTTGTTTCCATGAATACATCAGCTCCTCTGACCTTTGCACATTTATCCACATTTCTAGGTAAAAAAGTGAAGGCAACAATAAACATTGGTGACCCTAAGCAATATATGCTAGCAACGTGGTATGTATTTTCCATGCACACAAGTATTAACTTTGTAAACCCTAAAATCATTACTCAAGGTACAAAAAAAAGATAAAAATTGATTTAAAAATAGAAAAGTGTTCAAATGCTGACTACATAATGTTTTTTTTATATTAAAGCTTTATCTCTCTTCCCAGCTATTATATAATAGCAACAAGATATTTAACACTGGTATTTAGGTCCTAGCTGCAGTGCCTAAGTGGAAATTGCACACTTTTATATTTACAGATTATTTATTAAAGGGCGATTCTACTCTCTGACTGATTTATAGCCTCATGAAAATACTCCTTTCCTACTAAACCTACTGCTAATGAGTGGTTATACATAAAAAGTATTTTTGGCAGTGTTTCTTAGTCTGTTACTAATGCAAAGCAATAATCTTCATACATTTGTTTTCAATTTTTCACTGCAAACAGGTAACTTTTTTTATCAAAACAAAATTTCCTTAGTAACTTTTAGCCTGGAGATACTCAATTTCTTTATCTAACTATCCCTTCAAAATAACTGCTTAACAGAAGGCTTCGTTTCCATAGAGATAGTGAAACATTTTGGTAGATCACAGCTCATGACACGTTTTGTTTTGACTTTTGGTTTAAACTTTGGTGAAACCTTCTTCCTTGAAAGGCACAGCCAGAGCGCTAACAGCCTGCTTCAAAAACCAGGTTACCTGAACTGTGACTAGTGTTTTGCTCTGATTTGAAGTCCACGCATAAAAAAACAAACCAGGGGTCGTACTCGGTTTTAAAAACAGGAGGTGCAGCCCTCTCACTTGATTTCTTTACGAAATCAGTCATATGCTTTTCACTGATTTACCACAGGCAGTTCTGTCCTAAGATCCCGGCAAAGAACTGCCCTAAATAGTTTCCGGTGTGCCGGGGGTGAGCTACATTTTTCTCCGTGTCTCCTTCCTCTCCCTGCCTCAGCAGGTGAATGTTTAGGAAGAGCACCCAGGGCAGTTCCACCTCCCAGCCACTGTCCTCTGCACACACGGCTCCTGAGCCTACAAACACCATTCCCGGCTCCGTTCCACGCGGGCCTGAGAACAGGGACTGCACCTGGAGCTGCAGGGGGAGTTCGATCAAGATGAAAAAACAAGCGTGACTGACACTTCTAATTTTCTCTTTTTTAATGTCTTTTGTTGACAAAAAAACCCACCAAAAACAAACAAACAAAAAAAACCCAACCAAAAAAAACCCCAAAAAAACAACACACAAAACCCCCAGAATTGTGTGGTTGCTATTTTTAAATAAATATGTAGAACCACTTGTCTTTCGAAAAAATAATAAAACACAATGCCAAGGATAAAGTAAATGGACACATCTTGGGAGTTTTCATGATGTTTCTGAAAAACTCTAAGATTAAATAATTCTAAAAGGTCAAAGAGAAAAACCCAAACCAGAAAATTCCATCTACTTAGATATCTTTGAAAGAACGCATTTACTATGCTTAATTCATTATTCAATATGAAGAAAGTCCTTTTTTTAACACCTAAATGGCGTTTTAGATTGAAAAGTTTCCATCAGCTTTAATCTCAACTATTGTGAGTTCTGTATTATAAAAGGTTTAACAAAACTGCATTAATAAAAGCAATTTTTCTTCTCATTGACCAATCCTTAAATATTTCTTAACTGCCAGTCTGTACCCACACCACTGCAGCACAAACACGGAGAAGATGGTAGATTAAACACGCTTGCTTTCTCAGAAAATGTGTCAGCCACGAACGAACAAGGGACAGTGAGAGAGGCAGTACATACCTGTGTGGGTTCTAAGGTGTGCTTTTAAGTGAGAAGACTTTGTATAAACTTTTGTGCAGCCTAAAACAAAACAAAAAAGTAGAGAGGCTTCAGTAGGGAGAAGAGGAACACTTCACATTGCTTTTAAACTTCCTCACTCAGTGGTGGGGTACTAGCCGGACACATAGTTTTCTACCTTTTGGCATCATTTTCATCATTTAGAAGTAAGATTTTATATAGAAAGCTCCTAGGGATACGCTGCTTTTCATAGGGAAGAGTAAACCACGCATGTTTCTGCTAGATTTACAGCTTTGTAATGTAGTATAGACCAATAGCTGCTACAATCTACGTACAGTAACACCTGCTACATAAGTTAACAGCTCAGCAGGGGGCTTCTTTTTTTTTTTTTTTTTTTAAATTTCTGAGAGGATTTGATGAAGCCAGGCTCAGGGCTCAGTATAACTCTTTCACCGAGCATTTATCGCAGTGCACACCGAACGGGTGCCACACCACCAAGAGTTACGTTGCTCAAGGAGTAGAGCAACCACGAACAGCAATTTCTCTCTGTGCTAGAACAGGTGTAAACATCTTGTATCTGGGATCACGTACTACATGGAGGTACAGTTTACAGTCAGGTTCCTCTTTCCCCTTCAGTGTAGGAGAAGGAGAGGCTGGAAGGCAATCCATCTGTGGACAATTTTCAGAGATGGTTTTAATGGATTTATAAGGGCAGCTGAATCTTCTGTTCTTAACAGGAAAGATATGGCTGTGGCCTTGGCTGCTGGGAGCTGAAATAATTATTTCAGTGCCAGAAGATTCAAACTGAGATGTACTGCGTTGGACAAACTGAGCCTCTGCTCCATCACAGCAACTGGAATAGTGAAAGCAGGAGCTACATAGTCACACTGACGTACATTAGCAAAGGCCATCATTTTAATTTTTTACTTTTTCCAGAGTACAAATTTTGTAACACAGTAAAATGAGCTCAGCTGTTTAAGAGAATGACAAATGATATGAAGAAAACAGTATATATTATTTAAAGAACGTGAAAATGTGCTACTCAAAATAAAACAACAAAGAAGAAAAATTCTACTTTGACAAGAGAAGTTCTCCCTAGGTGTAGACTACAGCTAAAGAAAAACCATTTATCCCCCATCCATGATTATTCACAGGGGGTTTTTTTATTGTAAGGGTTGGTATTTTCTGGCACAGATTGCTTACCAGGATAGTCACAGTAGTGGATACGTCTTTTCTCCAAATCTGGGTTACTTCTCCTGTTGTATCTGACTGGTTGGATGTTCTGGGGGGTTATGGGCAGAGTCGCTGGTAAATTTGGATTGTGGATCGCCAACTTAGAAGCTATAGTTGCGGCGTATGATGGAGGAGGGGTTAAATTCTGCAGCATCTCTGCTTGTCTGTCTGGACTTCCAGGCTCTGAGCTTGGGGGTGAAGGAGGGAAATAAGTGGCCTGCTGCTGCAGGAACTGGTTTGGCATGGTGTAGGTACAGGGGGGGATGCCCTGGAACTGTTTCATTGCAGTCTGTGGAACAGCCGAGGAGAGCGTGTTAAGGCCCGCCATGGCTGATGGCATGGAGACATTGTTTAGGGAGTCCATCACGGCTGCCTGAGTAGTAGTGTTGGGCATATCTAAATCCGGTGAGCTCAAGAGCTGATACAACTGGCCTTGCTGGGGCGTGACAGAAAGATGAACATCTGGAGTAGGAAGCTCCTGCTTGATGAAAATGTTGTTCACATCAGGAGTTTGGTGGGAGCTGAAGATGCTAGTAAATTCAGGGAGGGCCTGAGTGGCAGTAGGGGCAGGGGCAGTAGTTTCGTTCTGGTGACTGAAGATGGTGACCGGCTCTGTCTTGATGTGGGTTACGCAGGGTCGCTGAGATTTGTACAGGCCAGTTCTCAGATGGCTGATGTCAGGGAGGAAGACATTCATATTGATGCTGTAAGGCAACCCTTCACTGTCAGTGAAAAACTGGTCTACAACAGAGGCACTGTCTCTTCTGTATTTCTTATGTTCAGGGATGACGGGGACAGGCGGGAGCTGAGGTGCCAGGTATTTCTCCATTTCACATCTTGTCTACAAAGACAAAACAGACGATAATCCACATGATTTGTTACCAGCTAAGAAAGATAATGGCATGCAAGTCATGTGAGGCTTTGCAAAATACAAGGCAATACTGTTCAGCCAGCCGCAAGACACCTACAGAGGAAGTTATGAACGCTCACACTAATGAAAACCTGCCTTTTATAATCTGCACAGTGATCAACATCATCAAGGACAAGGAGATAAAGTCATTCACACATTAAGGTCGATCTGATGTTTCAGCATACACAAACTTTTCATCTTTTATGTCTACAAGACAGTGCAAGGCACAGAAGTGACAGGCGCTGTGCCTAATCTGCAGATCTCCTGCTCTGGAATTCACTGCTCGAGCAGGGTGACTGCCTATCTGTTTCACCCGCTCCTCTTTGAAATGCTAACTCTAAAAGCCACATCCTCAGCTGGCTATTTGAATGCTAATACTTCAAATAATGTTTATATATATATTCTCTATACGTCTAGGATTTTACATCCTTAAAAGAATAGTACTTGATTATAAATATGACACCAAAGTGCAACATTATTAATAATATTGAATAAAAAGAAGACGGTCGACGACATTAGAGTACTTTCTGTGTAGCGTCTCCAGGACTACACTTAAACCAGTAATAATCCATGCAGTGTATAACTGGCTAATAGCGTGATAAACATGTCCCTATCCATGCCTCAGTCCTCAGAGAGCTCTTTAATTACTGGAAAATCATTCTCTTAGCGCACTGGTGCGAGGGAATCCGTGGGTGGCTGGATCCCTATACATTACTGGTGTACAGTCATCGGCAAAACATTTATCACGCACTCTCCAGTGGGCAAATGCTACATTCCCCCCTGCCCTGTCAAGAGAGCGCTCATACCAGACCCGTTTAGCACCCCGCAAGAGAAAGCAGCTGACAAACAGCAACACTGCCCGTAAGTGGCTTTTAGGACCCTTCTTCAAAGACCCCCGTTAAACACCACAAACAAACAGACGCGCCTCCCCGACCCTTTGATCTGGATCTGCCCCGACATGCCAGGCTACTTTTTCCAGCTCTTGTTTACGAGCCGAGGGCAGCTCGCTTTGAAGCCGTGAGTTATTTACTTGCCGGGGAAGACAGCACCACAAGGCAGCGCCCGGCAGAGCGCTGCAGCACCGGGGCCGCGGGTGTCCCAGCGCAGCGCGCCCCTGCACCGGGCACCGTCCGCGGGCTGCAGCGCGGCTGCGGTCGGCGCCTGCCCGCTTTTAGCTCCTCCATCTGTTTGCCTGTGGGTCCACTCCCAAACAGCCTCCTGGGACAGGCAGAATGTCCCGGGAAGTCCCCCCTTTACCCAGTCATACGTGTGCTTCTCCCCCACCGCGCCCTCCCGAACATGACTCCGTGCGTGGGCGAGGAGGACAGGCGGCCGCTCTAAATTCTGCCGCCGGGCAAGTGCGAAGGCAGCAGCTGTAGCTTTCAACACCCCCGCCGGGGCAGCCCCGCTTCCCCCCGCGCCCGGCCCGTCAGGAGCCCGCGTCCCGCCTCGGGCCCGTCCGGGGAGCGCTGCCCGCTCTGCACTGGCGGGATGGGCGGCGCGGGCCGCTGCCCCGCACACACACACACACACACAAACACAGATACACGCACACGCACACACTCCCCGCACCTCGGGGTCCGCCGCGCTCGCCCCGCAGCCCGGCCCCACCCAGTCCCGCCCGCCCGCTCCCGCCCGGTGGAGGCGCGATGGCTGTGCGGGGACTGAGTGCCCGCCGGAGGGCTGGGAAGGGGTGTCCGCTGCCTACCTGCACCATCTCCTCG
>VXAU01001100.1:310887-333221 GCA_013399695.1 Formicarius rufipectus | reverse complement strand
CGCAGCGCGACTGGCCCGCGGGCGGCTCCGGGCGGCGGCTACTCGTGCGCTCAGTGCCCAGGAGCCGCAGCACAGAGCGCATCCACTCCGCGGTCGTCAGTGCCTCCCTCNCCCGCTCCCGCTGCCGCTCCTGCTCCCGGTCCCGCTCCCGGTGCCAGTCCCGGCGGGGCAGTACCGCCCAGCCAGCAGCCGGAAAGCGGTGCCCGGCGCGGTGCTCGCCGCGGAGTGGAAGCGGGTTTTCAGCAAGTGCGGCGGTCCGCCGAGGCCCCTCTCGTGCCTTTGCTATTATTTATAGTCTTGTAAAGAAGCGCTGCTAATGTGGGCACTTTAAAACAACCGTCTTGTCCTACCTTTCATCTTCAAAAGGGTTTTAAAGGCTGTCACTCAGATTTAGTATTCTTTGTCCCGAAGGCAAATCATACTCGAAACCTGCAGCTAAATAAATTTCAGCGCTGGATTATACATCCCCCCCATACGCTGTGAAAATGCTGATTTCCAGCATATTACAGAAATATCGCAGATGAGAAGGAAAACGGGTAGAGGAAAAGAGGTATCGACGGTTGTATCTCGTCTTCTTTCCTCGCACCCCCCCCTCGACCTTGGATGAGGCAAGTTTCTATTTACTTGTTTTGAGGTGTGGTTTCGACGCAAAGCATATTTCCTCGTAGACACAGGACGGTGAGCTAAGCTCCCGCACGTTTCGCTGGAGGAGAAAAAGGAGGGACGCTGTCCTTTCGTGCAACACTGACGGGCTCACGTCGTATGGGAAAAGTACAGCGTGTAGTGGAGCCTTGGAAAAAACCCACACTTTCCACCTTTTCCCCGGCCCTGCCAGCCCTGCATTCTCGGTTTGCAGGGAGAGAGTCTGTGAATCCACAGATATGTTGGCAATTTCCCCCTCCCCGCATTTATGCCCTATCATTTACAGACAAGGTTCTTTTTTAAAAACGTAAAAAAGCATTTTTTTTTTTTTCTGGTCAACCTGGCACTCCTCCCCTTTGCCGCCCAGTCTGCAGCGAGCAGGGTGTCTCAGAGCCTGCATGCAGAAAGCTAATTACAGAACCAGGAAAGAGCTCAGCATAACATTTCTTTACACAAACTGTCTGTTTAGCAATATGTAGCCGCTCGATGCTTGTTATTGCTAATGTAGATCCGGCGACTCCCGTCAGCGTCGCATTTAAAGCCGTGCAGACTGATTTCCATCCACTAACACTTGCACGTATTTGCATTTAGACAATGTAACTTCACTGTCCTTTTCTGAAGACACATGGCTGGCACTTCGTTCCCCACTCAAGCCTAGAAACAGGTGTTTCAACCAACAGATTTTAAAATTATGTCATGTTTTTGTATGAATGCCCTTCACATAGCCCTAGTTTAGGGTTATACTTCAAAATACACGTTTTAAATGCCCATCATGTACCCTATGTTAAGCTGGTTAGGTTTCAAACTACATTTCTGACCCTCTGAAAGGACATGTTTAGTATAAACTGCTTCCTAACAGCTTTAAAAATGCAAAACCAGCAATACTACACTAAGTTGTCTGGAAATTAATTCTTCTAGACCAGGCACAACATAGGGCTAAGCAACATCTGATGTAGGGCACATGCAAGTAACTTTCAGACATTTATGTGAACTGTATGGCTGTTCTAAGTGAAATATGTCTGAGACTTGCATACTTATATTGAATCTTTTCTCTCCATCTGATTAAACAAATGATAAACAGATAATTTCAAAATTGGGGGTTCTTGTTTTGCATTGTTTTATTTATGTATATTTATAAAGAGCCTGCCCTAGCAAATGCTTTGACAGGTTAATTAGAATGGTATCACTGAGTAAAGCCCTGTGTATACTTTAAACATCTTCAAAAGCATTTCTCAATGTGTTTTATTTTTTTTAGAAAGGATCTAATTAGGTCTGAACTGCAGATGAATAAATCCAATCTCGTCACCATGTTTTTGTGCTAATGATGGGCCAGGTCTTAGAGTCTTTTGTCAAGCAACAATCAAAATGAAGATTACTTAAGACTATATAATTTTTAAAGGGTAATGTTTTATGTCGACATTTTTACTGTCACTTAAAATTAAACAGGCAAATCAGACAGACTCTTGGTCCTGCTTGGTTTCACTGCTTATCTGACCTACACAGTGCTGCACTATTTAGCTTGCAGGTAGCCTAAACGCACTTTTAGATCCATACAGAAAAATTATTTGATAGCCTGTTTTAAGAATTTCCATTGTTATTGGATTTTAAACTTTTGAACAAATAATTATTATTTACAAATTTGAAGTCAGCAGTAAGCTGCAAACTAACATCATCTCCTCAATTAAGTTGAAATGAGAGTTTGTTCAGAATTAATCACCAGGCAGAAAAAAAAAGTTTTCAACCATAATAATTTTGGAATGTTTCTGCTTCTTCACTGATTTTGCAGACCGTTAGAAGTGACTTTACACCTTAACAGAAAAATTTGCAGCAGAGAACCAAGTGAGCTCTATTCAACCCATCACTGTCCTGTTTGTGTAAGTAAGACTTCTGGCAGACACATTTTCAGGGATTATGGTAAGTGATCATTCCTCTGCAACAAAATCCCCCAAGCATCTTATAAAAATGACAACTCAAGGTCTTTAGTTACTGTCCTGCAGGGTCAAAAGGGAGAAATAAAGCATTGAGTGGGAAGCACCTAGAAGAACTAGGTATGTAAAAGACACCTTTCTGTGTCCATGGCCACTGGTAAGAGAACTGCAACACTCTGCACTCAAAAGAGCATTACCAAGCTCAGGGAAAAAGGGTTAAACTTTCTGAAACTATGTAAATGCTGCAGGTTCTGAGCGGGCAAGGATCCAGGCTTTCTGAATGAATGTAGACTCAATTACTTTGAACTCTCTTGTTCTGTACATTCCTATTCGCTTAGTAGTGCTATACCCATTAGGGGAGACAGGAGAAAACAAGAACAAATGTCAAGTCCCAGGTGGCTGAGAGTTTGGCAATGGAGGAGCCTCGTAGGAGTGGGGTTGAGAGCAAAGGAGTTTGGCAGGGGGGCAGGATGGAGACAGGCTCCCTGCTTTTCTAACTCATCGGCTCTGCCAGACATACTTCTTAGGGAAGGCACTTGTGTCTCACTTGTCCTGGTGGGAGAAGTAGGGCCAGAGTTGATGGGGACCTGCACATGTGTTGTCTGGAGAGGTAGGAGAGGAATGGAAAGACATGGACAAGTTGTTTTATAATGATGTATTGAGAGAAAACTGAGGACTTCAGCTGAACTAAGCCAGGCTTGAAAGCCACCAGAAGATCTCTGATTATAACTTCTGGAGCTTTTAGCACATCCAGAGGCCTGTTCTGAGTCAGAAAATGTCCACCTCATTTTTTTCACGTAAACTTAGCGGAGAAGTGGAAATTAACTTTCTTCTTGCAAAATAGTGTCTGTCTGCACTTTTGGTCACTCATTAGACTCTATCTCCCCAAGGGAAGAAATGGTTTCTCTTTTTACTTCTAACTTTCAAAGCAGAGCCAGTACAATCCTTTTACTTTAAGAAAGTCATTATTTTTCTCATTCTAACTTTCCACTGAAGACAGGATTGCACTAGCCACGAAGTACCGTCCTAACTCATGACAGGCTTTGCAAATGCCACTCGTGCTATATAATACAGCACCACCACAACGAGGAATGTAGCAGGGTGACTTTCTGTTAAAGCAAATGTGGGAAATCATGAAATGACAGTCTCTTGCTGTGTACCTTTATCTGTTGCTGTTTCAGGATTGGCTTACAGAGGTGTTCCCTTTGCTTATGAAAGGCAAGCCCGATTCCCATTTTTCATTTTGCTTTACCAGAAATACTGTGATAGACTATATGGAGAAAAGGATATTCCTGCTGAAATAACAAATGGAACTTCCTAATTATTTCAGCCTGACATTTTGAATAAAGACACATTTCGTCTTGACTTCTTTCCCCTCTTAACATTTCAGTAGTCATCCTGTTCCACCTTTCTGCTCTAGTGTGCAAAGCCTTACAATCAGGAAAATGCCTCTAGTTCCCCTTGGACAAGGCTTTGTTGTGAGGCATGTACAGAAAGATTTCATTTTGCCAACAAAGGACAGATTCCAGTGGAGTTCCTCAGGCTTTCTGTGCTGTGCTGCTGGGAATGAAGTGTGTACCTTCCTGAACTGGCTTGGCATTTTTGTAAATGGAATTAAATTAGCATATCATGTCAGGTAGAAACCTTTTCGAAAGAGTGACTCCAGCATCAGAGAACTGGATTAGACATTTTTTTTAGAATATAAACATAAAAAAAAACCTGCAAAAGAAATGATCCCTCTGCTCTACAGGCCCAGGGAGAGTCACCATTGCAAAGCTTGATACAGACTTTATAAAATGAGAGGTGTACGCAAGATTCTCTTTTGCACAGTTCAAAATTAAGCTAAACTTCTAAAGCTATGTTTGAAGTTTGCTAAGATTACTAAAAACACTCAGATGCAGTTGTATTTGTGGTTTGTTTTTATCCTTTAGCTAAACATATTTTTCTTCCACTGTAAGATGAGTAAGTTAGAATAGCAGTGAAGGTTTGTGACAACTAAATGAAGGTATGTAAACTTACCCACAAACAACCTTTGAAAAAGCTTTTTGCAGCAGCAGGTAAAGATCCTACCTTGTCTGCATTTTCTGTGTTTTGACCTGAGACAGTCTGCACTGTATAAAGCCTAATTACAGATTAATTATATAAATCTGTCTATGCAGAGATCTGTTCAAGTATTTTCCCTGAAGTTTAACTTGAGCATGTGCGTATACCCTTCTATACATCAGTCTGATTTGCTATTTATCAAGGCCAGTGCTGACTTGGCGGAACAGATGTTTCAAGATGGAAACTTCAAGTGCTCATTACTTGAATTCTTGGATTAAGAATCATCAACCTGTTTGGAGCAAACAAGACATCTTACTCAGTATCTGACCTCAGTCTTTAGTTGGATTTTAAGGAGTCTTAAATTTAGGTAACAGCCTCATATTAGGTTTCAGGTACATTTCATGTATTTTTAGAACACCTGAGAAGAAAAAAATACAGAAAAATCTTTTATTGTTACCAGTTTAATTTTTTTTTTCCTCTATAGGTTTAATGTATATTTGAACTGGAGGCTGTTTTTTACAAATGGCCTTTTTGAGAACAACAGGTCACTAACTCAGCTTTAGGAGATGAGTCTTTCCTGTATTTTCATCTGTTGTCATACAGCTGCTTGGCTCTGGTTGCATGGTAGGGCCAGAAATGACAATGACATGCTGCTTAAGCATATAATTTTATTATTTATGTACTATTAGAGCAGATGGAGATCTGTACATACAAGATTAATTAAAATGTGTACTTAGAAAATAACACTGACAATTTTTAGAAAGGTGGTTTGCCTATCACTTGCACGTTTGGTGGGAACCACCACCATTCTTCCACCTCCCCTGTCCAGCATGGAGGCTGGCCCACATTATAAAAGCAAATGCTGTTGGCAATGCTTGCTAACAATAGGTGGTCTTATGCTGATGTTTTAACTGCTTGAATATATGAGGCAAACCCACATTCTTTACTGCTAAAGAAAGCATTTTTTGGCTCCAGAATGTTTATGCTGAGAATCTGTTAATAAATGCTAACTGTAAAGCTGCCATAATTGCGTATTTTGGCTGAAATCTCCTGATTAGAGAAATAATGTAGTAGAGAGTGTTCTGGGTCTTGTGAAATACTGTCTGCCAGGTGGGAGATGGAGCCTTTACAGGCTTGGACGTGGCAGAGGGCATGGTCCGGCTGGACAAGTTAGGAGGGCATTAAAGCAATGACTACTACCAGCTTCATGCTACTAGCTTAACAATCACTAGTAGCATAATGAGCAGTGAATGTCCATTTGAAACTAAATGCTGATGTTGAGAGCAAATAGAATTAAGGGACATGATCAGAAAAAAATCCTGCACTTCTTACGCTGTGTTCTTTCAAACAGGGGAAGAAAGGATAAGCTCCTTAATCAACTGCCTATGGGGTGCACAAAGAAGATCCCGGGGCCTTTAGAGCACAGTATCTGCAGGGTACAGTGTGCTGGTTACTGTGATACTGGGAGCAGCACAGAGATCCTTACACACTGCTTTGGCTATCTGGAGAAGCTAGTGAGCCTGTGTGGCTGTGTTCCCTGTGGGACCTGAACTGCCCCATTCAAAGCAAGTGTGGAAACCTAAATTTCAGAGTGTCGTGTGGCTATACCCTTAGTGGTGAAGAGGGAGAGCTCACGCAAGTAGCACTAATGTCTTCATAATTCCTAAAGCTAAGCTATACCTCTGTACTCAAACAGACTTGCATCCAGTGTAGGTGAATTCTGCACTAGACAAAACAGAAATAAATAGCAGGCTGAGTGAGGTGAGTACAGTCCTCGAAGTCTACAATCCCACTGAAGTCAAAACATCCCTTTTCAAAAGAATGACCCCTTTCCTTCTGCCATAGTAGAAGGCATTTTGTAAAGCAGTTATTAATTATAGACACTCAACAGCTGGGAAAAGAACTAGTAACAGCAAATATAACTTTGATGACAGTGATTATGGAAAAATACTATGGAGGAAGAAAGATGCCTAGGAAGTCAGTGACCCACATAGAAAAGATCATCTAAAAGAAGTCCATGAAATGTATTAAGAACTCTAACAATTGTCTAGTTTTAGATAAAATACATAGAACTGTTGACAAGCAAGGAGAAAAAACATGCTAAATATTCCTGTGCTGCAACTGGGGAAAGAGTAGGAAATATATTTGTATAGTATGAGAAAATACTTTACATTTCAACAGTAATTCAAGAGCATGTTAAAACAGTCACTATTTATGGTCTTAGTTGAGTATGCTGGACAACATCACACCAAGAATTTAAAAAGAGATGGTCAGTGAGTTTTCAGGATTCATATTCAGTAACTGTTTGAATATTGGGCGTGTTCCAAAAGACTGCTAAGAAAGCTAGAGTTAGAACCAATACTTAGAAAATATAAATTAAATTATGCAGGTAATTCTAAATTTGCCCTGTGACATTAATTTGAGCAGCTTAATGTGAACAATCAGTGTGGGAATTTATTAAAAAAAAAAGAGAATATCATTTATGTCACTCAGTGTATGCTTATGAAAAACAAGACTTTGTTGAATGAACTTTGAATAAAGTTGGTCACAAAAGATTACAGAGTTTATGGAGAACACATTTTTGCAAAGTATATCCCTGGACTCAGCTCAACATTTTTGACTAAAATTCCTAACTGAAAAGTCTCAATCTTATTTCAAATGACGTATTGCCAGGTTGGTGTATAAGGTCTCATGCAGGGGGATTGTTTTTTAACAACAAGCTATTTCCCTTTTTTAAAGAAAACATAATAGTTGGTCAATTTTATTGAGGAGATTAAGTGTGGGAGCGAAATAAACAATGAATGTGGGAATTCTCTCTACTGAAACAACAAATCTGCACATTCCTTGGCATGTGGGATGCTTCGAAACTATACATCTCCCAGTATAGATACATAAGAAGACATGAAAAGGTTCATGGCTTAATTATGGCTAATTAGCTAGATTCCTCTGATGGCCAAAAAGATGAAAATCATAGATACCTAAACATGTATGGTGAACCTCACAGAGCTGTTATACTGTAACTGGCACTGGTGGGGGTGTTTCACTAAAATGCTCAGTCCTTTTTAGCACCCACAGTTCAAGAGGGGGTGAAATCACTCCCGCACACTTAGCTCTTGAGCCTGCATGCACTTGTAGTGTCTAATGAACTATTTGGTGTGTAGCCAGTGGTGAGAGCTGGGCCTCAAGATGCAGGCAGACACTACTCCCCTTGGAACACCTTAATTGTGTATGGACCATGTTGTAAACAGATTTTAATAATGCAGTTTTGAGTCTTTCCTAATTATGCCCCCCTCACACTTATGCCTCCCACTTTTATTTTTCAATAAAAATGAATAATAATTTAAAAAACAACCAAAACCTTGCACAATTAATTTAAACTTATTATCAGCAAACTTGTTTTACTTTGGTACCTTTTGAGGAGTCCTCCTAGTTCAAGAGCACAAGCTTGCAAACTGACAGCCATTTAGAAGGACCTTTACAGTATACACGTAAAACTTATGTGCAGTATAGATGCCTAAATAGAGAAGAAATGGTGAAAATGGATTTTTTGAGCTATCAGATAAAGATCTACCAAGGCTGGAGGCTGAATGACTGGAGTTAAATCTAGGTAACTTCAAGCTTATCAGTCTCCTGCTGTGAGGTTGCTTGACTGTCATTGTGGCCCAATGGATCTTTCTTGTTAGTATTTGAGAATCACACAGATGCAGCTTACAGAACAGTGTTGGCACATGCACCATAGCTCGGGAGTTCCTGCTTAAATAAGTTTTGTTGCTCCGTTTTCACTGTTGTGCACCCCAATCCTATGATTTGTGCAGAGGAGCCACCCCAACTCAAAGGAGCACAAAGAACTAGGTAACATCTCTTGTCTATCCCCAGTATGCCCTTGAAGAGAAATAAACCCAACAATTGGAAGCAACCAGCCCTTCTGCAATCAGAAACAGCTGCAGCAGCAAAAGTAGGATTTTCAGCCAGTCAGTGAGTATTAAAATTACTACATGGTTTTCACTTGCTTAATAGTAAAGCTTAGTAACTCAGGTGACCGTTATAATTTTTCAATATATCCTGGTAACTTGACTGACATTTTTTGAATAAAAAGATGTTTAGGAATGAACAAGTAATTTTGAAAAAATGCCAATAGCAAGTACTGATTTTCTATGCATCTGCCTCAAGACTAAATAAGGCTTGACCTCCAGTGAAGGCACATAAAACATATTTCAATAAGTGAGCTGAATAACTGGATATCACTTTTCAGGAGGTATAACAGCAAAGTAGAGATTACAGAAACATACCTCAGGTTGCAGTAGAAGGGTGAGTCAGGGGTTTGAAAGTGCTTCCCAAGGAAACATATGTGTGCTTGATTTTTCATCCCAGTCACTCCATAGAGGATGAACGTTATTTTGTGCTAAGAGTGTTTAAAACCCTGATCATCAAAACTCCAAAAGTCTGAGAATGTATTTGGACTCAATAGTGAAAATAAAAACTCATCAGAACATGTGTTTTGTTTAGTGGTCATCACAAGCTGACCAATAAGAAAGATGAACGTACCAAACCCTACCAACCTGAGAGACTTCAGTCCTCCGCTACCAGGAAGCTGATCAGCCTAGATAAAATGCGGTTGCATAAGTCCTATCTCCTGTTCCCTTGGGGGCTTACAGAGTTGAAGACAATATTCACCTTGCTGGATGAGGAAATTTTGGTATTTTTAATTGCATAGTCTAATGAAAAGGCAGAGCTGCATCCACCTTCATGGTTTCTATTTGCCTCACGATGAGCTCTTTCCATCAAGGAAGCAACTGCCTCCACAGTTAGTTTACTCTAGGTAAGGTATAGTCAGAAAGTGACAAATTTGCCAACACTGCAACAATCTAGAAATGAGATAATTGGTGAAAAATGACAGTGGCTATCTGTGATGACTGAAATGTCTGTTCACAACAGGGCTTTAGAAGTGACATCCATCTATCAAAATGCATGAATACAGAAACATCTGTCTTCTCGAATAAGTCACATAAGTAGTCATATACTACAGAAGGTGACATATCTAATGACATAGGACAGTATTACATATATATCTCACCCTACTTTTGCTAAATATATTATTCCCAGGAGCTGCAGATGCATTCAACGTCCTTTAGAATTTTTTTAATTTAAGTTCTTGGACATACATTAAGTAATAGATGATGGTAAATAATATTCAATGTAGTTAGTTGATTAACACAATGTTGCCTTTCCCCCCTGACTATTTATAGTCACCTTTCTGAAAATATTTAGAGCCTGATCAACAGAAGTAAATAATTTTTCAGTGGGAAAAACATGAAACACTTTGTTAATATATTGGCACTCATAGCTACAGCTTCAAGTGTCAAATTGTTTTCTACAAAACATGCTGGAAAAGCATGCCACAAAATATTTAGTACAATATTTAAATCAGCTTTATTCAGAACCTATTTTAAGGATATTAATTTACTCAAGTAATTAGAGATACTATTTTTTGAAAAGAGACATTTAATTTGCAGTAATATATTACAACCAGCTTGGCTAATTTCCACTTGTAATATATTTTTTTATAATTTTTTTTTCACAATTTTTGAAAATGCTTTTTGAAGTATTAAGAAGATAAAGATATTTTTCCAGAACAACAGACCAATATAAAAACCTTTATCCATTTTAATGGTCCTTTGATATACATAATTTTTTTAACTATAGCAGCTCTAGACAAAAATATGTATGTATTAGGATGTTCATATTTGACCCACAAGTATTGTTGCTGGATGACAGTGGAAATTTGGTCTATGCCTATTGTGTTATGGTATGGAAAACTGCTGTTCATGAATGTACAGCTCATTTCAAATGCGTTTACCTGACCGGTTCATAACATGCTTAATTAAGCTACAGGGCCCGCTTACGCACGAACTCGTAAGTAATGTGGCAAGTTGGGTGAGGCAAGACTTTAACAACATGTCTTAATCCCTGTGCTGCTTGAAAGATATAAATAAGATAAAGGAGAGCAAAAGCTGATTCAATCTTTTAACAAAAGAAGGCTTCTTTCTCTCTAGATTGCATATTGATAACTTTGTAGAGTAACAAAATACAAAGCTTCTTTCAATTATTAGAAAACCTTGTGTCTGTGCAATTCAAGAGTAAGGCCTAATGATTCATAAATCTGGCACACAGTATTGGGTACAAATCACCATAAGATACTACATAACTGTATGTAACATGGAGAAAACCTCCTGTATTTTAATGCACAGGATAAACAAATTAATATTAAAACACACATTTTGCCAGGACCAGGATAAACATCCTATTCTACATGTTTTAAAGTGTTTTACCATGCAGCACTACAGTTTTTCAAATTTTATGTTTTGCATTTAGGTATTACTTCACTGACAAGTAAAAGGACAAAGATGTTACCTCTTTTCTTTTTGCTTCATGTTAGCATTGCCAGATCATGTGAATAGAGCAGGTTGCAATTGCACAAACTGTCTTTCATCAATACCGCATCTGCATCCAGTCTGCTTTTTTAAATCTTACATTAAAACAATTGTTTGAAGATAGTGAAATTCACCTATGAGGAAATTAATCATAGTAGGTTAGACCAGCTTGGTCCACTGTGTTCTATCAACAGAAGCATTTTGCAATGATCCATTGCAGCATTTCCAATACAGGTGACGTTATTTATAGCATGAAGCAGTGTCAATAAGCTTTCCTGGTATCTAATTTGAGAATATAAAAAAAAAGCTCTGTATTCTTTATCCCAAGGACATTTTGGTATCATTACACTAGTTTCATGTCAGTGTTTCTTCAAAAAATATCACACTGAGATACAGTGTGATGTAATGCTCCCTTCCCTCTACTCTGAATGCAGGAGTGAAAACAGGGCTCACAGAAAGCTAAGTAATAACCAAATAGCCAAAGAAGTTGCCTGTTCACTGAATTATGCAGCTTAAGGAATTCTCCTCTACAGTTGTTAATCATTAACACATTATAGTTTTAAATATCCACCCTCCATCAAATGCTATGGCTGTAATTGTTTTATTGTATTAAATGTACTCTAACTACCAACATATAACTGAAAAATTCTAACCTTTGCAAAGTCAAGTGTTGAAGTAGTCATTGTATCCATACTCTCACGTATTTGTTCAAAGGTTCGTTACTACTTAATGCGGTCAGGTGCTTGAAAATGAGATAAATAAAAACTAGAAAACTTGTATTTTTAAAGTAGACATCAGAAAACAAAGAAGGAAGAGGCATATATTAAATTCTGCACCCTATCAGTACTTCGGAGCTTTATGGAGTCTGTAGGAGGTGCCTCAAACTAACAGACTGGAAGCTCTGAATGTTGTGTTGGCAGTTTCTTTTCAAAGCCAAAGGGCTGAAAGTCACTTCTCTCTTCAGAAATGCCCCCATCATTAGCTTACCCAAAGTTCACTTTTATGATCACTCAGCAGGGATGATCAGACTAAATCCCATGCATCACCTGAGGAAAACAGCACATACTCATTTTCCTATGGAAGTGGTACACAAACTATGCAGCACTGTGAAGCCAGGAACCTTGCCAGTTTTGTTCAAACTGAGTTCCAGTTTTTGCTCCAGTAATTCCACATTCAGGATCACACTTGTTCCTATTCCAAACCCAATAACTGGCATTTCATACAGAGTGAAGCAACGTTAGTACTGTCATCTCTGTGTAGAAGTAGGACTTTGCGTTGTCATGACTGGGACAAGCCTGGGTGATGACTGAGAGTGCCAGCATATGTCTGCTCTGGGCACCTCCACGGCTGAGGGGCACCCAAACAGTAGAACCTTAGAGTTACTTCTTTATGTTTTCAGAAATTGGGTAGAAGTGATAAGAATATAGAACACAGAAAATCTCTTACATGGAAGAATAACAAAAAACACCCGAGAAGGTGGGTCAGGTAATCCTGTTTCCAGAAACATCCAGTGAATCTGGAAGCTTGCTCATCAAAGATTTTTTATGAAAAGATTTTCAATTTTTAATGAAAACTAGGGCTATCATTCAAATTAGCAACCGTGGTGCTGTCCACTGTTGGCCCATGGGGAGTTTGCATTTTTCTATAATAAATCTGACAATTCCTGGGGCCACTAGATCAGACAAGCCCATGAAGATGATGCAGTACAGTAATATTTTTAAAAATAAAATGAATTTCAAGATACCTTATTGTAATTTAATTCATGACCAAAAGCACCTTAAACATAGATGCTCACAGAAGAATATTTTGCTTTTTATTAAAAATAAATATAATTAAACCCAAATAATTTAACTTACATTTGTGTTAAAATGTATATGTATTTATACACAACAATTCAATTTACAACTACAAAAGAATAATAATGAATTATCAAAGATTCTTGATACTACTGCATCTGGAAACATAACTTTACATAGTTTGTTTCTTTGTATTGTCACAGTTTATGGGACTTAAAATATTCTCTACCTGTTTTTAAATCATTCAGCTATCTCAGAATTACTATCATGGTGTAAATATATTTGACAAAGATTTCAGCCTGCACAGATTTGATATGGCACACCAGAATGAAAACCCACTATATTTCACAGGATTGGCTATTTGGTTTTCATAGGCAGGAGATCTAATCAGCTCACTCAGGTTTCCCTAAGGGAGGTTTCAGACAGTCCCCATTGTGTAGGAGGGCATCCTGGCTGTGCACTGAGATTAGCCTGCAGAGATTTTATGGGGTTGAGAAAGAAAGGTAAGCTCCCTCCTGCTGCTGGTAAACACTGTTATTGTTCTCCATTCCCTGCTGAATGGCACGAATGCAATTCTGCAACGTTAATTACTGCAATAATGAACGAAATGACACAAAATGACATGGAATGTGCTAATTCAGTAACGCTCAAGTCATTGACATAGTAGTCCCTTTACAACTCATTGTTACTTTCAGGCACGTACTCATTTACTCATAAATACTGAGTGAATTCTGGGGACTTAGTATTTAAATAATAAGTTAGCAAACTAACGTTTAATGTGTAAGAAGTGGTGTCTGATGATCTGATGTCTTAGGAGTTGTCTGATCACTACCTGAACACAGAACATCTCTGTTGAAGTATCAGAAAAAAAGGACTTAGCCATCCTCGCAGGACTTGCAGACTGCTCCCTTTTCAATGTCCAAAAGTAAAGACTCACTAGAAAGTTATTTATATGCTAACCTCCAGGAAGGAAAAGGTGACAAGTGAAGAGGCTGTACCAAAATACTGTATTTTCCCCTTGCTTAGGATTCCCACAGTACCACAGCTGAGATGAATGATATTTTTTTTGGGAACGTCTTACATGTAGCTCCAGATGACAGTGTGTGAATCTCTGTTTACACCGCTCCACTGGCATTGGAGTTGTGTGCTTGGAAACTATAGGCCTGTGAAGCATAGAGTGACAAGTCTCCTGTATATGTGGCACTGTATCCACGATGGGGAGCATGAGAAAGCCGGGGCACAGAAATGACCATCTCTCAAGGTCTCAGAGAGAATTCAGTGGGAATATTTTCAACTTTCTTTTTAAAATGATCGCTGCACTTAGGTAACAATCCTGTTTAAAATCCACAGATACACTGTATATGAAAATGCCCTTGTAAAAGTCAAGCACTACACAACCAGACTGTACCTAATAATAATGCACACAGAAAAAAATTCTTCAAAAAAAATGGAACAAGAAATCAAAAGAGAGTCTTGCATGCCACAATATGTATCTCTAAAATAACAAAAAATACGGCCGCTGGGAATTGCCAACAATTTCAGCTTCGACAGTGAATAATCTATGTAACCCTTTTTCTATGGAACCAAAAGGAAAAATGAAAAGACGTTCATTGAAATACAGTCATAAATTCCATCCATAAGATTTTCCTGCAATTAAGTTACATTTACTGATCCACTACTCCCTTAAAAGGAGCATTAACACAAAGACTTCAGTTATTCATGGTCAAACAAAGTTGATTCTATTACTTCAGTCAAAGCAGCATTCTCTTTTACAGTGGTTATTTCTGTAGTATCTTCAAAAAGGGCACACAGTCTGTGAAAACATGCAAGTTTCTGAGCAAAAGCTGTTTCCATGATCAATCCTAACTTTTTGTATTTAATACTTCTGCCATTTGCTCCTTTCATGAGGATGAAATTTGCTGGGAATTTTTGCCCCCTTCATCCTTTAAAGGGTGTGCTGATTGAAATTCACCATTTTTTTGAACCTAGTTCTGATGTCCTGAGAAAAAGTTTCTGTCTCTCTCGAAAAGAGAAGATAAGACACAAAACCCACAGGTATTACTGTTACGGAAAACTTATCAGTGAAGAAAGAAAGAAAGAAACCCAGGGAACTCTTCAAAATGAACTCTGTGGAAGAAAGTTTGTGGCTCTTTTGCTGTCAGCAGAGGGCTTAAAGAGCTGCAGAGGCTTAAATATCTGCGAAGAACCGTACCTACTTCTACTGCTAAAAGCTTCTGCAGTACTCGCCACTCACTCTGCTCCCATTCTCAACTACTGTATATTTCCGCTAGCGATGCTGTCCTCCGAGAGCTGGCACCCTATACTGCTGTCGATTGCTGCCCAGCTTCAGTCCGAAATACCCCAAGTGTAACTGCCTTAATTAAGCTACGGAAGTATGCATTTTAAAGGTCAAGAGTTCCCAACCAATTCTAGGAATTTAAGAAGGGGATAATATTGCCCAAAGACACTAAGCAAAACTTGATCTTCTAGAGATACTTGTTTCATTTTCAAAGGTCGAGACTGAATACAGATTGTCGATATTCTTTGATATAAGAAAATACCATGGATACATTTCTTTGACTCAGTAAGTCAGGCATGTGATCTATGAAATGTAATGTTAACAGGGAGAGAAATGTTCTCCTCAGTAGACCTAACGAGCACACCCCTGAAAGATGACAGGATGTTACAGACTCAAACTGTTGTGTATAGATCTGTTTTCATGTAAATGTGCTACGGACTGACAGTTGATTGAGACATATATATAAAATAACATAAATACTTTTTCGAAAGGTAGTGATTTGTTTCTCCAGTGTCACGTTTTCTGAGTGATCTTTTTCAAAGACATGTAAGTTGACGAATGCCTACCAGGAATAAAAGAATTCTGCCTGACCATCTTGCAGATGTCAAAATTTTAACATACTTTTTTTTTTTTCCCCCTGCAACTAGGTATCCTACAAAAGTATAACAAACAGAAAATAACAACTACAAGTGGTAGGAAATTGTATCCCAGAGATACTAACATGCTCAATTAGCATTGTAAATTCAACAGTTTTTCCTCTTTTACAAGGTTTCATCACTGTTTTGTAGATAAAATCTTGAAGGGAATGAAGATTACAAATCCCAATGACATATTGTTTCTTTGTGCAGAAAATATTTTGAATTACAATGCCTTCAAGATTCAGCAATAAGCCTTAAAAGTTTAGGTTCTCATTAAAACAAAAAGTAATTACATGTTTTCAGTTTTTTCCTCAAATAAGAAATTACCTTAATGCACTAGGGGTTCTTTGCTTCAAACAAGGGACAGAAAGGTGAGGAAGCAATTACAGTGTTAAAAATAAAAAAACATCCTAACCTGCCCTAAACCATTGTCCTTCCTTCTTTCCCATTCAACCCATAAATTTACTAAACTTATCACTTAAGTAACACCTACTTAATGTACCATGAACTGTAATAGTGGATAGAGATTTTTTTTTTGCTTTGCTGCCTTTGGTTTGAAAAAGAGGAACTGAGGATGATTATGCGGGTTGGCACTTCAGTCACAAGTTGCTTACATGCATGACCAGCCTTAGAAATTTCTCTTTACTTCATTATTTTTGACTCACACATCATTGACACAAGGTCTGCTGCAATGGGAGACTGCAAAGACCATGAGTAAGAATTTTGGAACAATTCATTTGAAAACTATGTTTGTGGGAAAGAACATCAGTAAAAATGCTGTACAGGTAATGCAACCGAACCTTTTCATTACTTAAAAAGAGAAAAGCTTCATTTATTTTTTGCTTTAGGGCATCTTACGTTTGAATAGTTACATTTAAGTGACATTTTAGCTTTCTCATGAGAAGCTTAAGAGGTCTCCTCCTAGATAATTAATTATGGCCTTGGAGTCTAGCGAGGAATCACAGAAAAAAATACAAAGTCTTCAACTGGGAAAAAAACATATTGAGATTTACAAAGGGCTTACATGGATTACAAGAATTTATCAACAGCATTATGTGTTATCAGTGTGTTCTAACTACTTTTATTTTTGCATATTTAAAGATGGACCTCATTAATAATTAAAACCCCATAAAACTCGAAACAGAAAAACACAATCCTTTGATGGAATATGTTACTTTGTCATCTGAAGAACTGTTTAAATGTTAATAAAATTTCACCACGTATCAGCTTATTATTTTGGCAGCCTTCTTAGAAAATCAGGCTGCCTGGAGGACACAGAACTTTACAATGCACAGTTATTCTCTAAGAGTCAAAATGTTTCTGTGTATTGTATTTCCATGGAACAACTAAAGAAAATTTTCTTTTGGATGGTGAGAAGTCAATTAATCTCACTATCTTATATCAGTACATTTAGAAATAACACCATAGAGTAATTTAGACTGGACAAGAATTCTGAAAATCAGTCATCTGGTCCATCTCAAAGTCAAGTCCAATTATACCAGTTTGCTGAGGACTTTGTTCAGTTGAATTCTGAACATTTCCCAGGATGAAGGTTCTAACACTTCTCTAAGCAACCTGTTCCTGTACTTACCCTTACAGTAAAAACATTTTTTGTAACAGCTAAAGGAGTTTTTTAGTGCTCCATATTGTGTCCATTGTGCCTTACATTATTGCTGTGCACCTCTAAAGGGAGTTTGGCTCTGTTGTCTCTGTATCATCCTACTAGGCAGCTGGACACTGCAAGAAGTTCCTCCCCTAAGTTCTCTAATCCGAAGGCTGTACATGTCCATTTTTTCCAGCCTCTCCTTATACATCAGGTGCTTCAGTCCCTGATCAGCTTGGTGCACCTCTGCTAGACTCACAGCAATATGTCAATGTCTTTCTTGAACAAGCCTAAAACTGGATGCAACACTCCAGATGTGATCTGCCATGTACCAAACAGAAGGGAAGGATAACTTCCCTGCATCTGATGGTTATCCTGTTGGTAACACCACACCCAGGTACATTGCTGACTCATATTCTATTAGGACCTTAAGGCCTGTTCCTGCCAAGCTGCTTTGCAGCAGTATTGGCATACGGGGTTATTCCATCCTCAATGTGGGACAGCAGTTGCTTTTGTTAAATCTCATACAGTTCTTGTGGACCCAGTTTCCAGCCTGTTGAGGTCCCCTGAGACCTTGTCCTCCAGCTACCCCCAAATTTGGCATTGCCTATGAAATTGCCAAGGGATGCTACTGTTCCAGTTGGACTTTGCATTGCTGATTACGTGTTCTTCAGGCTAGTGTGTCAGCCCATTTTCCACCCATCTTACAGTCCATATCTCATCAATTTGTCTATAAGGATACTATACGAGAACAAATTGTAAATACTTCAGATTCCAGTTAGTATCTTGCCTAAAGTAGCTCACAGTCCTTCTAGATAATATAGTTTATTAATTACTCATTGATAACAGACAAACAGGATAATCTAGGAAGTTAAATTGGAGACTGAATAATATAAAGAATCTATTACAAACTACAAAATTAGTATCTGCATATGGGAGTTGTTTCACAGGAAATAAAAGGACTCTATTCACATAAATAAGTTAGATAAAACCTAGACTTCAAGAAACCAAAGTTATTCAGGAATATCTGTACAGACAGGTTTGTGAGCCCAAAAGTTTGTGTCATTTCTTTCCCCAGTGAACAGACTAATAAAAGATACATCTGTCTACACACTTAGCCACCCTCACTCACAGAATGATAATTTTAAACCTGTGATGTGTAATTGTCAGCATTTTTACCTTGCTCTCTCAGAACTAAAAAAGAAAAGTGTATCTGGGAATCTTAAGCTTGATATAGCTCAGTATTATATAGTATATAATTACTGTTCATGTCCAGGTAGGAACAAATAATCAAATGAAGAGATATTGTCAATAAAAAAGGAGTTAAGAAAAAGGAGCTTTCTCTTAAATGAAATCTGAGCAGTACTTTCAATATGCAGTACTTAATACAATATCATCTATATCTATGTTATATATAGAAACATACCCTATGCAGTCAAAAGTGCTTTAAAATTAGAGAACTTTTCTATAGTCAAAACAGATGGTGGAGTGGAATAAATAAGTTCTTGGAATATGGGGTTTATTTTCATACAATTAAATATGGCAAGTTACCCATTTCACCATTACAGGCTTACAGTAGTCATACATAAGGTTTTTTTTTTTCATTAGTTTGTTCATGTAACTACACGTCTATCTTATTAAGTCCATTAAGTATCAGTGATGATAATTAAGATGCATTTTATTGCTTCTTTAGAGTATTTTTAAGGCCTGTTTGGTTATACAAATGACATCAAGTGATGAACTATGAATCAAGGCTGACAAATGAATTTTTTTCCAGCTGACATGAATTTCCTCAATAGAAAGTAGGATATAGTTTAATGCTAAATCATGTATATTTTTAAAATTTTTATAAGCCAGAAGAGTTACAAGGAATGTGGCATGAAACATGGGGTCCAAGAAAAACAATATAAAAAAGCTGAAACATGCATTCATTTGAACACTACAAATAACACGTCCTTTAACTGCCCAGATTATAAATGTGTACAACACACTAATGTTTATCTTTCAAAATCCAAATATATGGTAGTAAAATCATTGCATGCATTATTTCCACACATTTTATTCACATAACAGATCTAAAAATTATTTTATGAAGCATAAGATTATTTGACAATTTTAAAAGAATAGTTAAAACCAAAATGGTTGTTTGCTTTTATGATAAAAAGGGTACCATTATAGTGAAAATAATCTTTGAAGAAAAGCTCCCCAAAGGATTATATCGAATACTTCTGGAAAAATGCTATGGTAATGTTTTCTTCTGCAGTTTCTTGTACCATACAGGTGCCTCTTTATTTGTCTGTAAAATAAAGAACATTTATTTGTGAGACAGTGAACATCAGAGAAAAACATGCAACCTACACTAAAGTCTCATTTGTTCCTATGTAGTTCACAGTAATTGAGTTCTCTGCTTACATACAAATATAAACAAGGCTATGGATTTAAGGTTACTATTACAACATATCTGTATTAAAACTGCCCTATTTCCAGGTTATAAATAGCAGATTATATAGTAAAAACTAAATGATTTAAAAAAAAAATCTATCACAATGAAAACATGCGTCAACTGTGCCATAAATAGGTTTAATCTGAAATAACATCATCTGACTTTCCCAGTCAAGAACATAACTGAGAAAAGAGATCTTAGGTATGCCAAAATTGACCACACTTTATGCAGAAGTACAGTTCTTAAAAATGGTAAATAAAATTAGAAGAATTCAGGAGTTTCTGACACTGTAGAATATATTTTAATTGTGGCAAATCATCTGTAAGCAACTTTTCCTTGCCTTCCTAATCCAATGCACTACTGGCTTACATAGTCAGGATTGCTTAACATTCTTATGGCAAATTCAGTGGTGGTTTGCGTAAAATAAAACAGTTTTAGCTTTTATAGGAAAAAAACTAATGAAGTGGAGGTGGCACAAAGTAAGAACTATTCTGATTTCAGGGTTGGGTATAATCTCTTGAGTTAATGAGTACCATCTCTTTAGTCTGCTGTCCTTAAATTTGTCCTTTCTAGTTCCATTTTCTCTCTTCTCTCTATTCATTCTTTCCTTCAAGACTTACTAACCATTCAATTTAAAGGTTGACTTTATTAATTTTGAAGAATTCATTTACAAAAATAAATCTGTATTTGTGCAAGCTTTCAAAATTCTAGAAACTGACCTAAATTGGCAGGATTTTCAGAGGACTGCTAATTTCTTTCCCTATCTAACAAGAACACCTGCGCCATCTGCCCATTTTCGGTTCCCTACTCCAGAGTCTGAAAAGACTATAGAGTTTTTCCCAGAGAAATTTGCTACAATTTCTAAATGTAAACACAGGTTTTCTTGATTCCTACACTGATTCTATATCCCTAGATATAGATATAGAAATAAGACAGGACGGATTACACACTGAAACCCTAGACTGTCTTCACAAATTAATTGTTTGCTCATGTTTTGGATCGCTTAATAGCTCCATCAAATACAAAGTTTGGGCAGTATAATTTAGCCCTACCAAAACGACTGTGGATGAGACAGCACTGGATAAGCCTGTGTTTATATATATAACACTATCCAGGCAAATTCTGAACCTCTAAAATCCCCCAATGCCCTCATATCATGTCCAACATATGCAGCCATTTCCTACATTTTGTGTTATAAATTCAGTATCTGATGTGCTGCAGTACAAACCTTATATTGCTTAAGACACTGAGAAAGAAAGAAAGAAAGAAAGAAAGAAAGAAAGAAAGAAAGAAAGAAAGAAAGAAAGAAAGAAAGAACAGACTCATTTTTGGACCAAAGTAGCACACATGCTATGTAGCATGGATACAGGCAGTTTACCCTAGAGAAAGGTAGCATTGTGAAGTGCAAGTAAGTCATGATTTGTTTTGAGATATAGCACTGCAAGTTGTCTCTCTTGAGTTTATCAGTTCAGACACAGCCATAGTCAGAAACTTCTGAACCATTTTCATGAAGCTTTCAAATACCAGAGGCACTAAATTTGAAGTGGGACACTTCAAGTATTAAAATCCAAGCATTTAGTTTCTGAAGGAATAACACAGGTATCCTTAGCAACAGAAGTGATAGAAATACTGATCTTCTATTTTTTTTATATATAGATACACACATACACAATAATATACATATACGGTATAAGGATACATAAATACACCTATTTTCTCATTCCTGCTTCTCAATATATATATGCACACACTCTACTGTTACACAATCATGACAGATTTAAAATAATATAGTCTGTGAATCCCTACAACTATTACAATTTTGCTAACCTCTCTTAGTATTGTAATATTACAATGGTATTTTTTTTAAAAGGAGACATGGTTTGCTGTGAACTTAAGACGCAGAAAGTATCAAATAGCTAAATAACATGAAAACCTGTAATTTATCTCCTCAACACTGGGGAGGTGCAAGTATTTAGTTGAATTAATCATACATCTCCTTGAAGTATGAACCCCTATTTATCTTTCTAAAAAATGAGATTTATCAAAAAAGTTTATGGCATTTACTCTTATCATAGTACTTACAAATAACGTTGGCTTAGGTGTAAATACATTTTCTTCTTCATGTTCTGGCAGCAGTTTCACTGAAGGATTTGATTTGTTTTTTCCAGCTGCACTTCTTACATCAATATGAGACTGAGGCAGATTGTGTTCATGGCGTTTACCATGTAGATTAATTAAAATCTGCTTCATTGTGGCTATTTCCTATAAAAACACAAAAGAACAATGCTAAGTTATTCAGTTAAATTACATTTGAACCTATTAAATATTTATTTGTTAATAATAAATTTATATTCACCAAACGAAATGTCTACATGGATCAGCAAATATAACAAGAATGAACATATACTTATTATAATTAATAAGACTACTAATTGGTACCTCATAAAAGTAAGAAAATAAAATAGGCACAGAGGATTTATATAACTCAAATTTTGCTTGCTTAAAGGCAGT
>VXAU01001100.1:272495-310453 GCA_013399695.1 Formicarius rufipectus | reverse complement strand
AATTCACTTTGAAAACAATTTGGATTAATTAAAAAAGTAATCTTTCCTTACTACTTAGCTGAAAAAAACAGATAATTCAAAATGTATAGTAGAGTAAGAAAGGGAAAAAAAACATACAAACATTTTCTGACTTTAACCGGACATCTTTTGTCATCTTGCATCACACCTACTGCCTAATGTTCCCCCTCTGCCCCAGGTAATGGGTATAATTACTTTAAAATAAGTTACAGAATTTAAAGCATTAATTATTATTTAGAGCATTTATTATTGTAGAACTAGAGCCACAAGGTCAGGAGAAAAGCCTTTTAAAATAATTTTTAAGACTATGTTACATTTTTTAAAAACATTGTTTTTCTTTGCTTTCCTTTTACAAATGGTGTCTTCAACATGCACTACTGTTACTGTATTAACGTGCTATATAATTAACATTCTATCTTATCTCTTAGCCAGAACAGGGTTATCTGTGTTCACAGCTGAACGACAAACATTTGTTATATCTTACCTATTTCTTAATACTTGCCAGAAAATTACATTGATGCACATTCTATTTTCATTACATTATTAGTAATGCATTAAAAAAAGAGCTCTCAGCCTTTTAAAACATTCCTGCCCTATACCTTCTCTCTGTTCACTGCTGCCTTTAATATGATACAAAGTCAAAAGAATCATGCTGTAGTCTTTAAATTGTTGCACACTAACTCAGTTGCATGAATGGATGTTGCACTTCACAGACCGGCTTTATCGAGTGTACAAACTGTTCTTGTATCTCAGTCATTCAATATTAACTATTTGCATAATTCAGTCATGTGTGGTGGCATGTTGAAACAGCATGACTGCAGAGCAGCTGTTTAAAAGGACTGCATAGCTGATGCCAACATGTTTTTCAAAGTTGTAAACTCTACAAAGATGTTGCCAAAGCGACACATAGACAGAATTTCTTGATGAAAATAACTCAAGTGAGTATACAGCAAATAAATACACCATCACAGGAGATTAAATTGTACATAAACAATGTTTTGACATTAGCAAATGCTGTTCCTATACTTAAACTGTGTCATTCTGTGGACCAAATATTTGCACGTTTGAACAAGGCAAACCCCCAAAACTGTTGTAGATTCATTTCAGAAAGAGCTGAAACTTGTATGAGTAGGGTCAAATTCTCTTGTATCAATATCCACTTGGCAGTCTAAAGTCTTCTCTACTTAACAGAATCTGGTCTGTACTTGACAGCACTGTCTGTTTTCAGACTTGGAATAGGCTCTGGAGAGTCAGCACTCAACAAGCTTCCCCTGTGACAGTAGGATTCTCTGATGTGAAGCTATAGGAAGGAATGACAGGGAGTGGGGATGAAAAATTAGTCCACAATGAATAAGTTCTTTTGGCATCACAGCCAAATTTATCAGGATTTAGCTAAGGCTGCCTTAGTATTTGTTTTAAAACCCCTCCACATTAAGTGAGAAAGACCTTAACAAACTTGGCAAAATAGCACAAGAAACACTATATCCAACAGAATCACAGGTATGTGTACTGCTAAACAAGGAAAGAAAATCAGCCCAACGTACTTGCAAGAGATTTGTTTTGTCTTGAACTGCAATAATTTTAACCACCTCTTCAGATTTCTCTGCTCCTGAACACAATTCTTGCCTTCACTTTTAAGTTCTAAACAAGAGTCATTAGCACTACCTGCTACTGTTGGCATGCTACCTTGCTTCTAAGAATACTATTTTGCAATCCTAAAATCTGGCAAGTTGGTCTAGAAAGCTAGAAGGAAAAAGCAGCTCTGGAGATTGTGCTTAGCAGAAATATGTGAACTTGTTCCAGTGGGAACAGGATCTTGTGAAAAAAGGGGACAGTAGGTATATGGTTCAAAGCAGATGGGAAGACTCTTTTGCGTAGAAGACTGTACTAGTTTCAGGATAAGCTAAATAAAAGAAGATGTGAAGAGGAAGGGATGATTAAAATTTGTACATATTTTTACTGTGTCAAGTCCACAGTTTTACATCCAGGCAGAGCTGTACAAATTGTTTACTTACAATATCCCCTTCAGTTACTCAGTACACTGTAGAAAACAGTGTTGCTAAAGCCCTGCATTTCCCAATTTCTCTGTGGAGGCATTTGGTCTTTGCCATGCTGGCTCCTGGATGTGTAAGCAAGCCATGCCATGCAAGCTGTGTCACTGTGTTGAGGCTTCCAGGTCTGAGGGCTTTGGCTTTGCCGAGCCAGACAGCAGTCCTTCTTGGGAGGATTCTGAGTACTGACACCTCTGAGTGGATTCACCCAGTTCCTCTCTGGGCTGGCCTAACATCTTTGGTCTCATTGTCACAAACTCCAGGAACACAAGCACCCACTCATGGCTGATGCAATATTCTGTGGGGACATGGCAGTGCGGATACATGGAAAACAATGCAGTTAGCAAGAAAAGGTGGGTTAAGATGACACAAGGAAAAAATGGAACTATGCAGCTGGCACAAAAACAGTGCTTATGTACAATTAATGTTGCCCATACAAACAAGTATCAGGACTGTATTATTAAATATTTTGAAAGTCTGTCCACAGAAACCTGATGAACTTTTGTTAAGGATGCTAACCTGCTCTGCATTACCAGCACAAGTGCCAAAAAACAAAGTAATGAGCTCTGTGACTCATTAAATGGGATTTCACTCAAACTTGCAACATCTAAATTGATGTATCTAAATATAAGTATCTAACCATGAGCTATAGGAATCTAATTTTCCATTATGGACAATGTAGCTTGAAAAGTGAGTCCATTCCAAAGTGGGACACCTATTGGTGTGTTGGCTGAATCATGTTATAACAACACAAACCATACTGACCAGGCTGCTCTTAACTATAAAGCAAAGAAGGATCCTTACCTCAGCACAGACACCTCCATTTTGATACCTGAATTTAGTTGTCATAAACTGAATCCATTTCTCACGTCACTCTGCTTATCGTTTACTTTTCTCAACCATCTACTTCACCTAAAACAACTTTCATCCTGAATTGCCAGTGTCCAATCGTAATTCCCCTTGCACACATATTTGAAATATGAAATCACTTTTTAAAAGAAGAACTCTGTTTTCAGAGCAAGCTTTTGCACCACAGATTATCTACTTGTGTAAGTTTTCAAAAACATAGTTTCTCACTTTAGAACAATTCAATATCCTGTATTGCACTTACTTGTGCACACCAAGTCACATTTAATGAAGATTACTTTAACTATAAAAGAATAATTGAAAATTTTGCATACATAACCAGAAAGCAGCCAGAATTCAAAATAAGATATTAGGATGAATGAACTGAGAACACAAGGAGCAACACAGCAGGAGGTGAAGTAAGGTAACTGTATTGCACTGTAAATAGTATCAGAAGAAATTACTTATTTCCATTTATTTTTGGTAAGTTGTGTCCAACAACCTTACTTAAAAATAGAAAAAGCAATTTTGTGTGCCAATATAAAAACAGAGAAGGAGATACAAAGGTTGGACTCAATGATCTTGGAAGTCTTTTCTAACCTTAATGATTTTATGATTCTGTATTTAGGTATAGACAAAGGTTTTCCATCAGTATTTTCCATGGTGTCCATTAATGAAAAGGTTTTCTGGTTCGGCATATTTCCCAAATTCTACCTTGCTCATTTATTAAGCTAAATGCTATCAGTGTTGGTGCCATGGAACTAACTGAAAATCATCAAGATTTAAAATAGTATTAAAGGAATCAAACCAAAGAAGTGTAAATAATTTTTAAAAGGTAAAGTAAAAAAGGAAATATAGTTGGATGAAAAAATCTGAGATTTCTATGATGATGTTTGATTTTAAAGCAAAAACAAGTTATATTTTATTTAAATTAGTTTTTATCTGTTTATTATGGATAATAGAAATAGTACTTAGAAAAAGGGAGACTGAAGATTAGTTCTGGAATCCAAAGGATAAAATCTGATTCCTTAAACTAGCAATGTCACTAGAAGATAAAGATAAGCAAATGGAAAAATAAGGCATGCAGCCTTATAAATGTATTTCGAGTTACAGATACTATAAAGGGATTTCTGTTAACATTGGTTTTGATGTCCTTGATACATGTTCAAACATACATGTACCATAAGAGCATCTTATATTTTCCTAATTCAAAATTAGTATAATATTAAATATTATAACAAAACCATAACTTAGATCATCAAAGCAAAATGGAAAACAACTGTCTGACAAGGAAAATTATTGAGGCATAAAAAGGAGCTGTTTTATCATGTAACTGGTATCATGAACAGCTGAAAGAGGGATAAAACTAGAGGTTTCCTCCCTCAGAGATGCTGACCAAAAGTTAATATCTCTCAGAATTTGTGAGTCAAGCATGAAGATGATGATTTTAGATGTGCATTCCCAATCCTAAATCGCCTGTACTGTGAGAGCAAAGCATGTATGTTCCATATCCTTTGGAAAGCTTGCATTCCTCACTTGAACTGCCATATGGTCTCCATGTGGTTAAATTAGAACTCAAAAATATGTATCCAGTTTGGAGAAATTTGAGACATTACAGCCATGTCTTTAAGTCCAAGAACAGTTGACTCTACATCTCCCACGCATGGAAGGGACTGGACAAAAAATTGCTTCCCAAAGAGACTGGACTCTTCTTAATGTGGAAGCCAAATAATAGGTTTGAGCTTAGCAGTCTGCTGACTATTATGACCAAATTAACTTCTAAAATAATAACAAGAATAAAAACAATAGGTATAATAGAAAATACAAGTGAGGGAAAACAGCCATACTGGGATGAAAAACATGTTCGTGGCAAGTCAATGAAATCTGTCTTCACATGCACATATCCTCCCATTTAGACAGCTATTGTAGTTTTAAAACAAGTCTGCACAGAGAAAAGCAGAGTTTAGAAAATGAGGCTATGGGTATGTTAAAGAATACAGATCTGAGAAACCTAAACCAGCACTTAAGAATTCTATATCCATTTGGTAGTGTTTTGTTAAGAGTTTTTTTCAGAATGACTTCTCAAGTCTCTCAGGAATTAGTTCATGCTCAATACACAATTGTTCATAAAAGGATTCAGAGAAATAATAAATAGTTTTATACTTCGTAGAACTCCTTCTTGAGAGAAAGTGATCTTAATATGGAAGAGAGCAGGGCAGAGTGGTATATGGAAGTATCTTCACAGCTGTTTGCCTCAAGGTGTTCACTAGGGTTAAGCTTGCTGGGCATAGCAGGTGATGGTAGGGAGAATACTAAGGATATTGCCCTCTATGAAGTCCTGTGCATTTCCTTACTTAGATCCCTCTTAGACTCCTACTGTAACTTTCTGTGAAAGTAAAGATGTGTTAAAAATAAAGATGTATCATTTAATTGCTGATACTAAGATAGAGAGGCATTTTTGTGAGAACTCTGGCCACAGTTTGGCTTTGGAACATGTGACTGGATATTTGATTGGCTTTCCTCACATTTCACTTTTAGGTATCTTTGGTAATAACACTGAAACCTTGCCAAACTACCTTGTCTGTTTTCTCTATATATCTGTTGGTGAGAAATTCAAAGGTAATATTAATTTTGCTCATTTTAAATGAGGACATGGTAAATCACACCATAACAGTGCATATTTTCCTTTTATGACTATAAATCCCTAGATGATTTTTGGAATTAGGCAAGATCCATCTCTGCTAACTTTGATACTTGGCAAACAATTTCTCTGATCACCTTTACACTGGTAGTACTTGGTAACTGGAGTTAACTGGAGTAACTGGAGCACTGGAGTTCACCAGATAAATGGAAGTAAACAAACAAATCTCAATGTATGGATTGATGGCGTAAATGTATTTCAGGAGAACAAGAGGCTAGATGACTGAAGTAGAACCTGATTCTACCTTTCAACATATGCAATGACTTGAATACAGCACTTTGAAGGAAAAGTTTGAGAATGGTACTTGAACTTTGGAGTCCATTAGAGAAAGGAGACCTATGTGTCATTATCAAGGAATAAGACTCAAACAAAAGTGGTACCTACAATGTCTCCTCTTCAGAAGTACAGACAATTGACACAAAGAATTATTTTAGAACTGTTCTTCACAGGTTTTATTTCTGCCAGAGACAGAATGCAGAAAATAGCCTGTGACAAGGAATGAATTATGTCTCCCTATGTCAGCCAAAAGGCTGAAAATGAAAAAAAGACCAACACCATCAGCACAGAATTAACAACACTGGACAGTAGCATTAATGATGACAAAGTGGGAAACAGAAGAAAGACACTACAGAAGCACCATTTTGATGTGACAGCAAAATAAAGCAAATGGTCAGTGCATTCCACTGTTGAAGACTGCAGATGGGTAGGATGCAGTGGCACAACAGGTACAAAATCAGCTTCCACAATGGAGCTCTTTGAGCTTGTTGCCTATCAGGAGTAGAATCTACATGCACAACAGAGCTCAAAGAAGATTTTTTAACTACCGTCTATGAAACTAAGAAATCATCACAAGTCGTGGTTCAATCCATCAAGACAGACAGAGTGTATTTCACATAGTTGCATCCTAATTGCAGATGTGCTGGAAATATGAGAAGTCAGCAAGAATTCTGGTGTGAGAATTGCACATATGGTCATCTTAGGCACACAGATACACACTGTAAAGCTGGAAACTGGAAGACATTATGAAGTGTCCTCATCAAACAAATGAACCTGACAACTGAGTGGTGGAAAGATGCCAGACCCTACACAGGATGTTGATAGCTTCTCTGCACTACACTTAATTTACAAGTTCTCTATATCCCAGTGCATATAAAAACTTAAAATGAACTGACAGATCTGTTACTGTATGGATCTACAAACTACTTCCAGTTTTATAAGGTGAATGCATTCGAGCCATGGCAACAATAAAATGGCCCAGTCATAGCAGTGAACAGCTTCTGTCTCTTTAGATACATCTCTGCCTATTTCAGCTGTATCTTAAATTTGTTCTTGACAGTTAGATCTAACTTATCAAAAATAGGAAATAATTTGCCTCATAATTCAGAACTTCCATGTTAAATTCTTAAATTTTTTTCACTTTTGCACTGAAGATCAGAAGTGTATTTGTAACTGTAACTAGGACTAATCACCCCAGTATTTTTTTGTCATCTGATCTATTGTGACATTCATTTACTCAAATTGAAGTTTAATAAAATGCATGTTTTGTTTAGTAAGTACTACTTACAGGAAATTGATACTAAAATGCTAGTATATCAAAACACCCTTATTTGCATAAATTATTGTGTAGAAGTTATTGTATTTTCTGGTAATATTCTAGTTTAGTTCTCCCTGAATCTTCATAATTTCTTACAGAGTCTTTAAAATCACTTTCCACTTGGAAATATTCAAATGCTACCATGAAGCAAATAAAAGTAAATTTTTTACACAGTAGCAGAATGTGAAAGAAACATTCATAGCCAATATAGAAAAAAAGAATATAACACTGGTTAAATGTTGAGAAAATCTGAACAATTTCGGGTTGATCAACAGCTCACAGTTTCACGTTTAAACATTTATCACTTTAACTGATTCTCTCAATTGGCTCTCTCAAAAATTTGCAATTTAAAATACACATGCCAGTTCCATCCCATAATCCATATGTAAGTTGCATTTTGTCTACGAAACTTCCAATTCAGAACACAACTGCTTAGTGTATACCACTGTGATTGGAAAGATGATTCTTTCAAGAATATATATGAAAAATAGTAACACATACTGAATAATACAGCTGAAAGAAAAGAATGAATGTATCGGGCTGTTAAGTCCTCCTTCTTCCTAAATTCAGCACTATTTGGAATTTAACTTTTATTAAAGCTTGACAGTGACAAAATGGATTAAAAAAAAAAAGAGAGAAATACTGCTTAGGAGAATATTTTTCTTTGTAAAAAATGAGCTGAGAACTTCTCTACACTTGTTTAGCAATGTAAATGTCACTTTGTTTCTTGAAGCTTAAAGCTGAGAATAGCTCCAGGGCTTACTTGTGATGCACAAATGTCCCTGTAATCTACTTAGAAAACATGCAGAACATTAATAGGAACTAGAATCTTAGAACATAAACGTAGCACAAGAAAAATGATAATTACTCTGTGGCTTAACATTTAAAAAGAGAGCTAAGCATTGTAAATCAGCATTTTTTAAATATAAAACAAGTTGCAGCACATAGATGAGCAGGAAGTCGTTCACGTTAGAAACAAATAATTTTGACATTATCACGTACAATCTTTTTACACAGAAAAGAGAGGCAAGAGGCAGCAATAGAGACTGTTTGATGGCACCTGTTACCAATCACATCCATTTATTTGTGTCTTCCCAATCCCTGCAGATACCCCTTCCTTCCTTCCTCCACCAACAAAGCAGTTTTCTCCTTTTATCCACTAAGCTTCCATCCCTGATTAAACACATACTGCCCTCCCCTTTATGACTCCAAAGCTTTTTATGAGCATCTGAACTTCTCTCTACCTCTGTTTTTTGCAGATAGCAGCTGCTACTCTTTAGGTTCCTAAATCCAACACATTGGTTTTCTGTCCTAGGTTATTCCTAGTCAATCTTCAGCATAACTTAATTACAGCTAAACATAGTATTAGTCAGACTTTAAAGTATGACTAATAATGAAATGCTGAAAGCTCATCTGGAATTCTCAAGGCCATTGCTGAGATGGAATTAAACTTTGGGTACAGAGAACTTAGCAGTGAGGGGCTGTTCCCAAGGGCAACATGAGAGTAAGAAAGATAAACATGGAAATATGGAGTAACTGGTCAAAGTAAGGTAGAGCAGAGATTTTTCAGGAGTCATTGCTTCTTCACAAAAGAGCTAAAAAAGAATAAAAAATCTGACTTTTCTTTCATTTTTATGGGCCAGGTGAAGGGGTAACTATTGAGAAGTACCAGGGTTTTGTGCAGGATGCTGTTATGAGATGAATGCAATCACTGAGCCTACTGGATTCGCAGACACTGTGAACGTTAAAATTTTGGAACAATGTCATGGAATTCTGATAATTCACATGGCCACGTTTAAAGTCTAACATTCATAAAGCTTTACATAAATCCTTGGAAACCTTAGCATGACAGTTTATAGAAGCTTTGAAAAAACTCTTTAACACTATTAACAAACTGCATTTACTAATAGGACAAATTAGTAGCTAGCTGTCCCTCCCACTTGGTCACATGGACTCTTTCCAATCTTAAAATACACTTGGAGAATTCATTTGGCAGCCATTTATCAAAAAAACAAAAAAGAAGTCCAATTTTCTACGTTTTAAAGACAATGGAATAACTATTTTCTATTCTTAATTTCATCTTTCTCTCTCACCTGTTCTTTTTCTCTACGCACACTTATTATCTACACAATGTTGCCTTATGCTTATCTCCTTCTCTTGCACCCCACCAGATCTTCTGTTTGCTTGGATGAGATAAACTTGCCTTTTAATCTCATTCTCATAAGAGCTCCAGCCTGCTGTGAAATTTATCTTATTGCCCCCCCACCCCCGCCAGAAAATAAGATATAAAACCACAAAATATACATTCTACAGATAAAAAAGTTCATTTTTTGAATTTGTATTTCAATTTTTTAAGATTTAATTTTTAAGAGACTTGCAGGACTTTGGAGAGTGGCCTTTTTCAGGAGACATGGATTAAAATTGAATGTAAATTCTCACAATGATAGAAAGTGAAAAGGTAATTTGTGAAATGATTTCCAAATTGTCAATCAGTCCCTATATAAGAAGATGACTTAGAGAAAGGAGTTAATTTGTGTCTAGTTAGGCAAAATCAACACTAGGGAGATTTTCTTTTCAGGCTTTTGAACTGAAACACTTAAACAAAGAATGTCTGTGACTAAGATGCTACATTAGGACATATGAACTCTTCTATCACAAACTGGGGAGATTTGGGCAAAACACTATTTCTTTTATTATTATGAAGTGGAGAGTTCTGGGCAAAGTACCACTTTATTTTTGATTGTTGCTTTTGCAAAACAAGGATAGTGATTGTTTTCTGCTTTAAGTTGTGAGAATATTTGTAAGATAGGTGTTCAGTTACTGTGGAGAAGCCCAGAGCAATATTCAGTTATTAAACAGGATTATTTTGACAGAAGGATAAGAAACTCTGAAAACCTGGTTTGGGAGAAGAGTCACATGGTTGTAAAGGAAAAAACATCAAATTTACTCGTAAATGGCGAGTTACACATAGATGTAGTAAGCTTCTGACCTGGCAGTTGGGAAATAAGTTCACCGTAATAGTTACTTAGGCAATTAGCATTTTAATACTAACCTGGTAGACTATTTTCAGGAACAACAGCTCAGTAAGAGTTTCTTAGACTTTAATATGCTTTAAATAGAATAGGAGCTTGCAATGGCTAACCAAAACAAATTTTAACTTGATATGTTTGAAGATTCCTACCATTTGGGTACACATATTTAGACAGATTTAACACCCAATTTGAGTGACACAACTATTTACTGACATAAGCTAACTGGATTTAAGTAAACAATGAGCAATCAAACCCCATGTGTCTGTAACCATTTAACTGATTGATATCAAATAGGTTTATTTAAACTACTAGTGCATGTTTTCTACTTTGTCCCCTAGCAGATAGCCAGAGCCTGGTTTCTGGTTACTGACTTCACTTGGAGAGCTTTGGCACAGTAACACATGAATGTGTCAATAAGGCAAGTGACTAGTTCAGCAAGTTCACATTCTATCACTTGTATGCACAGCTGCTGGTGTACCATGAGCGCAGAGATGTGTAAAGGAGATAAAAATATCAGCAGGTTGTCAAATCTTTTTAAACAATATATAATATTCATGTGCTGATAACATGTCTGCATAAACAATTGCACTATAGGAAATTAATGACTATTTTAAACAGCCCTAATTTACACCACTTTACCCTTTTATTTCTTACTACATAGTTTTACAGTATTACTTTTACAGGTTGAAAATTGCCATATTGCCATACATCACATCCTGGTGACTTTTAGCAGCTAAAAAAAATACATAGTGTAAATTAAGTTCCTTATATTTGTACAAATGGGAACCGATCTAAGCACTGGCAGGAACACCTATTAAAGTCTTTTATTATGGCCTCTCACACCAGTTTTCATGTCCCCTAGAATATTTCTATTTAACACATCCCCTCTCCCCTCCAAAAAACTCAATTGTGAACTCCACATTACACATATAAAACCCAGTTTGTTAATTTTCAAGATTTTAGAAGTCAGTTTCTACACTCTAGACTTTGAATTGGAAAAGCTAGAACAGATTTAATTGTGTATACTATTAGTTTTCTTTACTATGATACATCTGCATCTTAAGTATCTTAAAAAATACTACAATGCTATACATCAAAGCATAGCAAATTTATAATCTCTTAAATGTAAGCTCAGGAAATTATTACTAAGATTTCTTGCCAAATATCTGAGTGCTGACAGACCGCACTTCCAAGTTTTCATCTGAAGTTTGAAAACCGATGGATAAAGTCTAGAATTGCACTTCTGATGTTACAAAATACTAAAAACTGCAATGAGAATGAAAGGCAATGGAATTGCCAAGATCACAGAGCTCATGGTAAATATTTCTTTCAGTCAAAGGTTGACTGTTGGAAATAAAAAAAAATGCAATGAACTAGATAAAAGGAATCATGGCTCAAGAGCTTTGGCTAAAAAAGATTTAGTGGATGTCTCCCACTTAACTTTTGCATTTAACAGAGAACAGTATTTCAGTGCCTTCAAGTTATAGATTCCCATTATACGCACAACAGGACAAAGTTTGGATGCAGATAAAGGACAGCACAGAAGTTGGTGTGCTATACTCTACGGTTTTGGACTCAAAATACCCTCTTTATCACAGGTAACTAATACCGACACAAATATTTTATTTGCTTTTTTCCTTGCTGGATTCTTTCCAAAGGTGATTCAAACTGCTAACCTAACAGCCAGACATTCCCTTTTGCAGCTTTCTCTGGTTTTAGCCAGGTTAGTTTTCTGTTCAGGGATCTGAATGGTCCTAATGCAGCATTAGAGATGTGCCAGAGCTGGTGCAAGAGGAGGAGAGTCAGGAGCACAGAGGCAAGGCAATGTTACAGCTATGGAGTCAACTCATGAGCAAAGTATAATTTCATCAATTTCATCTTGATTTATGCTTGAAAGAACATCTTTTTACCCACGCTTCCCTGACTATACAAATACTCTAGACCAACAAGAATCCAATTCTGGGGCAAGAGGTGCCGTTAGTTGTTTAGTTAGTGGGAAGACTACAATTTCAGGGTCTTTTTTGGTATGGTTTGGTTATCCTAGTTAGAGTGTCAAAAGTGTGAAGTTCAGCTGGTTAAAAACAGTCTACACATAATAATGCAAAAAAAATTAATCTGGATTTGAAATATTCTTTAAAAAAAAAACCAAAAAAACAAAAAACCAAACCAAACCAAATCTAAAAAAACAAACCACACTGTTTACTACAAGCTTATTAATGTTAGACACCATTGTAACCCCAAACAATGTTTTATGCTCTTCTGATGGATCTGGAAAAACAAAGAATAGTATATTGACAAAACATACAAACTATCTTCTAAAATCAGCTGCAAAATTTGTCTGTACTAACTGTACTTGCTGTCTTGCACTGAGGAGTTTAAAAATGGCATCAGAATACTGTGTACCCCAGTTCCTTCTGATAGCTCAGAGAGGGCAGTGGCACAGAGAAGGCTTTATTATGAACCCTAAGAACATAAAATCAGCATGATCCTGGATACTAATCATTCACGAATATGGAATCCTCTCGAATAGGAAAGTTTGCATTTATCCATATGAAGAATATAAGAAATTTTATCCTACCTGCCAATTCTCAGTGATTAAAATAAAAAGCTATATTAAGAAGTTTTCCGCATTCATTTACTAAGTAATTCAGAAAAAAAGGAAGTAGTAGGCCAAAAAACAATTTAGAATTTGGGCCAAAAATATAGCTGAAAAAAAAAAGCTTTGATTTTTCTCCTTCATGGGTGGACACAAACTTTTAAGACTTTGTGTCATTCAAATGACTAATTTTCACTTGCATTTCCCACAGCAAAATATAATAATAATCATCAAATTAGATGTCTACATAATTTGCAATAATGAACTATTTTATTACATTAATATCTAGTGTCATTTTTCCCTGTAATAAAAGAGCTCATGTAAGAGTCCTATATAAATTCTTCCAAGATTTAAAGTTTAACTTCTTTCTTCCAAAATTAAAATCTGTCAAAAGAGAAATAAGATTAATCATGAACGTAAGGTTTTTTTTTAAAGTGTATAAAATGCTGTAATTCCTTCCAAAGCAGCTTTATGAATCCAGCTGATATCACAAAGAGATCAAAATAAAAAAACCTCAACCCCTCAAACTCTAACATTCCATTAAAAAGAGTTAATACAGTCTGAGACCACACAGGCTGGAACATCTTAAGTAAAAATTGTACACTTACTGAAACATGTTGTTGGAAGACAACATTAACATTGTTCTGGCATTTTGCTTATACTTTTAGCATACCTAAACTTCATTTTATGTTAACTATGACTATCTTGGGTTTATCTATTCAAGAATTCCAATGTTTTTATTTGCAAACATGAAGACACAAGATAATTCCTAACAAGACATGACAGTTTAGTATGTGCAATGACTAAACAAGGCTGATAGTAACCCTTTTATATTACAGCATGAACAAAACACATAAACCCATAATTCATAGATTTTTTTCAAGTTGCATAAATCGGTGTTTACAGGTTGCATGTCAATTTTATTTAAAAACATACACCTTGTTTAAATGCAGTTAACTCTTTACTAACCCAAGATGAGAAAATTGGTATGTTTTATTTCTCTCAGCAAGGATAATGACTGGGAAACTGCGATGTTATTGGAAAATTAACTTTTTTATTAAGATGGCAAAAAAATATAGATGAAGACTAACTTACTTTGAACTCAGTTGCCCTATCCTGTACAAAGATTTCAAAACATGAGGGAACTGCCTTTTAGAGAAATTCAGAGACTGTAAAAATAATGGAATAAGTTTGTATTAAAAGTAAAAAGGCTGCACTAGGAATAAACAGAAATGACAGACTTTAAACATACACACATACACAAAAAATACTTGTTATTTTCATGTATTTTCCTGAAACAATTTTAGCTTATTTTTTGTTTCTTACGGGATCTTTTTGTGCATTGTACTGGCATTTCATAATTTTCTTCTCTCAAACATAAGACTTCTAATGTTTCTTTTCCAGTATTTATAGCCTTTTCTTCATAGGTATCTTGAAAAGACATTATCCCTGTTTGGCAAAACCAGTATGACTAGTATGGTCTATTTTTAACAGATGTAAATAGGAATTTGAGAAAATGGTAATTTTGGAAATACTTGCTCAATTGAAATATTTTCTTGAACACTGAAGATGAAGTCAGTTTCAGGCTCAAGTATTTGCTTCTTTTTTAATCAAGCCTTTCCTGATCATTTTCCTCAGTTTGAAAATTTTAAATTAATTAAATGACCCAAAGAAGCAAACTGCTTATAGGGTACTTACAGGGGCTAATGTTATTTGGATGTAAACAATGTTACCTAGCTTTGAGTTAAAAACTTTATAGCTTCTTAGGAAACACTGCTAAATTTTACCTCTCCTTATCACTTTCTATTGTTTGCAATCAGCCGCAATGCATGTTTGTTGATAGGACACTATTAAAACTAGGCACCCAAGGCATAACTACTTTGAGAGCATAACTACTTGGCAGCAGCCCTAACTGGCAAAGGAGTAGGAACAGGAAATTTTGAAAGAAATTAATTTGAAATCAGTCTGCCAAGGGCCTATCATATTGGAAATTCAAAAAATCCACTACATTGTCATATAATTAAGTTGTGTTTCCTCAGAGTATTTTTTCATATCACTAATCTAAGGATATGATAAAGCATGAATATAATAATAAGGCTTATAAATTATCTAGAAATGTTTAAATCATGGAATGGCCTGGCTTGGAAGGGATCATCTAGTTTCAAGTTCCCTGCCGTGGGCAGGCACACCTTCCATGAGACTGGAATGCTCAGAGCCCTATCCAACGTGGCCATGACACTTCCAGGGATGGGGCATCCACAAATTCTATGGGCAACCTGTTCTATGCCTAATCACTCTCACAGTAAAGAATTTCTTCCAAAACCTAATCTAAACCTACTTTCAGTTTGAAGCCATTCTCCCTTATCCTATCACTACATGTCCTTATGAAAAGCCGCTCTCTATCTTTTGTGTGGGCTTCTTTCAGGTATTGGGAGGCCACAAGTAGGTCACCCTGAAGCCTTCTCTTCTCCAGACAGAATAATCCCAATTCTCTTAGCCTTTCCTCACAGGGTAGTTGCTCCATACTTCTAATCATCTTTGTGTCCTTCCTTTGGACTTGCTCCAACAGGTCGATGTGCCTCCTGTGCTGGGGACCTCAGAGCTGGATGCAGCACTCCAGGTGGGGTCTCACCAGAGCAGAGAAGGGCAGAAGCACCTCCCTTAACCAGCTGGCCACACTGCATTTGGTACGGCCTAGATTAGAACTGCCTTTCTGGGCTGCAAGTGCACATTGTTGGGTCATGTCCAGTCTCTCATCCACCAGCAACCCCAAGTCCTTCTCAGGGCTGATCCTGATCTGTTCATCCCCAGCCTGTACTGATACCAGGGACTGGCCTGACCCAGGTGCAGCACCTTGCATTTGGTTTTGTTAAACACCATGAAATTCCTTCCCATAGGTCCACTTCTTAAGCTTGTCTAGGATCCTCTGGATGACATCATGTCTCTCAGGTGTGTCAACTGCACCACTCAGATTGGTGCCATCAGCAAAAGTGCTGAGGGTGCACTCGATCCCTTTGTCATTAACAAACATTAAATACCACTGGTCCTAATACGGATCTCTGAGGGACACCGCTTATCCCTGATGTCCATAAGGACTCTGTCATTGACCATGACCCCCTGGATGTGACTGTCCAACCAATTCCTTACCCACTTAACAGTCCTCCATAGAATTCATGTCCCACTAGTTTGGTGAGAAGGATTGTTGTGAGGGATTGTGTCAAAGACTTTTCAGAAGTCCAGATAAGTGACATCTGTAGCCCTTCCCTTGTCTATGATGTAGTCACTCCATCACAGAAGGCAAATAGGTTGGTCAGGCAGGACTTGTCCTTGGTGAAGCCGTGCTGGCTGTCCTGAATCACCTCCCTGTGCCTTAGCACAGCTTCTAGGAGGATCTGTTCCAAGATTTACCCAGCACTGAGGTGACGCTGACAGGTCTGGATCCTCCTTTCTACCCTTTTTAAAGATGACTACAATGTTTCCCTTTTTCCACAGTTACATTAAGAGAGACTAGTGCATTTCACATTAAAAAAAAAAAATCACAAAAAAATCCCAGAAAAAACAAAAATAAAAAAGCCAATTCAAATACAACCCAAATCAAACATTTGCCTTTATCTTGACTTCAATATTTAAATATATGATGTGGATACAGACACCAGAAATAAGAGCTATTGAATGATTATTTCTGACGCACCTACAGATGTTCCTGCCAGGTCAATGACACCTGCAGTGTGGAGAAGTATGTTTAATCACTCTCTTCTGGAGCTGGACTCTTTTGATCTCTTATGCATGAAACTTCACAAGTACTTCAATCAATTCACAGAGTTAATGGTAAAAACTATTCTATGAGGAAATTGCATCAGGCAAACATACAGTGCAAATCAGCACAGAAATTACACGATTTAAGAATTTGTTTTCTTTTTACTTTTAAGGTGATTGTTTCATTATTGAGTTCTGCCATCAGGGAACAGAATTAGTACAGTTTTCACTTAAGTTGAGGCTCACAGACTCAGCTGTCAGTAAAACTGTTTTCTTTTGGTCCTAAGAAAAAGTAGTTTTGTGAGCAGTCAGGAGAGACAAACTGGTTTGGACCAATTGGTGATACGAGTTTCGGTTTACTGATCTAAGAAGGGAATTTGGGGAATAGCATTAAAAGTAGATGAGGGTGACCAGTTTTGGAAGTGGAGTGAGACAACTTTCAAGAGGTGCATGGATAGTCAGTTTCCTATGAAGTACTAAGAATGAGTGATAATGCAATCAATCTCTGACAGGATAATTTAGGGGAGTTGTAGGTTCCTTGAAAGGATCTCCCCATCTTCTATCTTACCAGTAAGAGAACTGAAAGGATATTGTCAAAGAACTATTGATATAATGACTCTAGAATGATCACTTTCTGAACAGGTAACTGGGTAGTTAGATCCCATCACTCTGTATTTATAACTTGCATTGCTTTTCCTCATATTCATAATTTTTGAATCGTTAACGCTGTACTTTCTCTGCAAATCCTTGCCAAATCTTTCAGCAGCCCTGGGAGATGATCTAACAGCTGCCCATGGGCACCTTTTGGTTTTATATCTTCAGTACTCTGTAGCTTCAGAAAACTTTCTATGGTACTATTCAGCCTTTTTCAGAATCCTGAGTGTAATTTATTTGTAACCTTTGTTTCAGACATTTAATCTGCAAAAAATTTTCTCTCATACTTCACAGCATGTTCGTCTCTTAATATTGTTTAGACAAAAATCTTGTCAGAAGCCCTTAAGGGTTCCCTTTATAGAACATCTATGCGTAAATGGAACTATTTTGTATACTTTTAGATCCGAGAGTGTATTCCATTTCAGTAGCACCCTGACTCCTTGCTTGGATGAAAGTCAGGTAAGTACATAAAAAATTACCCTGACTCTTGTCAGAATGAATCCTGTGTAACTACTGTCCCATTTCCTTTCTCCTGTTTTGGAGTTGAAAAGAAATTCAAATGAATATATTGGAAATTTGCAATGTTTTGGTCTAGGTTTTTGGTCTCAAGGACTGGGGAGCAGGGAGGGATCCTGGAACATACTGTGGGGCATACTGTGGCACATACAGGCCTTAGAGATCACAAGTGTATCAATTTCATGATCTTTATCTAGATACTTGTTAAATGCTTGAATATGCTAAACACATTGCAATGCACTTCTGTTGGATGCAAAAGAAAAAAAAAAAGGACAAAAAGATTAAATTATCAGAGAGAATTTAGCAACTTAAAGTACAACTGAGATCTGCCCCAGTACCTGACAGACACAAACACCTGTTTCTGAAAATGCCACAGACAAAAAAAAAAAACAAAAATCAAACCAAAGTAAACCAATATTTTGTCCATGGTTTAAGGACCAGGAAAGAAAAAGCACACTAATGGTAGTAATGCTAAAAGAGGAAGCTTACCTCGCGGTCATTTAGAAGTCTCTCCAAATCTGCTGCCATTTGATTCTTGACACGCAGCAAAGCTGTTTTTTCTTTATTTAAAAGACTGGTAAAAAGAGGATAGGAAATGCAGTAATAGCAACAGATAATCTCTTCTAATCTCGTATTCTGGCTGAAACATCCATTTTCTAAAGTTAAATACTGGCAACAATAAAAGTCTGCTTGAATAATGGTATATAATGATCCTTCTCTATATTCAAGCAGTGACATTTTTATAAATGGGGCTGAACGTACTGATACACACAAAATCTTATTTTAGTCAAACAGGAGAACTATTCAAAGACTTCATAAAATGTTTTTGTTTTGTTTAGTTTTTTTCCTCTGAAGGGTCATTTAAATTATCAGAACATTTTATTATTATATCTTGATTTCTTCTAGGGAAAATGAGCTTATTTTATATGCAAACTAAGGCTCCTTATAGCTACACTTCTACATCAACATGTGGACCTCTTTGTTGTATTCATCATTATTAGCAGCACAGACTGTTCTCAGCATCACCTCTTTTTATACTACTGTATTTAGAATTCTGAAAACAGCAAATACAAGGAAGAACATTCGGATCTCCTACTTTTAGCTGTGTAGTTTCTGTAAAAACTGTAAATGTATTTTTGTTATTTTTTATTCCAGGAAAATGCATGGGATCAAGTTTGTCCTATGAACCACGTATGAAAACTATTTTAGCATGAAGGCATTCTTCAACAGCACAATGCCAAGTTTAATTGTTCTTGCAGTCGTAGAATATGAACATTTCAAATGTTTAGCACACCCACTGTGATTCCGGGTAGCAGTTCTATTATAATTAAATGTATTTTCATGTAATTAGTATTTTCATCAACATCAGTTTCTAACAATAAACTTCGGGCTAATGCATGCATAACACCATATATAATCTAGTTTATTAAAACAGCCACAGAGATTTTCCTGGAAGACCATATATATCCCATTAGTATGACTTAACGAAACAGATTGTAAAATATAAACTGTAACCTAAATCAACAACTATGAAAAATGCAATATTGCATATGGAGTGCAAGTATGTAATACTGAATACAGGTCAGGAGTTCAAAAGCAAATGTATTAAAATTTTATAAATGGAATTGAGCAACTACACATGTTGCAAACACAGATTATTTAATATTTCTAGTATTTGATCCAGCAATGATCAACAAAATAAATCAATCTTTAATTGGCCGTGTATCATCCGCTTGTTTCAAATAAACAACATCATCCTTTGCCCCAGAGATTTTCTGGCAGTTCCTTGCAAGCCCTGTATTGTAAATTAAGATGGTCAATTCCTTCTAGGCATTCATTAATTCTCAGGAAACAAAAAAGTATGTTTTTGCCAAATTGCTAAGTTGTTTCAGCTATTTAAAAGGAAAGTAATAACATTTATGAAAAAATTTAAGGATATTTTACTATTTTCAAGGGGTTTGTTTTCTGTCACACTTTTAATCATGATGAAATTGCTGTACTATTTTTTTTCCTGGGTTCATGTGTTGTGTCTTACCAGTATGTCACCTTTTTGTGGATTTCTGTATTTCCTAAGTACATAAACTAATCCTTCTAGAGGCTTGCAAACTTATTAGAGAAGCAATAATAAAAGTTTCTCTGTGACTTAAGTAGGGTACTGAATAAGCATAAACATCACTGTTCAAGACTAAACCAGAAGTTCATGTTCAAGGTTCAGTTTCATCTGCAGAACAGAACCTATTCTACTTGTACTAGTTATACCTTTTAAACAATAGGACATGACAGATCCATGTGGAGCAGTTCTATATTTGTTTATAGCCAAATATAGGACATAAACTCTACATCATTTAGTAGCACTTGATGTGTTTTCTGTCATACATATTAATATAGAATTACCAAAGCATATGCAGACTTTAGATTTAGTAGTTTTACAATACCTATGCTTTCACAGACAAAAAGACAGAACTCATCATTGCAGACAGAACAGAATAATTCCTACACTTCTGAAAGAATATTGCTAAAGAGGTATATACACATTTAAAAGAGCGAGAAAGCAGTTACCAGACAGAATGATAATATAGTCTCACCTGTAAAGACCAAATAGAGCAGAAATACCCTCAAAAAGTTCCATTTTTTGAAGAAGACTGACCCTTGTTTGAAAATTTTCTGAACTAGCATCTTGGATATCAGCAAAGGGGTTCCAGCTTTGAATTACCTTACACTTCCATCAAAGAGCAGTTTAACCTTATCCAGTTTTAATTGTCAGTTTAACAAATCAGGGAGCAGCTTTACAATTTGTTTCAGATTACCTAAGCAAAAACTGTTGCTGAAAGATCATCCTTCCCTTACCTGGTAACCTACTCTTTGTGTTTGTACTACAAAATTTGTAACCACATTAAGTAAGCCACTTCACAAATCTGGATTGAAGCTGGAGCCTTTTTAAAGGTTATTTTTCACATGGATCACCAAAATAACTGCATTTATCATGTACAGTGGAGACCCACCACTGAAGACAAGGATGACAGTGCTCCATTTGGTGACAGTGTCTTAACTGTCTTGCTATGATTCTAAAACCACAGTGTATGAGTCTACACAAACCAGATTCTCACACTGGAGCTCATGGGTTATAATTTCCATCTGAAGAGAAGGGATCTTCTTGATCAAGTGTAGACCATGCTGTGTTCCAAAATCCTGGTCATTGATTGCCTCACCCTGAGTGTGGGAGAAAGTGCCCTTTGTGAGATGTAGTCCAAAAAAAGTCCAGGTTGGAGAACTAACTGAAAAGCAGTGCAGCTCCTCCTTTTCCTCTGTGCTTTTCTAGAAGAAACTAAATGTCTGGGAGGAGATTCAGTTTAATTCCATCATGCTTTTAATGCTTAGCCAGGTATGAATCCCAGTACCAGGAATGCAAGACTTACCACAAAGTACTTGTCATATACATACACGTTGCTCACAGCAACCACTGGCTTGTTTTGTTTTGCTTCACTCAGGATCTAAAGCCAAGGTAGCTTGGGTATCAGTAAGACATTTTTAGGTTACATCACTTTTATGGAGAATGAATGCTAACGTTTCCCAGTTTCAGACTTACAAAGCCTTACAATTTGGGCAATTAAACCATATTAATGCTTAAGTTTAAATATACTAGTTACTATCCTGTTCAGAAGCCTCTATTATTAGATATTTTGAATAGTGGACATGCTAAATAAACATGTGTTTATACATTACTGGGTTTTATTATTACTGCTATTCAGTTTGGAAAAAAAAATAGGTTTCTTTTTCAGTGAACTGTATATTCCAAATGCTGTAAGAAATAAGGACTGTGCCTTTCTGTTAATTTCCCCTTACAGCACAAACTTGAATAGGCCAATCTTGAAATATTTTTTTGAATTTTATGTTCAGATAAAAATATTATCATAAAAAAAAAAATCAAACAAACAGCATACGTGAAGGTTTTGTACATGAAATGGAATATATAATGTAGTCATATAGTGAAGTTACCTCTTCTCCACAGATTATAGATGTATAGCTTGAAGCAGACAGTTAATTATTAGTCTAACTCAAATTTTGTTTTTAAGTCATCTAGTTAGAAAGGGAGATATAAAATGTTTTGCAAATAAAAGTTCTTTAGAAGAGAGAATACATGACAAATTAGTGCTCTCTCATTGGGCCACCAAATAACCACAGGTCAGATTTTTCAATGGAGTTAGGAAGAGTATAGCTTAATGACTTTAATTGGAATGGTTCAGGAGGCTTAAAAACATAACCATGAAGTCTCCTAATTGAAATTACTCTTTCAAATTGTGGGAAAAAAATCCAAACAACTTTTTAAAAGTTGTATTACAGGTCAGAAAATGTAAAGAAAAGGGCATATTTCTACAAATTTTGCTTGGACCATTGCTCAGGTAAACTGAAGCAGTGTTGGAATAAATGATGCAAATTTCACAGAATAGTAATGTTCTCATAAAAAGCTCATTGCCTACTCTGTGATAGAAACAACTCATCTAACACTGTATGCTAAGCTTTATGTTTGGATGGCAATTAGAGAACCCAAAATGTTTAGGTAAGGAACATTGCAGTACAAAGCTTCTTAGTGAGAAAAATCCTTATGTGGCTTCTAGATTTGCCACACAGTTAAGGCTTTTGAGGAGTGCTTTTGGGTAAGTGAACCTCTTTTAAAACCAGCCACTGGTACTGAGAAATTTGAGGAACTGCATTTAAAATAAATATCCTCTCTTTATGAATGAAGTCCTGTTTCATGTCTTCAGTTATTTATAAACCTAAATGCTTTCAGCAGAAAATTATGTACTAAAACTACAATTACTTCACTACACACACAAGAATGAAATTCAGAGATTTGTTTTCTCACAGTATGACATAGTTACCAGCATTTCTTTTCAAAGGAACGCTAAATGGGTTATTTTCATTTCTGGCTAAAAAACTGTGTGCTAGAGAGATTTCTATATAGTAGCAAGGAGTCATCCTCACATATAGCACTACTCTTATTAACCACTGCTATTTACTTTTATTAACAAGAGTGCTATGTGGTCTAACGTAAATAAGACTTTACTTAACAGAGTATTTTGAGATATGCAGACCACCTATAAATTCATGCTGCATATGGTCTGTCACTCCAGACCAGAGGTTTTGTATCTGAAGCATATATGCAGGTTCATGGCTCAGTGCACAAGCACACAAAATGTTCTGCTCCCAGAGCCACCCCACTTCTCTTCAAGGCCAAGTGCCAGCACAGCCCCTGGCCTGCCTAGGAGTATTCTACGGGTATGAGAATGATAGTGGTAGTGAACATTAGGTGTGGGCAACACAAGACAGAGACTCCATTACCCCTAGCAACATGTCCTGTTCTCTTTGAGTAGTCATACATTTGTGTCTTCACATTGAATCTAAGCAGTGACATCACCATACCTCTAATAACCTGGTGATGGGTCCCTAAGTTGCTCACACAAATAACTAACAGCAATTACAGCTGCTCAGCTAAACATTTACCCCAACCACAGCAGCTCTTGCAGCTCTTAGTGAAGGGTATGGCTAAAGACCCACAGAGCTGTGTGAAAGACGTCCAGAACGGACACACATCTCAGCAAGCCACCAAACTACCTCCAACTCTGGTAGAATTGGTAAGTATTTTGACTATTACTTTCCTTTCAATGAGAAGTTGGATGGGGCTTTGAACAATCTGGTCTTGGTGGAAGATGTCCTTACCCAAAGCAGAGTTATTGTTCTATTTAATTAATTCCTAGGATTTGATTGAGTAGGATTGTTTTGTGTTTACCCTTTTTTTTTGATCCTTTTCCCCTTCCCCTTTTCTCCTTTTTTCCCTTTTGGGGGGTGTTTGGGATTGTTGTATTATATGGACATAGTATTTAGCTGTATATATATAAAATATCTATAAATATATATATTCCTTTATTAACTTTGCCTTTTACTACCTTTTTTTCCTTTTGTTGGGAGTGGGGTGGGGAGAGCTAGCCGGCACACAGCTGTGTTTGGTGGGGAGCTGAGCAAACCCAACACAGAGGGAAACTGGATGATCTTTAGAGGTCCCTTCCAATCCAAGCCCTCCTGTGATTCAGTCTAACACAAACAACCTTGAGCACTCTTTGAACAGTCCTTCCAAGTAAGGAAGACATTTTGATATGGATGGTTTGAAAGACAGCCTTAGCTTTAGAGGTATGACACTTAAAGATTATGGCATGTAAGCAGCTCCAGTTGAAGTGAACTTTGAAGACCATGTTGAAAAGAAACTTAGATGGATATGCAAGACTTCTCAAACATATCAAAATGATCTGCCTGAATCTGTCCCATTCCTCTTGCAGAAATAATGGTCATAAATGACATTTTAATACAATTATGAGTGTGGAGAATCCTGAACACAGGATTCTCTTTGTTGCATGTTAAGTGACCTAATTATAAGTGACTTCAGGCCATTTTGTGAAAAATTGATAAAGATACGGTAAAGAAAGAACATCCAAAATGAGATTTCTGCCATAGACAGCCTTCCTGATAGTTGCCTTCCTCTTGAGCTGATTTCAACAAGACGGTCTATTTCATCACAGAATCAAACTTACATTCAGTAGCAACTAATAAACTTCTCAATAGACATGGAAATACAAATTGCTGTAGATTGCTGCAAAACATTTATAAGGTTGCAAGAGAAGTACTGACTCATCATCTTGGAAAATCTGCTGAAACCTAGTCACCCCAGGAGTATGTTCTAAAAAGATTATTGGCCATGATCACTGCGTACAGAAGCTAATTATGGATTGAGACTCAAAAAGTAAATTCACTTGCAAATTAGTTCTTGCTGATCCTTCCACCCTCAAATTAAGTGAGATGTGACAGAGAACACTGGCACTGATAACACAGATGTGACTGCTCTGCTTATGGAAACCAAGACTGACATAATGCAGAATCATCTTGACGAGCCAATGACACAAAACCATAAAAAGAATATTCTTCCACCACAGATTCTGAACACTAAACAAGAAGGAAGGAAAATCATAATCAAGCATAGGACAGCTGTACAGATAAAACTTAAGTATTCAGTCCTGAATATGAGGGTGCAGGCACATCAACATTACATTAATTTGTCTCAAATATAAGATAAATATATTCAAAATAAGTATTTTTAAAGATCTGCCAGAATACAAGAATTTCTGTTAGCTGGTACTTGTGAAGTTGCTTTTTAGAAATGACATTAATGCATTTATATTTAAAATTTAAAAAATAATGTACTTTGTGTAACTGTAGCAGAAATTCAACTTAGAGAGAGGCTAATGCAGAATTGCAGTATTAACTATTAATTATAGGTTATGTTTGAAAGAACAGTTTCTTTTAGAAATGTTTTTACAAATACTAGTATTTTCCCTTAGCTCTGCGATACTGAGAAACCAGGCTTCATAAACCATGGTTAGTGTTTTCACTAATGCATTTCTAATAGCACTAACATTATCTGCAGAATTTAGGGCTCTCCTTGAGGAGCATTAATTCTCTGAACTCATCCTCTCAAAAATATTCCACACACAACCAACAAAATGCTGTTTAATAAACTAAGAGGAATAGGAATAGTGGGCTAAATCTTTTGATCCAGCAGAGCTTCACTTGGCATATATTTGGTAGGGATTATCATTAATTTACTTAAATCCCATTCTGATTCAATTCTAGAATAGCAGGGAGTCAGACTCGTCCACAAAGTAATCTGAAATCACCTAAGGGATATTTTCATTTAAAACTGTCATCAGCAGATTCCAAAAGGTTATCCTCATCACAAAAGATTGCTTGAATGTAATAGTTCTCTGGTTAAAAATCCCTTTTTCTAACCTGCCTCTCACTTCTGGGAAGGTAAAAGACCAATATTACCAATTTATACCAGATTAAGATTTCTCTTTTGTGCCAGGGAATACCAGCAATTTAGGACCTTAGTTGTAAATGTGGACAAAATTTGGGACTACACATTGTACCAAAAGTCCTAAGACATTAGACTGTTTCCAGGAATTTCACTGGCCTATGAAACTAGGCAAACTTGTGATAGGGGAATAATAGTTCTTTTTAGTTTACAAGGAATATTGGAAACTAAAGGAAAAAACCCTCTTACCAAAGTATTTGATATAAGAAAGTGGTGGGTGGTTTTTTTTTTTGTTACAATATTTCTTTGCAGACCACACTTTCCTTTATGGGAACACAGACTAGTGGTGAGCACATCCCAGGTTCCCACAGCAGAGTACTCCTAGTATGATTACCATGAATGGTTACACCGTGGGGAAGATCCATTTGCTTCCTTAACCTGAGGCACTTTGAGATGAAAAAAGTTCCCTTTACAGTTAATGGAGAGTAACAGGCATCTCTAGGAAATGTCTCATTCCGTCCAAAATCTGAATTGTTTTTTGGAGCATGTCACTCCTACCATGAAATACTAAGGAAAGTTGACCTAAGTCCCTAATTTAGGTACCTTAATTTGTAGACTAAATTTAGGAATCCCTGCCCCAGCTCGTGTTACAGGCGTGGCTGCTGTGCCACGTTTGTGCCATTCAGTGGCAGAGAGGAAAAGGCGAGGTCTTCCCCTGGTGCTCTGACCCACGTGGGCTCCCAGGATTGCTCAACAACCTGACATTATTGCTTTTCTGTTTGCTGTTCTTTTCTTTAATGTTAATCTGAAATGGGCGGCGGGTGTTCGCCGAGTGGTGTAAATAGCCGCCTCTGGAGCCGGCTCCTCCTCTGAGGACTCCGGTTTGAATCACGAGGAACTCGCTGTCACTGTCCGAGCGTGCTCGGCCATGGCAAGATGAACCTGATGAGTAAAGGGGGTGGGGCCAGTTCCGTCCACACTGTGCCTCACCTAAAAAATCCACTGCGCAGGTTTATCTTATAACAAAGATATATATATAACAAAGATATATATATAACAAAGTTATTGTTATAACTTTTATAACAAAATCTTTGTTCGTGAAGTCCAGCCAAGAACAACAAATTTAGGAATAATATCTGGGCATACGGATTATCTGCAATGAGCCATATAAACTCCAGAGAATCAATGTTAATAATGCGTTTAAGTTCTTGCATATTTTGAAGCATGAAACATACACCTCACCTATACGCTTTCTTTCCCTTCTAGCTTTTGAGAGACTTCTGGACTACTGTGTGAATAATGAAAGATGTTTTTCTAATACCATAATCTAAAACTGTATGATGCTGGGAAGTTGCTCAGTGGTCAGAGAGTTCTGACAGATATAACAGCAAATCAGAGAGTTTCCACTAGCGAATAAGCTCTAGTTATGCCTGAAACACCCTTTGCTGGTGGACTAGTCTAATATTTCTCTCTGACTTTATTTCTTTATTTTCACTTTTGTACAGCTAGTGTGTCATTCTTTCCTTTTACTCTTCTGAACTTTCCTCTGCATCATGGGAGCTCTTCTCAACTCCAAACTCACTTTAAACCTGACTGTCATAACTGCTTTTCCAAAACTAAAGCCCCTTTTTCTGACATTATGACTGTAATCACAGATGCTAGAGTTCCAGCATAAAGACTGGAGTTCATCAGTGATGGAGTGTTAATATCTCCCACTTTGTGGCCAACACCATAATTTTTTTTTAATGATAAACACATTAGTAATTTTACTTTCAGTTCAAGAGAAAGTAAAAAAAGAAACAGTGATGTTAATTACCTGACATCTTTTTCAAGTTGTGCAATATGTTCTTTCTGTAGGCTTATTTGAGAATCTCTCTGTTGCACAGTTTCAATGAGGTATTTGTATGGCTGTTGTGCTTGGTTCAACAAAGAATTTGCTCTGTCAAGCTGCCAAAAAAAAAAAAAGGTATTACTGGTATAAATTTTATATATTACAATTACTTGATTATTATTGATTTTTACCAGTTGCATAATAATATAAATCCTACATCAAAAAAAAGTGAAACAAGCCACCTTCAAATTAATACATAGTACATTATCCTCTCACTTTTCTGTAACAGATTCCAGTGATTAAAAAAAATAGTCAATACCTCTGTTTGTGGTGTTATTTGATGGTTATATGATGGGTGACTTTTTAAAAACCGTATACTATTACAATGGAATTTTCAGCTCAGAAATTGAATTGAGATAAAAACACAGTACAAATGGAAAATAAAAATCCTCTTTTTTCTAATCCATTACTGTATATGAACAGCAAAATCCAACTAGATGCTTACAAGACTAGTATAAAGTAGCTGTCATTCCCGTAAGTAGGAAATGAACCTTTCTAGCCCTACTCCCTGAACAAATTAGGATCAGTAGGTTTATAAGGCTTGCGTGATATGGCTTGCATCTTGAGCAACATAACAAGATCATTCACTAAATTATGTACAGAATTAAGATCACACATCAAGAATCAGTAATTTCAGCAGCTGGAGTATATGTAAATCAAGAAAAAAGTAAAAGCACAAATACAATGTCACAGTGAAGGCTCAAAAAAGGCATTCAGTAGCAAGTAAAATATTGAGTTTAGTCTATTTATTCATTTAGGATATCACTTTTACTGTATAGTGACTTGCTAGTTGCTTTTCAAGTTATCCAAATACCATACTACCCTTCTAGACAAAAGGGACTCTCTATAGCTAAGTTCCAGCACTGTGGTTTAAATCTCTGCCAAGTGAATTAATTCCAAAATTTGGATTGAACTCTAGATGTAGTACTTGCAGATCATGACTTTGCAAAAGCTGATATATAGACTTCCACTTACTTAAACTGAGAGTAACAAAGTGAGTTGCAGGGGCAATAAATGGATTATCACTATAACAGGATCTTTCTTGGATCAGGTCATGGGAATTCCTTTATTCTGTTTGTCCTTGGCAACAAACCTTCTGTAGTATAAAGAAAATCTCAATTCCTACTTTAAGATTGCAGGACACTGCTATACAAAGCATCAGAAAGAGGACTTTAAGAGAAAATTCTTTTCTAATGCTGTATCACATCCTCAAAATAGATAGGATCCTGTCCTGCAGTTAAGTGAAGCCTGCTAAACTATAATAGGACTAACAGAAGACTGACAAGTTGGTTTTTTTTCAGTAGCTAAGTTTTTCCATAGGTTTCCAACTTTCAAGTTAGTACCGTATATCAGACTTCCTTAAAATGAGTGAAATTATGGAGAAGTCTGTATTTTCTTCTTGGTAATGCTGAACTTTCCCAGAAGATCAATATGATTTCTTTTTATAAAGCTCAACAGCAGTTGCTTCGAGGACAGATCAAAGGAAGAGTCTTAGAAGGAGCATCAACTTTATTTATTGTATTAGTTTTCTTTTCCACTCTCCTTTACATAGCTAAAGTGCCCAGCTGTATATTAAATACTGTACTGAAATACCAGTATTTAATTGATGTTCAAAAAAAAGCTGATACAGTTTTTCATCAACTTTTTATCCATGGTCTAGGTTTCGTCTGAACAAAATGTCAATCAAAAGAATAATAATGGCCTACCTAAGCATGCTGTAGTTTACTTGATTTCTGTTTTGTTCTTAAAAAAATAAAATTGAAAAAAAAAAATCAAGAAAGACAATAGCTCGGAGTAAAAAAATCTATCTTGGCTCAGGAAATAATGTAAAGACAACAAATGCATGTTTAAGAACTATATAAAAAAGATAATAGATAGCAATCAATATAAAATATGAAATGCAGAAAATTTAACACAGGAGCTACAACTTCAAGGGAGAGTTGATAATAGTAGACAAAAAATGAGAGCAAATAAATTCTAGAAACAGTACAACTCAATATGGTAGAGATACAATAAAACTGCATATAATGCTGATGAAAACACAGAAGTTTTCAATAAAATTTTCTTGTCATCTGTTTGAAAACAAGTCAGATGATCAGTTTGTGTAACATGAGAATGATAGATTATTTTTCACTTCACTATATTCCATAAAAGCAAACTCTTTGTGCACATATTGAAGGCCAGCAAGCAGTATGAATTAAGTAAATATTATCAAACAAAATTACCTATAAACATTCGCAAAATTAAAAAAAAAAGAAGAAATAAATCTGATGAAGTGCTCAGACCTGAATGCCAGACATGAGTTTAACTGAAAGCAGGTCTTAAAATATTTTATTTACACATAAGAATTTGATGCTAGTAGACCCTGCACTAGCTATCTGTAAAATGTTTAACTTTGTACTGGATTATGTTCTGATTTAAACTATACAATTATATGATAAAAACAAGAATTTGATGGCAGAATAAAAATGAGGTGAAGATGTTCTAGTGGAATTTTGCAGGAATTTGAACTGAGGTCACTTAGATCTTTCATCAGTGATCCATAAGGAAATATCAAACTAATGTGGGTAAGAAATGTATTGAAGTGAAAATGAGAAAGATTTAAGATAAAGAACAGTGGTAGGGAAGAATACCAAGCAGAACAATAGCTTCACCAATTTCCTGATGTCTTCAAGTAAAGATTTGAAAGAACATGCTTTAGTCAAATACAAATTACGAGGATATACCTAAGAACACGTAACAAATTGTAGTTTTGGTTAAAAAAAGCACTTTACTGTTCATGTATGCTTTATTGAAAAACTATATGATCACAGATACACATATAAAATACATAAAATTAATAATTTAAAAATACATAGAAAATTCAACTATTTGCACTGTGCAGTACTTAGGTGTAATAATAATAATTGATAATTATCATGGCTTTAAAAATCAAACTATTGAACTATATTTATGAAATTGTAAGCCTAGAATTATCATATGGTGGCAATATCTAATAGCAAACATAGTTGTTCCTTGGTTCCTAAGAGAAAGTTAAAAGACAATCTTAAAAATATTTCAAAAAATTAGTTTGTCCTAATTCTAGGACATTTCAAGCTGAGTTTTATTTAGTGTTTGTTCTCCATCTTGAAGTAATATATGATGTCAGGCATTATATACAGAATTTTAAAGGACCATTGGATTAAATTCATTGTAACAAAGACTCAAAAACTGAACAATGTAGAAAAGGATTTACAGAAATGTCTTCAAAAGTGATTTAAGAGAAGAGGTGTATGCAACAGAACAAACTAGTCTGGCTAGCTGGTCTTCTGTTCAGAAACCAAAACGTTGTCTGTCTGCCTCACATTCTTGTTTAGCCTGTAAAGTAATCCCTCTTTCAATATTAGTTTCAAAATGCAATAAAAACTTCTTTGAAAATTTTTATCATAAGAGNTAATAAACACTGTTAAGAAAATATTTCATTTTATGAACAGCTGTTCTGCAATGTTTATAGTTTCTACTGATTTGAATTTTTGTGTAGCAGTAATTTACCTCTTGTGAAATCTGTGATGCTTGTTCCTTCTGATGTTCCAGATCTTTGACAAGCAATGAGTTTTGCTTTTCTAGCTGAAGTAATCTTCTTGCCAAGTGAACACTGCGCCAACAAAAAGCAAGCTCAGGTTGAACTTTTCCCAAAATAGGCAAAAGAAATTCTCACACTTAGTACTCCAGAACCTGATTGCCTTAAATCCTCACCAATTCTTGAATACTAATATATATCAGCTACATGGTTAAACCTACTGCATGGTCAAATTTAGAAAAACAATGAAAATATTACAAAATTTAACAGTACTAAGACAGCATTCCCACGTTATGCCTTTGGAATATTTTATTCAATGCAATTACCTATATAATTTGTCCAATACTACACAGTTGCAGTACTACTGTCAAAATGCTTCAACTGAGTATTTTCTTTATAGCAACTTTACAGAATCATTGTAATAGGCTTAAAAAATAGTTAACTTCCCCCACACACATCACAATATGCATTTTGTAGCGGGCCACTGAAAAATGTAGTATTTACCATTTTCAAAACAGAGGCAAAATTGTTTTGTGTGATATTTAATATACTAAATAATTGTTATTGCCACTTTTGATTTAATTAAACTCTTATGTACAGTCGCAAATTAACTTTGAAGAGAAAGGACTTCTGAGTTAATTTAACAACCAGTTAAAAATAAGATCTTCAATCTCTTGCATGTTTCCTACTCCAAATCAAGAGTTTATTCTCAATTTAACAGCACAGATCCATAGGTAGTACTGGGAGGATTCAATATGCAACTGCAGAGCATACTTCCAGACATGTAACCTAATCTTCCAAACTATTATTAATCACAGTTTTACAGAATGGGTAAAACTGGAAGGAACAACAGTGGGTCACCTGGTCAGACCTCCCTGCTCAGGCAGGGTCATCCCAGAGCACATGGTACAGGATTGCATCCAGAGGGTTCCTGAATAACTCCACAGCCAGTTCCTGACCATAATACTTGAATCTATGAGAAGGTAAGCGGTCTAAAGCAGACTGACATGGAGATTATATTTACCCTTAAGCTGAGGCTTACAATGTGTAAAGCTCGTTGAGTGTATAATGTTTCTCTGAGAATTTGACCAGCGATAACCTCCACCTTCTCAGTTAAATGGAATACACTTTTAGATTTGGCACAAGTCTTAGTGTTCTTCATCAGTGTTATAAACCTACCCTTTCATGCAGAAATCTTGTACTTTCTCTTACTGTGAGAGGAATTACCTGCAATTTTCAATACCTTTTACCGTGAAGTTGGTTTTCAGTTCCTCCTACAAGGAGCATTAGACTGTGCAAACAATAACTGAGAACAACAGAATGTAATTCTCCTAACTAGTTATTTAGAGTTTTATTTAGGAGATATGCGATGTGTGTTAAGATCTCATCTGGCACAAAAGAGAAATGAACCACTTTTTAGATGAGTAACTATTAAAGTGTAAGGGAAATCATGGATACCTTCCCATAGCAACTTGACAAATGTCGCCCATCATAATTTTCCCAGATATAACTATTCAATGAACTTGACCTGAATTCGCAACTATTTAAGGACAACACAAATACATCTTTCAAGTATACTTGATATGTTTTTTGACCATTTAAAACTTCAAGCAAAGGGACTATCTGCAAAGACATCTTACTCTGGAAACCTTTTATTACAACTATACTCAAAATTTATGCAGTACTCAAGAACGTGGTAATTTATTGTAAGCAAACCACTAGAGTCATCCTGGTAGTAGTCTGCATTTTCTCATTAACACTTTCCCAAGTAGTTCCTGGGCACAGCTGAGAAGTTAGCCTGGGCAAGCAAATCATTGCCAATATACTGTTCACATTCAGCTGCACTGAGAATTTAGTTTTACAGGAATGGGCTACTATATGCCACTTGGTCTTGATGCTGCAGTGTTCCCAAGCATGTTTAAGTTAGTACTATGGGTGTATAGTGCCTGTGTCCAAAGTAATGAAATAGTTGCTACTGGCAAGTAGGCAAAGAGGTATAGACCCTACAATGCACTATGCTTGAAAATGTGGGGTTTCTACAAGGTTTCAGAGACTGAAGTGCAGGATGTTAACTCAAAAGAGCTCTTCATTTAGAATCCCATAGGTCTGGGAATAAAGAACAGACAGTGAACTGAAAGAATATTAATTCACATTTGCAATAGATTCTCTTTCCTTAACCTATCCAAGAGAACAGAAAACGTATCTGTGTTTTTTTAACGGCTCTGAACATAGAAGTTGGTGTCAGAGAGTCTTTGCTTAAAAACTTTGAGAGCATCACAGACATTTTCTACATAGTAGTTTTCTTTTAATCAAAACAGCAGGTAAACCATATATGGACTTCAATGGCTTTTAAAATATTTTTCATTTTAAAAGATAAAGTCTATGAAGTCTCTAATACCATCACAAAAGATTAAATCAGCTTTATTAGTCAATGCCTTTTGGAACAATGACATTCTGAATGACAGAGTCAGATCTAAGCTCAGAAAGTGCCTTTCAAGCATACCTGAAATCCTGGCCTACTGATCATCAGACTCAGCATTCAATGGTGATTTAGCAGAATTCTTATATATGTAAATAATCTAAAAAGAATCTAATAAGATGGGGAAAAAGAAGGATCTAAGATGAAACTCAATAAAGTTCCCAAACTACTGACAAAAGAAGAAACTGAACTTTAAGGAAATTATGCTATAGGACCTTCAACAGTTTCCTAAATCAGACATGTAACCGGTTTATGGAGGGTTTTTTTCCACACCCCTACAGTTCCATTCTTTTCTTCTTCATTTTATGCACTGTATAAAGAGAAGTCTTAAGGGAAAAATCTGAAGAGGCTTAAAAGAGCAAATGAAGCCATGCCAAAGTTAAGTACTACATATAATCTTTATATTAGTCAGCAATATGTAACTTGGTGCACAATAGGTCTAATCTGATGGACAATCGTATCAACAACAGTTGAAAAACAAATAAGAAATAGTAAGTGACCCATAAATCTTTTCAGAATATATGAACAGACCATCATTGGTCTTAATTCTCATTAGTAACTTTTGATATTATCCTTTGTCACAGTGAGGGTTAAGAAGACAAAACCAACTAAATAAAATCATACTACCAGTAAAAACCAGCTATGAATGAAAAAACCTGCTGTTACAGCTTCTGAAAGCTAGAAACGTACACTGTGAAGCTATGGTACATGTTCACCCTGCCTTCATACTCTTTTTGGTGTACCCACCAATAATGGTGGAGTTTCTTGTTTTGGTCAAAGCCTACCACTAGTACAAATTATGTATCTCACTTTTCTGCATTTCAGCAAATTGTAGGCACACTCGAATTTCATGGAACAAGGAGAATCACCATCCTAATTCTGAACAAGAGCAAAAATTTTGCTGTGGTCACAGTTTAAAAGTATTATAAATAAATCCACATTAACAGAATCATTAAAGTTGGAAAAGACCCCTAAGATCATTGAGTCCAACCTGTGACCAAACACCATCTCGACAACTAGACCATGGCACTAAGTACCACATCTACTCGTTTCTTGAACCCCTCGTAGGCTGGTGATTCCACATCTTCCTGGGCAGTCTGTTCCAGTGCTGGACAACTCTTTCTGTGGAGAAATTGTCCAACCTGAACTTCTCATGGTACAGCTTGAGGTAATTTCCTCTTGCACTGTTGCTAGTTGCTAAGGAGAAATGAGTCATACCCACAACACATGGACTCACAATGAGCCATTCAAATGTCACTATTATTTCATAAAGACAATACATAATATAAATTTATTATTTAAAAGGAATATGATCAAGAGGTATTTCATTCACCTACATGTCATTTTAATCTATTGATCAAACTTATCAAATTGGCCAACTCAGAGCAAACTGAGAAAGTGTATTCATAAATATGAAACAGGGATGCTTGTCCTTCTTAATTTCCTGACATATGTGTTTTTCTTACCACTAAATACAATAATTTTTAGGGTCTTAGTAATATATTTCCTATTATATAAATGTAAACAATGTAACTAATCTGTTTTTACAGCTGCTTAGTTTTATACAATTAAAATTAATCTTCCTGAAAGTCATTGAAAAGAGATCATAAAATTACTTAGAAAAACGAATATGCTCATTCATACGGATCAACCACATTAACAGGTCCTAGGCCTCCGTCTATTCATGTGCAATTACATAATTAAAAAAACCTCCTTATGTTAATCAAACTCTCTGGATTCTAAGAAAAAACATAATGCATGTATCTGCATTTAGTTTATCTTGAACAACGAAATTCAGAAGTTACTTTTCTTTACCTTTGCTTTAGTCGTCTTTTGGCTGTTGTAGGAACATTAGCACCATATCCATATGAAAAAAGAACCCTTTCAGCTTCAATTTCATCTTCCACTGCAAAAAATTGCAGAAAGCTACTGCTGAATAACAATGCCAGAACGTACAAACTTCTAAGCAATTCTACTTATAACTCTACACATGAAAAAGCATTTTTCTAGAAGCTAAATTTTCAATTGGTACAACCTGAACAATTTTGTTCACAAATAGCATTAATACAGTGCCATTCTCTAACTTCTTACAACACTTTTTATTTTTATCATTAACATAAGACATGCAATATGAAAGAAAAGGAAAGGAGTTCAGAGGCCTTGAACATTCATACCATTGATATGGTTACAAAATACATACTAATAGTATAAATTTAATTCAGCTATAGGCAGTTAGACTTTCTTTTTCTTAAAGAATTAACTTTCTGTGCATACATGAGGATGTAGAGGAAAACAAAATTAGGGAGTGTTTAAGGTAATAGGACATAACTAAGTCCATGGGACCAGAAGGGACATATGTAATGTTGCTGAGGAAGTTGATGTCACTGTGAGGCTGCTCACTATCATTTTTGAAAGACTGTGGTGATCAGAAATTTCACCACACTTGAGGAAAACAAATGCCATACACATCTTCAGAGAAGGGCAAGGATATTCTTATGTTTACACAAAGTAGAAATACAAAAAATAATCTCTGCCTCCATAGATAACTGATTTTTGAAAACACATTTCTAAGGAATTTAAACACATTGGAATTGCTTTGAAAAGGAATCCCAATTGCAGCAAGGCTAAAATGGGTACAGATTTTCTCATTTCACTTGTGAAATTCATGTTTCCTCTCTCCTGTAAGATGAAGTGAGACAGAAAAAAAAGAAAGAAAAAAAAACCCCAACTGTATGTGAGTTATATGCAGGGGCAGAGAGACAGAGACAGATAAGAAAGGTAAAGGGGGACAGTGAGAAAAGGGGAGTGGCAGGAGAGAAGGACTGAGCACAAGGGAACACCAGCCCAGGCAGCACACAATAGCTTTCATGAATCAAGCAGCTGGGAACAGGAGAAACAAACTGAGGAACTGACATAAGAGTCCTATTCTGATTCATCTTTTCTAATGCTCAAGTGCCTCAAGATCAGAAATACCTTCACTTCTCAACAACTTGCACAATGCTAAAGCTTCTGTCCTCACTTTATCCAATACCCATGCTACTTTGAAAAAGGATTCTTAAAACACATTTAGAAAAAGCCTCTAGTAGAGCACTTGTGGTAAGTCACATATCTAGTTACTTGAAAAACAATACAGAAATTCCAGTAAGTATGACAAAAAAGGTTTACTAATGTGGCACTACAAGGGCACCAGAACATCAGAGCTCTCTTAAATATGACAGTGAATTCAGCGCTGTTAAACACTTCTGGTTCAGGAAAACACAAAAACCAATTTAGCCTGCCTTTGTCAATACCTTTCTTTTTGATTACAAAATCAGTGTGGCATAATGCAGGAAACATCACTGCGATCCTGCCCTGTAAATTTGTATCTGTCAGAAATGTCCAGTAAATGTCAGATCATGAAGACAAGCACAAAACAATTTGAAATGTTGTAGGTATCAATTCAAGGCAATGTTCTGTATCACTGAATGCTTCTCTTATGACATTTCAGGCTCTTCACCTGACTTTGTGATAGAAAATACACATTTTACAAGTTAGGGGACGCCTATTAATGATACTTTTTTACACTCCGTAGCAAAAAAAGTGCCATTGTGAGGATACAGACAGGTTCAACCTTTTACCTAGAAAGATACTACCCAGTGGAAGCAAGAAAAATCAAACAGTCTACAACAAAAAAATGCTTGGGTGAAGATTTTACCCTGAAAAGGAAGACTAGACAAATGCCAAGAAACTTTACTTTTGTTATTCATGTGGAAATCACTCAGATGTTGTAAGAAGAGGCTATATAAATTCTTGATAGGGTTTCCCAAATACAATGTTTCATATAATTTCAACATAAAAAAAGTAACACATAATGATGGGAGAGCAACTGCAAAAATTCAGTGATCTCTTCCATGTGCACATTTTTCAAAGAAAACAATTAAAAAGTTTATATATTTATTATATATATATATAAAATATTATACATACAGTATTTATATGACAAAAACCGCCTCACATGTACAAATACACAGTTTATTAAAAAGTCCAGAGAATTCAACCCCCACTGGCATCCCTAAATACTGTAAGACAGCAGAGATTTTATGACTCAAGGGGAAGAAAAAATATTATATTATATTTAAATATAAATAAGTGACCACATGATTGAAGATTAATCCCTATTACTGCTAAAGTTCATAGAAAGTTCTAATTGCCTTCCACACAATCGCTCAGACTAAATTATATTCCCTGAAAGACAGACCGAAGTTTTTCCGTAACAGGTTCAATTTGAAAAATACTTCTGTTTCCTTTCAACTATTTTTCTACCTTTAGCTATTTATGACACATAAATGTCAGGATATAATTTTAGACACAGGAACAAGTATATCTGTCTTCCTCTTCCAAGTGTGGTTTTTTTTTTTTTTTTTT
>VXAU01001100.1:251765-272417 GCA_013399695.1 Formicarius rufipectus | reverse complement strand
TTAATGTTAACTTTCCATATCAAATACACTATAATAATAAAAATTCATTATTAAATAGAAAGTATATTTAAATAATACTAAACCATAACACCTTTTTTGCTCCAATTAAATAAAAAAATAAAGCCATTATATTTTAAAAGAACAGTTCAGGAAACTTTAATTTCTTTCAGTCATATTGTAGCATAGACTGTAAACTGTAATTAAAATAGATATTTAAGAAGATGTTAGGAATGATTCAGTTCTGCATAGTCTTTACTGTCATCCCAAGGTGCATGAGAAAATGTAAACTTGTGTGAAAAAAAAACCAGTATTCTGAACTCTGTCTTCTCCTTGGAAAATATGAAGGTAAGATCCAAAAATTCTTTATTAATACATAAATACTCCTAAGGCAAGTTTATACATACACTTCAAAAAACATGTTACCAACTAAACATTAAGAATGTATATAGCAAACATGCTTATGGTCAGACTGGAACCTTTGGGTAGTCAGGTCATACTAAGTACAAGCAGCAGTGTATAAAGTTAATAAACTATGTGCAGTCTAATTACTAAAAATACCCTGACATCACTGCATCTTGGTAATAAATACTTTGCTATAAACTATTCTTTATATACAAAGCTTATGCAATAATCTTCTACCTGGAACACATTATAACTTGTGACTGTTTTTTGGAGGAGAAAATAAAGAGAAAAGGACAAGAAAGTTGAATTAGTTTGAAATCTTAGAATGTTCTACTCTATGAATAGGCTAGAAGACTTCTAGATTACAATCATAGTTTCAAATTAGAAATTGTTTGCTTTGTAGATTCATTTAGGCTGAGAATCAAATCACTAGAGGTTTTACAGAAATTTTGCTGTGTTTGAGAACAGACATTTTTATTTTTGCCAATCAGAGACAAAAATTTTCAAGACTAATCAGGTGTGAATTTAATCCATGGTTTAGTACTCAGTATAGATTGAGTTGCAACAATTAATTACTTAATGTCCAATTATTATTAATATAACACAAGAAAGAACTTTTTTGCCCCTTCCAATTAATTAATTAAAAAACCACACTAATCATGCATTATGAAATCCGTATTTGTCAGTCAAAAAAGAGGGTTTCTTGATATTTAAAATATACTTAAATAATAGCAGAATTCTAAAGATCATATCCAATTTTAATGGATTACTAGAATAAGGAAGTAAGAAAGTATGAAATACTGAGATGATTTTTAATAAACACAAACTGACATATATGGATGTGATGCCTTAAAGTTTGGTGTGTATCTTGTAGATCTTTAGAGTTTTAGAATTGTAGGCTTTCTTCCTCACAATATTAAGTGGTGTTAGGAGTCACTAAAGTAATTTTCTCACGTATTCCTAAGCTTTCTGAAGGTCATGGTGTTTTGCAGAGACACTTGCAATATAACTTGAAGACAAAACAAAAGAAGAGTCCAGAACCCTTGGAGCTGCTCCAAGGGGACAACATGGAGGACCCTGGGGGGTGGGACACCAAGGGAAATGGGAATCATGGTTGGTTATAGATATCTTATATGTTAATTATTGGAAGATTCTAAAAATTGTAACATCACTGGGGGAGGTGTGCGCATAGGCCTTGCGGTGGTGTGCACCTCCGTGGAAGCTCCCAATAAAGGTATTTATCTATCTTTCTCTGAGTGCCTATTTTTCAGGATTTTAGGCATCAGATGTTTGATACACAGCTACAAATACATTTAGAAATTGGTCATTCATATTTTCTATCAAAATAATTACTGCCTTTTACTTCTCAGGCATAAGGAAGGAGAATGACAGGCACTGTATTACTTTCCAAGAGCCATGAGAAAAAAAGACCTCTTGTCATAATGCCAGAAACATCTACAGATAGAGTATAACTCATGACAGAACTTACTTTCTGCTGTCTGCAATATGATCTCATCAAGCTCTTTTTCAAGTTTTTCGTAAGTATCTAGTCTCGCTTGAAACTCAGAATTCTGTGTTTGAAGCTCTATAATGCGTGTTTCACTAGAAGACTGGAGACTATAAAATTCCTTTGTAAGCACCTGTGAGAGTGAATAATGGAAAAGATCAGGGATTCAGCAAATCAGCTATTTTTCAAAGAGGTAAAATATAATACATGTGAAATGTGTAGTAGTATGATATATTTCATGCAACTTTTGCACAGAAAAGATTAAAATACTTTAAAAAGCAGTTATTTTTTCCATTATATTATCTTGCACACATTACACTCTTGGGTCAGATCACTTATGCCTATTTCCTAAGGCCTTAGCAACTCTAAGAATTACTCTGAAAAAGCTGCAAGGGAAGTGAGGAAAATCAAGGTAACAGCTAAAAATTCAAATGTAGCAGTTAAAATAGCATAAATGTAATTATTTTTGTTGCTTTAACTGGATTGATATTTCAGTTTATCAATTTTTTTTAAACAAAAAGAATCATATTCAGAAGTAAAAGTTATGAAGGCCTGTAGAATAACTAAAGTTTGATATAGTGCTTGATAATAGCAAACATCACTGACCACACAAATATACAACAAACTGGAATACAGAAATCCTTGGCAAGTAAAGTAGTAATCTACATGCTTTGCAGAGAAAGTTCCACCAAAACAGGTAAAGTAGTAACAAAGTGGTACTGAAGCTAAATTTAATATTAGTTTCCAAAGGAAAAATAACATTCAGAATTACAAATGAACATAGATTTTGAAATACAGAAATATATGCATAGCGTACACAGCAGTAATACCAGAGTCACTGTCAAAACCACTAAAGAAGGCACAATGCTTAGAGAAACAAGTAGCTTGAATATAAAAAGATCAGTTTAGTGTCAAAGAAGGGTAAGGAAAAAAGCTTAGTAAATTAATGCCATAGATAAGAAAGAAAATTAAAAAACTCTAAGTGAATTCAGTCAAAAGGAACAAAAGCAAAAGCTTCAGATATCAAATATTTAAATTCTGCAAGAAAATTTTTAATTAAAAAGCACTGGTTTAAAAGTATCTCTCCAAAGAGAAAAAGAAGTGCCACGGGTCTTAGTGGAATTGAATGTCAAATATTCAAGTTTTTATCAGATCAAATAAATATCCACAAAGAAAATGAAAATATAACTCAAATTGAACTACATTCTCCAAGTTTAGACATGTCTGTGCAATTAAAAATCTGTTCAGCAACTTCTAAGTCTAGCAAAACTGGCGCTCCCAGGGCTTGTGACCACAACTAACCTCATCAGCCAGGATCTGAATGTCCCAATACAGACAAAACAAGAAATTACAGTCTATCTAAAACTCTCTAATTCTGTTTCCACTCTATTGTTCCTTTTTGTAAACAACCTTGGCAGGTTCAGCACTAAAATGGGGGTCCTGAAGACTGGCATTCTTCTCCAAAAAGCAAAGACTGTCATAACTGGCACTTTCTTCTGTCCTGTCCAGTTTGTGCCCTGACATTTGTTTTAAACATACACTGCCAATCTCATTTAAATCCCACATATAAAACTCTAATTATGAATTTGGGACTAACTTCGGACAGGTGAAAAAATATTGTTTTAAAGTAAGTTTTCTCTGCAGAATACTCACATTTCCAAGGTTAAAGTTAGTGAACAGGATACGATACATTTTTGGAAGCAAACGTTTGAAAGATAATAAATTCTAAGCTTGAAGACATAAGCAGGCCCAAGTCATTCAAATCTATGTAAATAGGTGCATTGCGGGTGCAGGTGCCCAGACTCTGCCTCTCAGCCAAGGTGGTGGCACCTCTAGAAAATTATATTTAACAAAGGACAAAAATGCTGCATGGCAGTGAGGAGTAAAGGAAAAAAAAAAAGTAAGAATTAGCCATCTTGCTGACACCAAGGTGAGTGAAGGAGGGGAGGAGGTGCTCCAGGTGCCAGAAAAGATGTTGACTTGCAGCTCATGGTGAAGCAGGTTGCTATACTGCTGACCATGAAAGACCATGGTGAAGCAGATGTCCACACTGCAGTCCATAGAGGACACCATGCTGGAGCCAGAGGACACGCCCTGAAGGCACTGCATTCTGTGGAGAGCCAAGTATGAGATTTTCTCCTGAAGGAAAAAGCAGCCCATGAAGGATCCACACTGGAGCAGGATAAAAGCATGAGGAGGGAACAGCATCAGAGAACAGCTGTTAAGGACTGACTCGAACCCCCATTTCCCACCCCTCCCTGTACTGCTCTGGTAGGGGGAGGTACATGAGTCAGAAATGTAGGAAAGTTAACATAAGAGAAAGGGGTGGGGAGAGATCTTTTCGTTTTTGTCTTTGTTTCCCACCATCCCAACCTGTGTCAACTGGTAATACGTGAAATTAATTTTCCCCAGGTTTTGCTCATGATGGCAACTGGTAAGTGATCTCCCTATCTTTATATCAACACGTGCTTTATTGACTTATTTACCCCACCCCCATCCTCTTCAGGAGGAAGAATGAGACTGTCTGGATGGGTGCCTGGCATCTGACCAACATCAACCCATCATGCTAGAACTAGCAAGGTTAGATGTCTTCAATACTGTACGCGTCATGCTCCCCTTAACTCTTTTAGCTGTAGAAATTTGTTCCAGAATTGTGTATCAATAAAAAATATTTTATGGGAAAATGTTATTACAGATCCTAGTTTTAAATAATGATCCTGAATTCACTCTAACTGTTCTGGTGGAACTCTTTTCCCTACAATTATCACACAGACTGACATAAGCAGCTTTTACAAACAGATATATGAATGAGGTATTGTCTTCAATCTCTTTATGAGAGATTGTTTTGCCTTCTTTCTGTCTCTGAAATCATATTTTTCCATTAAACTGATAAAACTTAGTAGGCTTCGGCATTTGATCCTACTTCAGCAGAATTTGGTGGAGATACTAATTCACTCATGTTATGTTGTTACTTTTCCCGCAAGCTTTTCCATTTTAAATTCTAATTGAAAATAACTATGTATGCCCCATAAAATGATTCTTTATATAACATACCTCCAGCTTTCTCTGATATTTCTCACATTCCATTTGGCACTGTGAAAGATTCTTAGCTGTTTCTTGTTGCAGGAGCTGAACATGTTCAGTTTCAAAGGACTTTAACTTACTTTGGTGAAGAAGTTCAGCTACTTTGCTTTCTGTGCCAAGCTGCATTTGTCTATATCTAAAAGGAAAATGAATAAAATAAGTTTTGATGATTCAAAAATAAACAAACAGAATATATGCTAGTTCTGTTCATTACAGGTATACATTTCAAGAATTAATACAGTATTTTGAAGAGTTTAATAGGTATTAGTATAGTTATCTACGCAACTGTTGCATCTTGTATTTGAAACATCATTAGGAAAATTCAATACTATAATGACAATGCAACACAGTACGTGGAAAACTCAGTCTACGGCTTTTCTAACTATGTAGTTAATGAGCAATCAAATGACCTTTTAGTATACCTTATTTTTAAAAATGTTAGATCAATGTGAATCTCTTTTTTTGGCACACAGATGTATGCAGTGAAGGCTTCTCATGGGAGAGATGCTAAGGGCATGTTTCCTCTCTTCACCACCATGTGTTACACGTGAAAAGGAAAAGTGGTATTAGACATCAGTCATATCAATGGTGCATGCCTTGGGATAACCTGGGTATTAGCGATATGAAGATATGTCAGACCACAATGGTGTATTAATTTCCACAGTCACTCAGAACCACAGGTCCTTCTCAAAAAGCAGAAATGAAGTATAGTCTTGAGAAAGTTGCTACATGGCAATTATAAGTGACAGATAAATAATATTCTACTTAGAAGTGGATTTCATCTATTTTACTCATTCATTCTGCTAACAGGCTATCTCAAAATTGAGGCATAAAAAGGTTTGCTGACAGAATACTAAATTACTGGACTGTAGAAAATCAGGATGATGCATAGAACAGTAGAAAACCTCATGAATCTTAGCATTAAATAACATGAAATTCAAAGGAGGTATATGCAAAGTAAACCACAGGTTTTAAAAATTCTCCTAACCGTATACACAGGACAATGAACTCCTAGCTGACTGTTTTCATTCATGAGATCTTGTGATTATACTAGACAAATCCATTAAAACTTTGGTTCAACTTTAAATAATGGTCAAAACAAATATTTTGGGTATTACTGTAAGAGGGAAAAACAGAAATCACTGTGTCACTTTCCAATTCCATGTTGTTGCCTGGACTACTGAATCCTGACAACCATTCCAGTACCTCACCACACAAGGAACAGAGCTGGCAAAGCATCAGAGGACAGTAAGGACTTTGACAACCAGCAACACTGCACACTTACACAACTACACTGCGCGGAATAAATCACTTAAGCTAGAACTCTACAGCTTGGAAAAGATGGTGTGAGGAAAAGGAAGAAATAAGAGGTCTGTAAGACCACAGCGGCATGAAGAATGAAAATAGGATTCAACCGTATTTTCAAAAAGAACAATGAGAAAGCATCTAATGATGCAGAATGAAAACAAATGTTAGTGCTCATACATGAAAGCTGTGAAATTCCTTACCGTGAGATGCTGTGAATGCTAAAAATTAACACTTATTGAATACTTCTCTTACTGAAGAGAATGCTGATCAGTTCGCAGCAGAGAAATCGTTTGATAACTATTAAATGCAAAACGGTACTTCTCACACTGAGGCCACTTAACAACAAATGGTTAGATTGCCAGAGGAACCTCTACTCTAACCCAGCGTGGCTGTTAATATTAGATGCCATTTGTTCAATTGAATTGCAGTGGCAACACAATTCCATCCTATTTAGCACCTGATCTTTAGGTGGCATTTAGAGTGTTTAACACAAACAAGGGGATTACTTCAGATATTTTCCCTGAGGATTTCAGATGTAGGAATGTTTCTAGAACACAAAGAGTTAGCAATTTTCACTGGAATTAACTTGAATAGAACAAACAGGTGCCATTATGATGCCCCTGATAATTACTCTGAAGACATCCGTGTATGTTTCAACAGTCCTAGGCATGAATGAGACTGTTCCCACACAGGCTGCGTGAGCAGAGATTGGAAGTTTGGTTTACTGAGGTCATGAAAACGTTTTTCTTTTACAAACTATTTTCTTTTTCAATAGTAAGACATTTGTTCATAGTGTTACTGCACTCAAACTGCTAAATGCCAGTTACCTATCTAGATATCAACTGCTCCTGTCATTTTTGCTTGGGAATGCTTTTCAAGTCCTGATAATTTAAGTAATCACTGTTTCCTGACTGTATGTTTGTATTTTCACTTTATGACACAAAAAAATTAGTACAATTTTGAATTCTCCACACTTTATACATGATTAGCTGCAGACATGACACTAAATCTTTTATTGTATTCACATTGTTTACAACCCTGGGAAAAATACTTTGTTTCAAAATGAGTAAGTCTTTACAAAGATATATGTCATCCAGCTAGCAACGCAATGAAATGCAAAAATTTATTTAATTACTAGTCATACTTATTGACTGTCAACAACAAAGTCGCACCTTCCACCTCGACACAAAATAAACAACAATGCCTTCCTGTACACAGCCTCAGACCCGTGATTAGTCTGAGGTTCAGTGATCTGTGCTGTACTGAGCTTACACGTTGGAAACACACATAAAGTTAGGCAATGCAGAAGTACGTACTTTTCTGTACCTACCTTCTATACTTTCCAGAGAAGTCTGCAGTTCTCTGATAATTCTGCTTAATCAACTGGGTGCTTTCAGAGCATACTTCTCAACCCAACCATGAACAGTAACTTCAGAATTTTATTTTTTAACTTTGTTTTGGAAATCTGAAGCAGCTTTCATGTGCATGTTCTGTTTTGCACTGGCAAGGTTACAAAGGGTCAGTTTTCTTTTGACCTTACTACTATGTTGATCTCCTCCACTGTAGCACCATTCAGAGTTTCTCCGTCATATTTACTTTTACTTGGCCAAATAGTATCTCTGGTTTCTTGGCTACTATTTCAGCACAAGCGTGTGTGCATGTGTGTATAGAGTCATGTAACACAATGTGCTGAAACACATTCCTTCATCTGCCTAGATGGTCTCTAGGGGAAAACAAAAGAAAACAAAACCACCCTATTCTTTAATACTACTATTATGAAAAAAATCAACCCTGCGGAATGTGGGTATGCAGGATTTAAGCAAACTTTATATAATAAAAGAGTAAAGTTTTTAATCTCACAGAAGAATGAGGGTTGGGAATGAAAGGGAAATTACAAATTGAATTAAAAAAAAAAAAAAAAGAAAAATGGGAAAAAACACCGTATGTAAGAATCATCTAGAATGAGGTCTCATTTTCATTATGTCTCTGTGCCATTAGGGTGACCAGTCAATGATGCCTGAAGTTTGCTAAAGCAGTGACACAATGTTTACCAAAAAAGTTTTTTCTAGAGTAAAGCAGAAGAGGAAATACTCAGAGAGGGACTTAAACTCTGGTTTGTAATGACGGTTTAAAGATTTTCCAATCAGAGCTTTTTTTTGCAAATGGTGCATAATGATATAATTGTCAAAATCTGCATACAATGAGAGCAAATGGAAAGATTTCATGGTAAAATCATGTGGTCTGTATACTGAACAAAATATGGCAACCATTTTTTTGAATGAACTACAAAACACATCAGCACAGCCTAATCAAATATTGATAAAGATTTCTATTCATGTATGTATAAAGTGAGATCCATATAGCATTTTCAACTTCTTATAAGCATCCCATGAGTACTGAGATAGCAACTCTAATCTGTTTTTAACTAACAGACTCTTTTTTACCATTGTCTATATTCCATTTAAAAAACCTGAGATGTACATCAGTACTCAAAAGGTAAATGAACAATGAAGTTCATTAGAAAACAACAGATTTGTAAAATTTAGCATTCAAGAAGCAGCAAATCCTAGTGTTAAGGTTGTTAATAAGAAAGAATGCCAAGCAAATACAAATAATACATCTTCCAAAGGAAGTCCTAGCAAAATTATACAAAACACCAACCTAATTCTAATTTCGCACATCTGGCTATACCAACCTAAAGGCTCTTTGGGATATGTTTTAGAAATTATTTTCAATTTAAAAATGTTAAAATCCCCTGTAAATTGTGAAATCATCCAGAATCCACAGCTGAGTCAGTTCTAGATTTCAGACCTTTAGAGCAATTGGAATATACTCTCCCATTTGTACAAATGTCTATGCTTTGGTTCAGTGCCAAATTTGTAACAAAACCTCAACGCTACTGACATTTCTTCCCTAACCTGTCCTATTGCAAACCTCCCACTTCTAGCCCCAACATGTCCTCTAATGTTCCTGCCCTTCTCCCCCTCTGGCCCAACACCAGCCCAGACGTCTCCTGAGTTCCAATTCTATTTTCATTCTTTATATGCAGTGCATGTTTTCCTTCTCACCTGTATTCATGTCCTATTTTGCTTCCATTCCTGTCTTATAGCCCTACTCTCCTAATTCTTGTTTTCTTTCTCTCTGCTCCTGTACCACCCTTGCAGTTTAGCATCCTTCATCAAGTCCTACCCATACTTCTTGTCATATGAGGTTCAAATCTCAGTTTAACTTTGTCACCTTCTGCAACTGAGTCTGGCTGTTAAGGCTTCCTCACTTCCAAAGATTCCCCAAGCTAAGTGTAACAGTACAGAACTGAATTTTCCTTACTCTTCACTGTGTCACTTGAAGTCACAAGAGTAACAGTGGCCTTGATAGGCCTAAATTAAATTAGTCATGCCACAGACTGTAAAAATGCTGTTCTTACACACAGCAAACTGTGAGATTGCAGTTCAAACACTGGCATCAAAGGATCCTGTTTCCATGCTTCTCTTGTTGATCCTTGGCACTAAAATCTGGCATTCTGAGCAATCAAAAATTTTCCATGAATTGCATTCACCTTACCCACTAAATAACTGAAGTTGTAGGAATGCCAATTCTTAGTTTCAAATGTTTTCACTGTTCAGCTTTTGCAGCACTGAACATAAGTCTAGTATGTATCTGGCTGGTTTCACAAACTGAAAGTCTGTTTTAATATTTACTACAAAATGGGTAAGAAAACTGTCATTCTTCATTTAAATACACATTTTATGAAGACTTTTACACTAACTTTACAGGCATTTTAGTCTTTTGTACTATTTATTGCTTCATTCTTGCTTATCATATATATAAAATTATTTCTAATATGGTTTAAAATAACAATGTGCTTAGTAAAAACACATTGAAATACCTTCAACAACAACAAAAACGCTCTGAGAATAATGATAAAATAGATGATGAAGCATGTCATCTACAAATGGTTTAAAAAAGGAAAATTTTGTTTAATCATATAATTTTCACTTAGAATTTGTTTTCCTCAAACAACATGCTGAGATTTTTTTCAGCACAGTATTCCCAGTTCAGGTTGTAATGAAAAAAAAACAACAACCAGAAACATAGCTTAAATGCTAAAGAGTAAAGTTGATTTAACATGCAAGTTCTTACCAGATGTTACATTTGCTTCCTATCAAGTAATTAAATATACAGTACTTTTGAACATGGTTCAGTGAAATCTGTTAGAAAAAGCTTAGAAGCTTTGTTTAAAGCTGCTTGCTTCAAAGCAGATTTTTGTGTTTTGCAGCATTCTAAGCATTTATTTTCTATTGGTCTCTGATCCTCATTCTGTCCAAACAACGTGATTGGGCGCAACACTTCCACATACTATTTTGCAGTTTGTAGGAAGTGCTAGTTTCAAACATTCATACTCAGCTGGTTTACACTACCTGCAGCTTCAGGACACCTAAACCCGAAATTCCTTTAGCAATGAATAGTTCTTTGGTATGTAGAACCCATGTATTCTTTCTACCCTAACTAATGTCCAGTGTACACTAGACTGGACACTTCTCTGCATCATCCAATGAGAACACGCATACTTCCCTTCTATTCCTGTGCTTTATTCCATAGAAACAGATTAGCTGCTGCACTGATCTTCTCACTAACCTGTAATGTGACTCATAAAGAGAGAAGTTAAAGGTGGGGTAATAGAATATACATATAAAAGGCGCATCATGATGAATTACTATATAGGCAACTGCTTATCTCTGTTTATTCCACCAGGACAGCTACAGTGAACTAATTCCCATGATGAGTTCTCCATCTCTTAAGAACTCGAAGAATGAACAATATGAAAGACATGTCTGCTTTAGATATATCCGCTGAATCATGTTGACTGACAGGGACTGAAATTCATCTTTCTTTCATTGTCTTTGGACTACGCAACTGTGCTTCCTTTTATTTGACTCTGACTCAGTGAGATTTAAGATATGCTCCTGCACTGAGACACAGCCTCAGCAGTATTGGTAGAGACTGCTTCAGCCTAGCCTGTGCTTGAGAGTTATATTTCAGTCAGGAGAAGTCAGAGAAAAACTTTGCTTGGGAGTTTTCTCTCAATCCTGGAGCTCTGATGGATGTCAAATCTAGTCTTTACTAAATGTGTGTATTTAATTTTGGGCTACTTTAGAAAAAGAAGAGTAACTCCTCTCATGCTTTAAAAAAAAATAAAAATTAAACAGGGTGTGGCTGCTACTCTGTGATAGTTCAGTGCTGCTGCTGCATGCATAATTTGCTCAGTGACTTATCTGCACTATTATTACCTGGTTTAAGTAATCAGCATCTTGATTAACGCTTTTGTTACGTGCTTCAATGAAATAAAACCAAAATCTATTCAAACAACCTAACTGGACTTCATCAGTATAAAGACATTAGTAACAGCATCCTTAACAAAAAGAAATGATCTGAAGAAACCAATAAGCATAAGAGATGAGATATAATTACACAGTTTCTTCCTCAAATACTAATTTTTAAACACATAAATAGGAGAACAGAGTCAACTTGGTAAATTTTAGGAGCCTCATGGTACTTGCATCACAAACCATTACCTTTATTAAACCAATATTTTTATTTCATAGTTTACATCAGTCCTTGCAAAAAATGTTATGCTAGCAATGCTCAAGTTTGTACTAGATCAACAAAAAGGCAAGGAATTGTATAGAGATCTATCCACAAATAACACATATTGATTCATGAGGAAGTTAATTGGAATTGTAACTGAGAGGTTTTGATATGTGACATATATCAATGATCTGAATGAAGAAAATGCCAGCAACTTCCTTGTCATTAAACATTAAAAAAGGAAAGCATCAACCTTTAATATGCTCTATACTAAGTTTCAAATTTGTAGCATACACTTAGAACTGTTTGGCTTGATAACTTTTTTCTGGTGTTCATAATAGTTTTTTTAAGCTACAATACAATTTCAATAATGATTCCACAACCAGTGGATTCCCACTAGTCAGAGGGGTTATTTTTTCAGGTATTCCTTGTGATTCTGCAAAGAGTGATTATTACTTGCTAGGCTAATTCAGTGTTCTGGAAGTTTTCAGAGTGTCAATATCTTCATTTAGTTTTATTTCACATGGCTCAAATACATTTTGATGTACCATTACTGAGCCTCTCAGCTCACAACTCCCCCTTGGTATATACGTATGCATTCCCTTCACTGAATGTGCTAGGGCAGTAATTCTTCTAGATAGTAGCTGAAACAAATGTATGACTGATAATTAAAGAAACATGACATAACTATAAACTATCAAATTTGCATGAAATTCCTGAGGTAAACAATCAGTCAACATTCCTAATACACTGCAGATCCTCTCCAGGGAAGAGAGTTTTTTTCTTAAATTAATTAATCCACAACAGTGCTGTCACAGTAAAGAAAGAATAGTGCACCCAAATATGCATATGCATGCATAAGTACACATACCTACACACAAAACCCCAAACTCTGAAAGAAATCATAAAACCTTCTTGCTAAAGCAAGTAGATGTTTCAACTATTTAAAAAAAAAAATCTTAAGTCATCAACTTTAAACTTCTACAGACATTGAAAGGAAGTTGCTGACAACTTCTGCCACATACACATAGGTCAACTCTAAACCATAAACGAGTAAGGGGAATACAACTCAAAGAAAGAAACTCTCTGGATGTACATGGTGACAAGGTTAGTTACCTCTCCTATTAGGTAGATGATTTACATTGTGAACACACTGATCTGTAAATTGCATAAACGATTCTCTCCAATCTTTTCCCTTTAGTATTCTTTCTACAAACTAGGTTGCATAAGCAGTTTATTAAAGACCATAAAATTAAAACTGGATTGTAAAGGATATTATGGGTCATCCAATAGGTATAAAGATATGTTGCAGACCTATACAAAAACTACCACTGAGCAAAAGATAATTAACCATCTCATATGACTTTGATAAAAATTTTGCATTAAACCAGAGACTGAAATAGTAACAAAGATAACAGTCTAAGTAATGAAATTCAAATCTCATTTTACACATTAGAAACATAAAAAATGCCATAATGTTTATGAAGAAAAGAAACTTAAATATGTATCAGCAACCTTCTCTTCTACCCTTCACAACATCCTTTATTGCCTGTGGTTGTATATGCTGCCATTCCTCTGATTAATAGAAAATTAAGATACTTTTAGTTGAAAATATATACTTAAGAAAAGATAATTACTGTATGATTTCTAGTTCCATTAATGCAAAAAGAAAAAAGTTAATGTGACATGATTGACAGAACAACAGTTATTTAAGTGGTAACAGCAATAACTAAATGTATCCTCATTTTTACAAATAAAATCTAAAAAGCATTAAAACCAGACAGTTACAAGCAGAAGAAAAATGTTTGGAATGCCACATAACTCCTTAAAACAGAAATAAACATACAAATATTTAAGTTCTTAATTCCATAAATACAACTTTTATGTAATTAAGGATATAAAAACTAAAATTCTGTTTTATACAGTTATAAAAGCAGACCTTTTCGTATGAAAAAATTAAGAAAGCCATCAATGAAGCTGCCCAGAAATGGTCAGGCAGAGAAATGAGAAAGTGGGGACAAGTCTTTTGAGATAGGGCTAACTGGGAGATCATCAAAGCTCCTCTGACATATTAAAAGACACATGTAACTACTGTACCAGCAGACTGCTTAGTCCCCCTCCTTTATCCCCATGGAAAGCCTGTCAGAAGAGGTCAGAAAGTTAGGGTTCAAACTGCCATAATTTAGCAAATGATCGGTATGTTCTTTATATCACACATAAAAGGTTTGATTTCCTGATAAGCAGAGTTCAAAGTACAGGCATTCCTTGTTATCTGTCAAGAACATGTTCCTAAAAGTGCTACAGTTAGCAATGAAGGACAGCAAAGAAACTTTTGCCCTAAGAACTAATGTAATGGATGGTCTTGGTGTTTGTGATGACTTTTGAGAGGCAAGCATATTGCTGCATAGTATTCCATTTATTCTCCGGTAAAATTCCCCCTTAAAAATACAATCTCAACGATGCAAATGCAAAACAACTATTGAATAATTCAGGCTGGATGGGATTTCAGGGGATTTCAGATCTAGTCAAACATTCTGCCCAGAGCAAAGTCATCTCTGAAATCAGACCAGGTTGCTCAAAGTTTTAGCCACATATGCCTGGAAAATTCAAGGATGGAGACTGCTCATGCTGGGATGAAGTGAAAGAGATTTTCCTTTCACTGAGACAGAATTGCCTGTTTCAAATGATGCTCTCCCATTCCCCTACCATGCCCTGCTGTGAAGGGCCTGGCTCCATCTCCATCCCTGTAGGCACTGGGGACAGTGCTTTTAGGCACCCCAGAGGCAGACTGGACAAACACTCTTCTCACAGGGCAAATGCTCCAGCCCTGACCATTCTAGTGGTTTTCCAATACATTCACTCCCATTTATCATCATGTTGCCTGTATTGGAATATCCCAAAACTGGACATTCCTTGATGTCTTTTGACCATTGTGTTGCTAATACAACACAGTATGTTGTTCAAGTACACCGTTGGCTAATACTGAGGTAGCCACTTACAAAAAGCATTTGTTCCCTTCAAAAACAAGGATGATCACACACAGGATAATATGAATTTCCTTATTAGCAATTGAATGCTACAGAAAAGTTATTAATTATGAAAAGTCATGTACAAAAGATTGCTATAAACGTACTTCCAGCAGTTGTTTGAAACTAAGTATGATACTGGAAAAATACACAGCTTTCCATCTGGTTTTCAGAACTCAAAGGAACTTCCATGAAGCTGCCTGAAGGTCATAAGGCATGCTTCAGTGCAACTAGGCAGCTCAGGGGAGTTTTTGTTAGAAAAGCAAATGATGGAAAGACACAGTAATGGTAACAGCAGAGATGGGTCTTAACACAATCAAAGGATACTAAAATGACTGACAGATAACCAATGGGTAGGGAGCATTACTGGATCTGTCTTCTTTCAAGTAGGATATGTAAAATATCCTTTCCTATGCAGTGACAGTAATTGGAACCACATTAACATTACCATTAATGGGAAAGCAAAGGAGACAGCATGAAGACCATTCTTCATTCATATGACTTAAAAAACCCCCCCCAAACTCACCAACTGTATTTCAGCTCTACAGATAACTATCAAATAATAGTGTTATATACTAGCTGGTTTGTCTTAAAGTGTTGAAGTGTAGATATCTGCGTGTGTTATTTAGAAATGAAACATATGTTGTTTCTAGAAATTATCTGAACTGTACAAGTTTTTCAAATCAATGAAAGAACCTTTTCACGATATTGTAAGAACAATAAACAACACAGGCAGTGGTATCAATAGCACAAGAGAATATGTAAAATACTCTTACAGTCCGAAACAAAAGGAAGGAGCTACAGTCACATTCTGTATGCTCTTAAAATCTTAGAAGAAGAGTAATAAATGAATCCTGAACAGATACATATCCAAGATGCTTGTGACACTAATGAAACAACCACATTTCTCTTCACTTGCAAACAAGAAAAAGCCCAATGAATCTAAACTTTCTATAAAGCAGCCTGTCCCAATAAATTCTTCACTTATCAAATTATCCTATATTACCTGCTGAGGCATGTGAAAAATGAAAATACTTCAAAAATGCAGTAACTATTGTGAAAAATAATCAGTTAACTCCAAACTGTCTCCACTCTTGAGCATATTTGCTTTCACAACATACTCTTCTGTATTTTATCAGTCATCTGACAAGTGTAACAAAATTTTTACAGACAGACAACTTTGCCTTTATTACTCAAGTCTCTAACTTGAAAAGAGTAGTATTGTGGAAAACACTTAAAAAAAGAGAAAACAAAATCCAGGTTTGAAAAGAAGGATTTGTGAATTATTGGGAGACTAGCAGGCTTTGCAATACAAATTTCAGAGTCTTAGATGTGATATTACCATCACTTTTCTACTGAGACACCACAGCAAAAAGCATTGAAATGTATTTATTTTAGTGCATATCATTCTCAGATTACTGAAATTTTGTTTCTCTACTTCCTCTAATTTTCTCAGCTCTCTGCTATCTTCCTACATACCCTAGTCTTAATTTTTCTATTTTCCTCCCATATTCTCTATTCTCTCTCATGATTACAGCAATTCTTTCTTCAGCTGAACTATCAAAATCCCTGCAATAACCACAACTGAGAAATATAATTTTCTTTCTTCTTGCAGTGGACTTGAAAACCATGTTTGTTCCTTTGGGTCTTTTCCCTTAATGGGACTTGTGGACAAGACACTCCTGATCTCCAGATACTCCCTCTCTCAACTGAGAAGCATGTCTTTTCATTGTGGAAGAAACAGAAAACTCCTGTTACTCTGTCTGTTTAGTGTTTGTATAATTTCATCCCTGCCACTATCCATTCTTTCCACTAGGAGCCCTAGAATATGGCTACATCTATCATGCAGCTGGGGAAGCAACTGCATATGCAATTCTTGTACTCACTGAACAGCAGATGGAAAGTTCTCTCTAACAGATCATACTGTTAACATGAACTCCTTTGATAAAGGAACCCATTCACTGAACAGTGTGTTAAAACAGGGCTTTAACCCTTTGCAGTCTTACAGTTTACACAAAAGGCTTCCATTGAATGAGGGCTTTAATATAGGTGGGAAAAGTTAACTCCCTTTAAAACTTGGAGAAAGAACTGTTGCACTTCAGTCTGACCACGCTAGTTACCAGTTCTGTGTAAATATTTAGGTCATGACTGACAAACAGTCTAGTTACCACTGTGTATCAGTCAAACTTGTTTTGTGTGATGTTCAATTTTTTTGCCTTCTTTATTACAATACTGTTTCAGTAGATGGAGGTGTTTAATAATTTTAAAGTATTTTAACTGCATTCTACTCTGAGCTCCATGCTCAGCATTCCATTCTTCCACTGTTAAAAGAGTCTGAACCAGGTTAGACCCAGACCTTGGGCCTAATCTAAAACCACTTAATGGGGTAATAGCTCAACTCACCTTTGTTCAAAGTGGAATCAGTCTTTCAGAAAACAAGAAAATCTGCATATTGACTGCTGTTTTGAAGATGCACTGTTTACTGCATGGCACTGAAGTATGCTTGTCTTAGCAATACTAATGGGACACAGTCTAATACTTTGACTGCTGTTATATAAATGGGGTGGAGTTTGGCCCGTATTTTCACTTCTTCCCAATCTCAGAATTCCTGGTAACCATAAACAAACATTCAAAGGCAAGCAATAAACAGGGTGCACTGCAAACAAGCATATAGAAACCACACTTTAAAGAACAGTTACAGGTAAATTTTTTCAGAATATTCACAATGCTAGTGACTCCAGGCTGCATTCCTCATAAGAACACTATGAGTAATGGGTAGGGAATCTTCAACAAAAACTGCAGAATTACCATGCTGAAAGCAACATAAAGCATAAGGGTTTCATGAGTTAAAACTTGTGATTTGCAGTGCAAATCTTAGTGGTGAACTTTTGCTGGGAACCATCGCAGTGACACAGGCAGTACTAGATGATGATTACAAGTACTAGAGCTTTTTCATCCATTGACAGAGCTCTGAGGCATCAAGGATCACTCCACCACATGCTAAAAAAAGTATTTAGAAGTTTGAAGTCTATTAATATTAAATGAAAGCATGTCAGCTATACAAACTGTGGAGAACTTCTCTGCAGAAGAATAAAAGGGAAAGGAATTCTTTTTGTTGCCTGACAGAGTTAGAAGGCTGAACATTTCCAACAGCAATAAGTGATGAAGCACAAGCCACATTACCTCAAAAAAGATCACTAACCTAACCATGAAATAAGTTGAGAATCTGATTGACTCAGACACACACACATTGAAAAATACTTCCTCATATCAGACTATCCAATGACTCTAACGAGTAGGAAAACTGAAAATCTAGCAGTACTCCTGATATGGAAAGTACAACTAAGAACTTTATTAGTTATCTTTCTATTTGCAGAATCTCCACTGTTACAGGATGTTGGGGATTTACTGTACAGATGATTCTGGTCAGCAAAAGCAACATAGGAAAAACACTCAGCAGCTTTCCCAGCCAGAAAATAATAATAATAAAAAAAACCCTTCTCAAATTAATTCCTGATTTGTCCAAATATGAAGAGAAATATTCACACTTACTTCCTGTTGGTGTCTAGTCTTGTGTTATCTCCAAGTTCTTTGAAAATAGGTCTTAAATCATCATTCCTCACTGTAATTATCTTTCAATTGGGAACAAGAAATCCTATTTACTATTTCACTCAATGCTCCTATCAGATGATGAATCAATTCAATTTGATCAGTTATTCCTAAGTGAGGAGATCTCATTTTGCCTTTTTTTAGTAAATTATATGAGAATAGTGTCAGTCCATCATCACTCATATAATGATTTTGAACTTACAGGCAGAGGACTTTGTGAATAGCTTTTCTTATTCCTAAATTCCAGGGATATGGAAGTGTAAACTGTTCTTCACAGTGAAGCTTAAGCCTTACATCAGCAGATTACTGGAATTAAGTTCTTAGATGAAGTAAAAGGTCTCTGTCATGGGAATGAAGGTCTTAGTAAGTGAAGATCAAAATCACTTTACTCAAAACAGGACTTCCATCCAAGTTTCCTGTTTTTGTCAGACACTTTCAGAAGAGATTTTTGGAATTTTTAATAATAGCTTTTCTTTTTCAATGTTTTGAACTTTGCATGAAATGTCCCTCTTTAAGGCAGAGTAAATAAAAAACATTAGTGTCAAATTTGAGAATGTCATTGTCAGTGAGAAAGCTACTGGTGGAGGTAAGTCTTTGGAGAAGTGAAGATAAAGCAGAAATCACAATATATTCTGGACCTCATGCTCTATCCTCAGCTTTGTGCTGAAAGAGAAGTAGGAGAATACAGGACTGTGAATTTTAAGTGACATGCAAACTTTTTACAGTTGCAGATACCTTTTCCACCCATTGTAGATTGGTGGGTTTTTTTTTTTTTTTTTTTTTGGTCAGTGACAAATTTCTTTCCCAATATTCTTTGCTGGACTGTAAAGAATTACTTGTAAGTTTGTACAGTTAATGACTTTGACATAATTCAGAAGTTATTACTTCTGTGTCATCATTAGGGGCTTTAATAAAATTCAGAACAAGTACTTTTCTAATTTCAGTAAAGTAATACACATTTTTAGCATTGTAGGAACAAAAACTGTCATAGTGTGTAGCAGAATTTTTACTCTATTAAGTGCTACACTGTTGAGTGTGTGCCATTACCACTCTTGTGTTTTTAAAAGTGTTTTATTATTATACACATTATTATACACAATGCTATATAATTCAGTACTTCTGTCTTATTAATACTTTTTCTTTACTTTCCAAATTTCTGTTTACTCTATTACCTTATATTGATAAAAATGACAACCAAATCTCTCAAGTGAATTATTCTCCATAGCACATGGAATGAATTTAAAGACTCTAGCTGATTGTGTCAATATTAAAATAGGGCAAATATGTTGATTGGGCACAGGGAAGTCAAATCCAGGTCACAAAGGTTTGGCTTATGTACAGACAACTCCCCTCTTCACCATTCCTTGGTATGCTATCATTTACACATACTCTACAACATGAAAATACAAACAGTAAAACAAATTCTTCCAAATACAGTTACTTAAAATGAGAAATACGAGAAATCAGACACATTTGAAATCATTAAAGGCACAGAACAAAACTATTTCCTTCATTCAGATATTGCAGATTTAGTGAATTGGAACACAATCCTTGACAGTCTGTACAACCAACATGTACACTTCAAGTACCTTTAATTCAGATTATAGATATGTATAGAGATATGTTTTGTTTTGTTTTGTTTTTTTTACTTTGACCTAAGTTAACTACTGTTTGAGTGTTTTAGGAAAACACTACATTTCTCAGCTGTCATTCTTGGCTTGGAAGCAAGCTCTTGTATGAATGTGAGCAATCTTTTTTGCTTCTTTAGAAATGTTGACTATGTTCAACAACTGTACTACGGATCTATAGGAATCTAAAGCATGTGTTTAAAGTAATTCAATGCATCTCTCAGATCATGATCAAATGCAGCATGCAATATGACTAATAAAATAAACAGCATACTAAAATATTTGGTGCACAGACATAAAATAGGACCATAAACTTTGCAGATAGGAAATTAATTAAAATATATAATAGAAAAAGAATTATAACTTGCATATTCACTTATTTTTGCAGATCTAATAAAGAAGTCTATTGCAACTACAAATACTTTGGTCAAGTTTTATACTTTAAATTGCAACAACAAATGTAGCAATATTTAATGCTCTGGTTCTATTCTCCTATCAATTT